>VZRU01014403.1:105980-176527 GCA_013398155.1 Pedionomus torquatus
CAGAGGAAAAGAAATTCAATTTCCTGAACAGCTCTATAAATGATTGCAGATACTGATCTGGACTAGAGAAAAGTCCTTTGGACTAGTCAGACACAGGCAGAGAACTCAGCCATCTTCCTGATAAAGTCTGCTCAGATCTGGGTATATGGTTCATTTATTTGGAAATCAAGCAGGTCACACACCCAAGCTTTTATGTATCAAAGAGCAAAGCCAAGAACACCTTGCTTCCCTTAAAAATATTGTCCTTACTAAACTCCTCTTATTACAATAGCCACTAGGATGAGAAAGAGTAAGTTAATACATATCCCCAATGGCTTTTAAGAATAGATCACTGGAGCCTTGATACTGAGTTGCTGAAGGTAAGAGGAGCCCAGTTGAGTGGGCTGAAGACTGCAGCCTTAAAGTCATGATCAGTAAGGATGAATTTCACTGTGTTCAGGAGGACTTTCCCAAATCTAGGGGAACAGGAAGGGAAGGACACCAAATAAACCTTTAAATTTTTGAGTAAGATACAAGCATCAATTTTCAACTCTATTGCTTCAAACAATGCACTTATTTTGTATAAAATAAAAACTTCAGGTGAAAAATAGGCTGAGGCAGCTCTCATACCTGCAAACCTCTGATGGCAGGTCCCATATTCAGCAGCTGCTGAGTGAGAGGTTTAAGTCCATTTCCAGCTTCTAGGCATACAACTTCCTTTTGATCCTTTTCTACATCTGGCTGATAGCAGCGTAGGCACTGAGAACTCCGAGAGGTTTGGGGGAATTCCCTTGGCAAGCAGATATTAAGCTGGCTTCAGGGATGCTGTTTTAGTGAGATACTCTGATTTTCTGTGAGTAAAATGAGTCACAATTTTCCTATTTAAGCAGCAATTAAAAGGATGTCTATGTACCAGTTGGTTAATATTTGAACAATTAGACCCTGTATTTATCTCCTTTACTAAACCTGAGCAGACTGATAGGATGATAAATAACCCCTGCTGAAATATTACCTAAAAGCTTGTTTTAAGCACAGAAACACCTTTGTCAAGTGCTCCTTAAACCATAGGGCTAAATTCCAATGTTAGCGATACTTAAAGGAACGTTATATTCCCAATTTTTTTTTTTAATCAATATCCTGTATTTATCATTCATACATGGGAAGTACCTCATTTTAAAACTCATCCCTTTGATTTTACGTAAGATCATCACTGAATTTGAAGCCAGTGTCCAGGCATGGCAGAAGCAAGATTTGATCAGGTTGTGACACAACATGACACATCACCTTGAGCAAAAACGCTGCCATGGAGATAGGACTGAAAATAAGGTAAGGAAAATCGCTGCCCAGGGACTACTTGTTACTGTGTGCAAAGTCCTACATTATATGGTATAGAGCCCATGGATACTGCATAGATACTGGAACTGTGCTGGGTAGATACTGTGGCAAAATCTGACACTTGGAATACATTTTCTGTAGACTAGATCCAGGCACCTTCAGTTTCCCTGAGTTCACTTGAACTTTCCCTTTTGCTTCACTAGTCCTTCTGTTTTCCTCTTTCATTATCTGAATTAATCCGGTCCCTGACACCAAGGATCTGGCCAGATGGGTTAATTCAAGAGGACATGGAACTATGACTGGCTGTGTTTATTTGTGTGTAAAAGTCTCTGTCCATAAATTCAAGCCCTCTCAAGGAAGCATGTGCAGACACACATGCACTTACACACACTTAGGATTTTTCACACCCTGTATAAGAGAATCTCAAGCACTTTACAAATCTTTAAGAGTGCAATGCACTCCCTTATGATGAGTAATGGCTGAGAACACATTTGCAGGACCCCGGTTTGGCCTGCATCACACATCACATTTCCATGCCTGCCGAAGGAATCACCCAGTGGGATTCAAGCAGAAGTTCATTTAGCCCAGTCATCCATCTATTTGCCAGAACGTGAGCCATTGGCCCTTTTGAAACATAAAGAAATACAAAGCAGCAGCAGCATTATTTATTCCTTCTATTAGTTTTTAAAATTCTGTTTCTTGTTTAGCCTTCTCCTCTAATCTGAACAGTTCCACACTTTTTCAGCCCTTCCTATTTGGAGGTCTTTCAGTAATACCCACCTGGAGTACTGTGTGCAGGTCTGGAGCCCTCAATATAGGAAGGATATGGACCTGATGGAGCGGATCCAAAGGAGGGCCATGAAGATGATCAAAGGGCTGGAGTACCTCTGCTATGAAGACAGGCTGAGGGAACTGGGGCTGTTCAGCCTGGAGAAGAGGAGGCTCTGGGGAGACCTAATCGCAACCTTTCAGTACCTCAAGGGGGCCTACAGGAAGGCTGGGGAGGGTCTGTTCACAAAGGCCTGCTGCGATAGGACGAGGGGCAATGGACTTAAGTTGGAGAAGAGTCGATTTAGGTTGAATATTAGAAAAAATGTCTTTACTCTGAGGGTGGTGGAACACTGGAACAGGATGCCCAGGGAGGTGATTGAGGCCCCTTCCCTAGAGATATTCAAGGTGAAGCTCGACGAGGACCTGGGCAACTTGGTCTAGTTGGGGGTGTCCCTGCGACTGCGGGGAGGTTGGACTAGATGACCTTTGGAGGTCCCTTCCAACCTGGATGATTCTATGATCCTAATACCTGTCCTGCTCCAAAGAGTGCATTCAGAATCAAGTTTACCTTTACCACAATGTGAAGTAAGGATCGCATTTACAAAAAAGAAAGAAATTTAAAAAAAAATTAAAAACATATTTACTTGATATTCAAAGGCAATATTTATAAGGCATGCTCCAGAATTCCATAAGAGCCATAAACTGAAGATGTGCAGCACTAGCAGTTGGATATCATACAAACCACCACTCTTTCAGAATCAATTTGCCAAATATCCCATTGATGACTTTTGAAAACCTGGACCTGAAAGATTGCCTTTAGAACAACACAGGAAAACTGTAACAGAGTCTAAAATAGATTTGCAGTCTCTCCTATTCCACTGTTTAATGTTTTTCCAAAGTCTTTGGAGATCTGAAAGTCCAGAGACAAACTCCAGTTGAACTCTCTCAGATGGCAGCACTTGATTGTGGAGCTAGTCTCTTCAGGACAAAAATGAAGATGGGACATGATGGTTTTCTTTTCCGATTAGGTCAGAACCACGACAATGGTCCAGTATATTTGAGCCCAAATAGGGAACCTGCTTTTTTAAATTAGCATTTCCTCTCTCCAAAACAGCATAAATTAAAGCCTCACACTGTCTTTAAATGCTTCCGGGATAGTTCCATTGCATTAGAGTTGGTGAAAAATTTCTCAAAAAGAGCATCAAGCTAAAGTGACATATTTATGAGGTGAAAAAATTCAGCCAAGAGACTGTCACTGGCATCTCTCTTTATTAGGTAAGTGTTCTCACACTCTCATGACACCTGACACTGGGCGCTCACTCTAGGGAACAGCCCCTATTCAGAATAATGGTGCACTTCTGCCTAGTATAAGAAATCAGTTTACCAATTCTTACATTCAAGGTAAGTCTCTTTTGATTGTTCATCTTGGACTCAAAACACCCAAGGGACTTCAGCAGGTGTTTGTTCCATAAATACTGGAACTCCTTTATATTAAATCCAGAGGGAAAGACCGCGATAGAGCAAAAATTAGGACAAAGTCAAGACAAATCAAGCCAAAATAGACTTAGTGGGGAAATACCAATGTCCTAAGAAAGATTTTAGTGACGTAACCCAGAATTAGGTGCTAGTGAGTACATGTAAAACAAATTAGATTAGATTTAAGATGCTTGGCAGCACAAGGGCTGTAAATAGCACAGAAGGACTTCCATGTCAAGTTTTGATCTTCTAGACTGAACGATGACATTTATTATTGAAAGTAGTTTTAAGGAGCAGTTTTGTAGCACAGTAAAATTTTGATGTGGTCTCTATATGCAGCTTCTAAGCAATATCTTCTTGTGCCTGCACATGTGTGGCCACTACTAACTGACTTTCAGTGGAAGTACCACCTGTACATTTGTGAGGTTCCATTAGGTTTATGCACATCACATTACCATTGTTAGGGCCATGTGGTAGGAGGCTCTAAGGGAGAATTGAGGCTGTTCAGCATTTTGCAAGGGAGAGTACTAAAAATGGAAATTTACTTGGTTTTGCCAAGTGTAGGCAGTAAATCTGCTTTAGAGAAGTCCTGCTCGCCTTGAATTCAGAACACTCTGAAACCACCCAAACAGTCCTTCGATGTGTCGCATGCAATACACATTCATGTTTGGATGCATCTTAACACTTGAGTGCAAAGAAAGATGCAACAAACAATTGTATGCGCTGCAGTGCAGAAGTGCGAGCAAATTCTAACCCTAGAATCTGCTTTGACATTTCTTGGCTTTTTCTTTCATCTGACAATACTGCAGATCTTTTTCACGTCACTCACATTGGTATGTCAGTCATTTACCACAGTCTGTTATAATGAGAGAAAGATCAGTTTCCTCATGCATTTGTAACTCTACTTTCTAGCTTGTCTTTGCTTGCAGACTTGAAAGACAAAAACGACCCTTCATTTTTACAGCTAAGAAGCCTGACAATCTTATTCTAGCCACTAATGATGGGTGAATTCAAAGTGCTAAACATGGATAAGAGTAATTTTTTTTTTCTAGGGGAAAAAACCATCCCTGGGAAATAAAAGAGATTTCAAAGGATCTTAGTCACTTGTAAAGGAAGCGCCCCTTTCTGATGAAAGGTGATCTTTCCAGAAGATGTGTTACAAGGGTTGCTGAAGAGACTTGTGTATAACTTAACAACATTTGAATTTATGTGAATAGGTACAAAACATTTCAGATTATGACAACTACATATTTTTGTATAAAATGGATGAATGAATCTCTGGACTCTGATTCTGACCTTTTATCAGGTTCACACTGACATCAGGAGAGCTACTGCTGTTTTTTTTCCACTGTGGAAATAAAAGAAATGCAGTCACATAGCTGTAGCCAGAGGTCTGGGGAAAAAACAACCATGGTGGTGCCTGCCATGTGTGCAGGGCAGCCAGGGGGACCTCACAGAGGCACAGTAGCCTGCACTGCCTTGTAGGGCCTTCTCAGGTCTAGCTTGGAACCTTGTGTTTCACATGGTTCCTTGACAGAGGGCTGTCATTGCTCAGACCACATAGGAGGACTGAACCCATGTGGTGGGTTTCTTATTCTACACCACTTCCCTCTTGGCCTGGCAAATCCATGTTAGCCAGTGCCATACATTTCTGTCCATTTTTGAAGTGGCAAATTTCTGGTAGCTCTGTCTGCTTGCATTTGTAATGCACTCATTTTCATCTAACTTTACCAAAAGACTTAGGTTCACTTCTGGCAGGTATTGAAATTTACATATCACAGTTTACCAAAATAATTTTATTCTCTTCTTCTTCTGTTAAGCCAACTTGCCTATATGTACGTTCAGTAGAAATAAGTCCCATGGTACATGGAAACATTTTTTAATATGAGCACAAATTCTTACAATTATGTTGCAACTCAGTAAGAAGAAAAGATCCTTTAAGAAGAAGATAAAAGCTACTGCATAAAAGATTAATCTGCACAAATGCTTATCATCTGGATATCATCTGCTTTTTTTTTTTTGCTTTTTCTTTTTTTTTCTTTTCAGTGCAAACAGATGTCTAAGGAATCCCCCCTCTTCATAATTTTCAGCAGCATGTTATAGATATTCTATGTGCAATGTATGGAAGAAAAGCAAAATCTACTTTTGGCAGGTTCAGTCTATCAAGTTCATAAACTTTACTGTGTCTGTCTTGTCCAAGATTAGAGACAACCTGCTCCAAGTCAGTTTCCCATTTGCACTTAATTAGGGAGTTCATTTTAGAGGTCAATGAAAAATAGCAGAGTACGTTTTCATAATAACTCTCCTCACAATAAAATTATTTCTCCGGCACTCATCCAATTTTCTCTGGAACAAGGGCAAGAAAAGTGGGGACACAAAATAGAGTTATTGGATACCTTATCTGGAACTCCCCAGCATGTTGTCCATTGTCCAAGGAACACATAGTACATTCTGGATCTGTGGAAATAAGCCAAACATTGCATCTTTTCAGACAATTTTCCTAACTGTACAGATCCATTTTCTTCTAACAACTGGGACAGAGATTTTGAAAATTTTCTGAAAGACAGGAGACAGTCTGCACAAGGAGTTCCTCAATATCACCTTTACACATAGACATTTTAATTGCTGCAGATAACAAGGTGCCCTTGTGAGAAATGCCAGAGGGGTGCTTGGATTCGTGAAGAAACAGCTGTGAAGAGAGAGTTGAGCAGCAGCAGGACTGTGTTTCACTCTGTTTCAGCCTGGTGGCATCATTTTCAGGAGAAGCAGCACTTCAAATAATGCCCATCATCTACAGCATGAAGTCCCTAAAGAGGCACTTGCAGCATGAATTTGCTGTTATCAAGCAGCTGAGAGAGTGGCCAAGTTAGGCTCCATGCCTAGGTAACACCAGTGCTAATGGCCAACTTAGAAATAGTCAGGAACCCATCTCAACATTATTTCGGAGCCACTGACCTAAAGGTGGCCAACTTAGAAATAGTCAGGAACCCATCTCAACATTATTTCGGAGCCACTGACCTAAAGGTGGCTCCTGACCTAGAAGTCCTGACCAGGCCTTTTGATTTTTTGATCTTTTTCTTCTGGGACTTCCGTATTATTTGACATTCTATTCTTTCTTAAAGAGCTAGATTTTGTGCCATAGAGGACACAAATCTTAATTTGGTTTGGGCCTCATTCTTTGCTTTTTTACAAAGAACCCAGCTGAAGGTTCCAGTTGCCTGGAAGCACAAGAGATACAGGCATAAGTGTAACTGTCACAGTTTAGGCCAGGTTGGACAATGAGAAGATGCCTTTCCCCACCTCTCACTCCAAGGAGAAGAAGGAGAGAGATAAATAGACATGACTTTAGGGAAAAACCCTGAAGTAATTAAATGAAATATTAATAACAGGGAAAAAAAAAAGGAAATAATAAAATAGATACAACAAATACACATGTACCAAACTGTATCAAGGTCCCAGGGAGATGCCACTGCCCAGCACCAGGGAAGCTCCAGGCTAGTCTCAGTGATGAATGGAAACCAGATTCCAGGACACACTAAGGTAAATAAACTCACAGATGAACTTTTCCTTGAAGAAGAGCTGTTGAAGAGGAGCCAACCTGATCACTTGGATCCCTCAGGTTTCATACTGAGCATGGCAGCTGGGAGGAAGCACCCCAGGTCACTTCGGGTCACCTGACCTGTTCCCACCTCCCCAGACGTGTCCCCCCTCCATGGGTTCAACAACTGACTCAGCAAGTGCCAGTTGACACAACAACGAGGGTCAGCACTACCCTCTCATAGAGCAGGGAGCTGGCTGCTCTCCTGCAGACCAGGACAAACTTGGATTAGTGCCTCAGGCTTCTGGCTGACAATGGTTTACTCTAGGACAGAGACACAGTTATACATATAGAAATCCAGCAGTTTG
Source organism: Pedionomus torquatus (assembly GCA_013398155.1). Lineage (NCBI taxonomy): Eukaryota > Metazoa > Chordata > Aves > Charadriiformes > Pedionomidae > Pedionomus > Pedionomus torquatus. The sequence goes on from VZRU01014403.1 coordinate 113,448, forward strand.
CAAAGACCATGTAGACAAATCACTTGGGAACAAGGGCTGCCTCATAAACTGTGGTCAGAGGCACTTAACTCAGCGCTTCCTTTTTTGTTTGTTTGCTTTTTGTTTTGTTGTTAAATGAAATACAGCAGAGTAATTTTATTGAGGATGTTGAATCAAGGCAGACCATAACTGTTGTAGGTGCTTCACTAGATAGGGTTTTATTTTCTTTTTTTTGGCTCACCATCATCCTTCTGAAGAAAGATGCAAAGAAAGGTTCAAAACATCTCACAACGCCGTATCACATTTCAGATCATTTACCCTCACAGTCATGTCAAAAAACCAGACATTTCAAATTGATCAATGCAGTAATTGAAACAGCAAGAAGAACTGGAGGTTGTTTTGTCAGCAATAGCTCGCTTTATGAGACTGAACAGTGATGCCTTAAAATGGGATGTATCCAGGGAAAGCAAGCTTCCTGAAAATGTTGTAGCCATTACTTTAAAATAATATTATTTAGCCTTCATGCTCTATCCCTTGTGGGTTTTCAATTCCCTAGCAAACTTTCTTTCCAACACGTCTTTGATCCCGGTCTCAAAAACATGACATTTTCATTTTGCAAAGAGTGGATGTACAATGGACCAGTCAAGAACAAGGGCCAGATGCCCCGAACTGGTGCAAGGTGGTGCTGCTCCATTGCCCTCCACACTGATTTACAGAAGACAAGAGTCTGGCTGAAAGCCTTCCAAAGCCTTGGCTGCTTAGCTTTGCTCTTTCTTGTAAACATTGACGTCAATTTTAGTCTTACTTCCTAAGGAAATGGAGTTTATGCAATTGTGCTGTGTGTGTGTGCGCACACATGCATGTGTGAGTGTACGAGTATTTGTTTGTCCTTGCCCTCAGTCCCTTCTGAACCTGGCAGTTCAGCTCAGTTAGAGGAGGTTTAAAGGAGACGGAATTCCTGCAGACACCATGCTGGTGTTCTGATTGATGAAATGGTTAATCAGCTGAGTCCTTCAAGCCTTCAGAAGATTCGCACTGGCAAGGACTTCTTAGGCCTGACACCACCAGTTTTGACTCTATAAGAGCCACTTGCTGACCCAAATGGGGTTTCTGCATCAAAACTGGAGCACCTAAAGCTCGGATTAACCCTGTTTAACTGGATCAGTTTTTCTGAAGAGGCTGGTTAGTCTGGTTTTCTCTATTTGCTTCAGAGCGTACCTATGCTAATTATCTTATCTGGTTGAACTCCTTAATCCTCACCTGGCATCAATAAGCTTAGCACCACCACTGAAGCTGCTCCCTTTCTCCCAGCTGCTGAGCAAAACAAAATCAGGCACAACATTTCCCATGGCTTTGTGTTCAGTCATGCTCGTTTCACTCTGCTCCTGCCAAGGGTCTCAGACAGAGAGATCAGAGGGCAAAGGGAAAATTACAGATGCTAATTCACAAACAACCTCATAAAACTATCCTTATTAGTCCTGTAAAAAAAAAAAAAAAAAAAGGAACAACAGAAAAACAGGTAAGTGCTTCACTGCTAAATCTTTGTGATAAATGAGGTGATCCTTGTGGGGGGGTTATATGGAGGTAGCAGGCTTCATTGCTTAATGGAGTGATGTTTTTAGCAAGAGTGAAAGAGAACTGCAAAGGCAATTATGTGAGAAAAACATCTTACCATTTGCCAAACAAAATAAATAAATAAAGTATCTTCTGTGTCGTTGGCAAAAAAAATACCACGCTAAACAAACTAAAAATGAACTGTTAGTTAAACTTTGTTTGATAAATAAGGGACAGGGAAGTTATGACAAAAGACAAAAATGGAAATATAAGATATACTTAAATAAAATATGATCTGGAACCAAACCATAATCTGGTATGCAAATGAAGTCTTTATGAGAGTCAAAAAAGCTGTGGGGAGAAAAGTGATTTTTTTTTTCTCATTGAAAACAGAAAAGCAGGTGGTGTTGCTCAGCAAACTTTTTTATTTACTTCATGAGATATTTTATGTGAAGAAAAGAGAACACTGGGAGCACCCTGACCCACAGCAGCACTAAAGGGTCTTTTCCTGTGGGCAAGGCAGGTCCTTTTTAAATGAAGCAGCAGGTAATGACAAACAAAACCAGTGATATTTTGCTGAACTGGGAATCAGTGTCTCATGGAAACAACCTCCAGATCACATGTGTTTTTTTAACCTATAGACACCATGAAGTTAAGAGTGAAGCACAAATTTGTCTACTTCTGGTGACTGCCTGATAAGGCAATAGGTGGCCGATGGCCAGCTCACCAGACCGGCATCCCCTCTATCAGACTTACCCTTCTATTGATTTAAGCAAAATGTGAGCAGATCTTTCTCTTGCATAGCAAGACTTGCTGACTGCTGCTGGTGACCTCATCCATGTGGAGTTATTTTGGCAGACAGCTAAAACTTTTTAAAGGGCCAACAAGAATAGTTTTATGAGGCTGCTTGTGAATTAGTATCATTCTGTTGCCCTTTGCCCTGCAGTCTCCTATTTAGGGTCCCTTGTCAAGCATTGGACAGAAGGACCTCAAGTCATCGTAAAACCCTGGGAAGTGCTGTGCCTGCCTGCTCCTTGCTACAGCCACAAATCTCCGCTGGTTGATTGGTACAGCATCAGGGATGGAGCTATGCCTGTGAATACTAGACCAGCGTGCAGCCCTTCACAGTATGACACTAGTCTGCAAGTACTAATTGTCCTGTGTCTTTTGATATGAACACAAACACAGAGAAAAAAGCATGTGATCTGTACCACGATGCGTCAGGTAAAACTTGACTGACCTGCTCTTTCTGTCCACAGGTCCTCGATGTATCTTTAGAAGTTTCATCATTCTCACTGTCCAGAAAGGGAAATTGAGACAGAGGTAGATGAAATGACTTGTTCAGCCTAATCTGCGTGCTTGCAGTTCCTGTTTCAGAAAGAAAAACTTTCAAAATAAAACAATACAAACAAGTTGCAGAACAATTATCCTCTAGCTTTTTTAAAGTACAAAAAAACAAGGGGCAATTGCAGTGCTTCAGCCTCAGAGCTTCCTTGGCATGCTTAGGACCTTCATAAGGGAGCTATGGCTTATGCAGGTGTTTGCCCCACCTGAGCTGCCTGCTGAGAAACCCCAGCACAATTCTTTATTTTGCTCCAGATTTTCTGAGTAGCTTCCAGGACCTCTTTTGGTCCCGTTACTCAAACATAGCTTGACTTTAAAGATCTTTGCACCAAAATACTCAAGGATGTGAGTTTTCACACCTCTGAACCTCAGCTCCTGTAGAGGCTTAGAACCTGTACCTTCACAAGATACACCATGAGTTCAAATATGTTAAAATACATCTTTTAGCTTAGATTTGAGACGTACAAGGAATCTCAAATTGAAAAGAAGTGAAGGCACAAATTGCCACAGTTGGCCAACCATGGTTGGATATTTAGGGGTCTTTCATTAGCAAATATCTAAACGCACACTAAAGAAGCAGTGCTGCTTTGATGGGACTAAACCCCTTAGGAAAAAAATTAAGACTATTGCTCCAGATTATCCAAATTGCTTGAACCAGCAAAACTGAATTAGAACTTGTTAAAGTTTGATGAACAAGCTTCCCCACAAAATGTCCAATCCTCCTAGGAAGAGAACAGACTTTTTCTTGATGCAGTGGTCCTTGCAGAACCAACCAAATGTCATAGCAAAAGGGACAGCTAGCAGAGCAAAGTAAGTGCCAAAGAAAAATGAACTCAATTCTGCAGCAAAACTCCCAGATTCTCTGAAAGGTCTATTTAGATGAGAAAAGATAGGTCTTGAGTGAGTTAAAAATACACTGAAGAATGCAATCACTGCAATGTTGTTCATTTTGATATTAAATGAGATTTATTTGACAGTAACACCATATGCTCAGTGGTGCTGTCCACAAGATGACAATTCCATTTTGCAACAACTGTTGAAGTTCAAAAATTGTTTTCATTCGGCTTTGGAATAAAAACAAAAAAGCCTTTCAGTTCTTTATGAAATGGAATTGGACTGAAATGGCTGATTTCAGATAAAAAACTCAGGCTTTTCTTTTTGGGAGGCCTCTTTGCTTCTCACGTGTTCCTTGGTCACCCGAGGGGCAGGGCTTTGAGAGAAGAAAGGGAGACTGGGGTATGGGTTTTGGAGGCCCTGATGCTGTTCAATAACATCTCTCAATTGTCAACCTGCTGAAAGCATTTCCATCAGCACCATCAACCAAGTCTTCAAGCTACTAATTTTTTTTTTTTTTTATTGATTAGGCACAATTGCAGTGCACAGGCTTTGTCAAGGATGAGACTGGAGCCTTTTTCTGATGGGCAGAGGAGAAAGAGAAGAGGATTTTGGCAACAGGAGAGCTTTGGAAGCAGCTGAAGTGGCAAAAGTTGGGTGCTATCGCTAAGATGTCCAGCATCTCATGTCTCACAATGCTGGCATTCAAAGAAATGAAGATAGTTTATAAGTTCAGTAGATGCAGTCTTTACTCTCTCCTGGAGGTTTCCTCCAACTTGTATTGTAGGCTAAGAAATGTAAGCACAAAAATACATGAATACCATTTTCTCCAATTATGGAAAAATGTTTTCTTTCTCACAGATATTTGAAAACCTGCTTTTTAATCCAAAAATACCTCCGACCTTGAACATTTTTTTTTGGGGGGGAGGAAGAAGGGAGGAAAACTAGGATTAGGAAATGCTGCTCTGACACCTTGTGGGGATTAGCTGCCGTGTGCACCCATTGGTGTGAGACCGTTTGAGCACATTTCCTGGCAGCCGACAGACACGGGCTGTCCTGTGCTCCTCCTAAGGCATTTCCCTTCTGGAAGGAAGGATGTCACGATGCACGACACCGGCCCTCCCCAAGATGCATCTTGTGAGCCAGTGCTTAGATGGGCAGCCTTAATTAATCCACGAGAAAAATGAGGCAGCCAAATTACTATTCTTGTAGTAGCATTTCTGAACTGAACTGTTGCTGTTTTCAGGCAAAACCTTTTGGTTTTTTGAGGATTTTTCAGCTCTTCAATGAAAAGTTTAATTGACAGAAAGTACACATTGTGACAAAAAAATGTTGCTAATATACAATCTTCTATTGCAAAAACTGTTTGTATAGGAATGCTGAGTTTTTAACCAGCTCTAACAAAAGACCTACAAACACATCTTTAGAGCACTGCAAATAATTAGACATCTGAATTAAGGGAGTTTGATGATTTTTATAGGAGTCGCATGTCACCTAAGAGTCTTGGGCTCTGGGTGTCATTCTCTGTCCATGGGACTGTGTTCTCCCGCCTCTGCTGCATTGGTGCTGCTCGTGAGCAGGCACAAGAGCCCTGTTTTCCTGCACACACACACAGAGGCACACACACTGACAAGTTGAATACCAGACCAGTTTGACACTCTCAGCCCTCGCTGGCTAGAAATCTGGCACATATAGTTAATGGGATGTGGCACCCACGGAGGAGCTGCGTTTGCTTTGAACTGGCAGGTGACAGCAGCAGGAATATTCGGCAAGAAAGACCCTTCTGGTGGTTGTGTGTGTGCTGCTACTGTTCTGAGTTTCTCAGCAAAGCACAGAGAGGGAGGAGGGCAACTGTAAGGCCACCACACTGTGTTCCCTCCTGACACACATCTGGAACAGTGCCTGGCCCGAGGGCAGGAGACAGAGCACACTGTCACCAGTACCCGGCACCAGTCCATCCCCTGCAGGTGCCAAGAAGGTGTGAAAACTTGGTTTGGCTGTTGGGGAATGTGTGTGTATGCCCTCGCGCCGCTTAATAAATATGTTCATCCAATTAAGAGGAACAATGATTCATTAACAAAACAGGTACTAAAAAACCACTCTATTTGAGACAATCACTGCTACTTCCTCAGCTTTTCACTTCATTGCTGCTTATGCGAGTAAAAACAACAAACTAAATGGAGACCTTATGGGCACCAGGGACCAATTAATGCCACGTGACTTCCTCCCAGGCTTCCATGAAAATAACTGTATTATAATGGTCTGTGATATTAATATCGGCTTTGGGAAAGTTAGGCAGCAGCTCCATGGGGAAGGATGTAGCATGAGCAAGCGTTCTGGAATGTGCAGTATTTGACAGAAGAGAAGTGGTGTCTCTCTATAAGTTGCATCTCCTCCTGCTATTGAAAAGTCAGCTGGGAAAATACAGATGCCTGGGGGGATCTAAGAAGTTGGGTTTTTTTATAAGGGTAAAATATTTCCAGTACCTGTTTGAATAAATTTCAGAGTCTCCCTGCTTTTAATACAACGATTATCAACCTACAGACTAGGTCTAGGGATTACATTCTGAAGTGAGTTTGGAATCCTAAATCGATACAGCCTCAGAGTTCACCTTTGCAGAATTTATTCCCTCACAGCTTAAATAACTTTGAGGGTTTGCTTTTAATCTCATGGCTACGTGGAACCCCACCAGACTTTTGCTGTAGAGCATGTGGCTCAGGGCTGTGAAAGAGCAGCACCATGGCAGATGTACCTGCTGCCTAAAGTCCCTCCAGCTGACACAGCTATATGGGAACTGCTTTACAAGAACATACTTTGCTTCTTAGGTTGGCCTGGCTGGTTTGAAACACAGTTCTGCTATTTCAAACTGCATCTGCACTGGGACATGCAGGAGATGGGAATGTATTGCTCTCCTTACACCGGTGATGCACAGATAGTGCGGAAGAGCCCTAGACAGGACCTATGGGAGCTGGCAGAGCCGCTCTGAGGTGGAAGGAGCAATGTCCCAGTCCTGGCCTGCCTCTGGGACCCCCCACCTCTTCCCATATTTATTCCCTGGCACTTTTACCAGGCACCATTCCCGGTATGGGCCGTAGCTTTCTTGTGCTGGACTTCTCTCTGAGTGGAGAGACACTCACTGACCCCCCAACCCTGCCCCTAGGGCCAGGCAGTTAAAAGGCAAAGGCACTGGGTAAGACCTGCTGGGAAAGCCCCAGGGAGTAGCGGGATCCATGGTCTGGCAGGGAAAGCAGCAGCCACTAAAGCCTGGGCGATCGCAGTCGTCTGGTTCTCGTATCCCCTGCTGAGCCACAGACCTGTGATAAAGGACATATAAACCAGTTTATTGCATGTGCCAGGGCACCAAGTGGAATGATTAGAAGGAAAATAAGCCAGAGGAGAGCATGGTTCAATGTCTTTTGGAGTGACTTTGGCCTCAGTTTCTCTATACCCACAGTAGGACTATTAACTCCAAAGACACACGTCAGCAAGTGACAGCAGGCAGGGTGAAAACAGCCCCAAAACTGAGCATGAAGTGGGTTAACTGGGAATGTGGATCTAAATAGCATCACATTTGGAGGAGTGATTTGGGTTAGAGGTTCAGTTCAGCTCAACACTGGAAAGTTCAGATACTGGTTAAACTTCGGATAAACTTTTGACCCCTTTTTTCTTGTAGAAATCAGACCAGAATCACACAAACACAGACTCTCTCATGAGCTTTCCAATACTGCTTGTTTTTGACTGAGCCAGTAATAGAAGAACAGATTGCCTCACGATACTCCTGTATTTCTGCTTTCAAACTCACTCCATTTTTCTTTTCTTTTCCAAACCTGAGAAGTTTTTCATTCTATTCCATATAAGGTTTGGATGATAGCTGAGGGCAGGTCTGGCTCTGTCCTGACTGATTGTTACATCTCTGGGGATAGCAGTCATCTTTGCTGGCCTTTTTCCTATGCAGCGTTAAATATTTTCATTAATGACTGGAGAATTAGTCAGTCCAAAGACACAGCAATCGCATTTTCCAAACATCAACAGTTCCTCTCCTCCCAAGCAGAAATGCATGGCCCCAGTGGTCCTCGCCCTGGCTAACTCTGCAATAGCTGAACCTCTAATTTTTTTATTCTCTCTCTCCCGATCTTCTTCATTTGAAGACTGCCAGCCAGCTTTGCTCACTCTTAATGCCTTCTGCTCCTTTCTCTGTGCCCCCAAGTCCTCTCTCCTCATGATTCCTGCTGGCTCTATGCACTTTCCCCCCACCCCACTAGCTAAAAAGGGGAAGAGGGAAACATCTTCTGAAAATATCAGCACTTTCTTCAAGCCCACTCAGATCATCTGTTTGCTGATTCCCATCCTGTAGTCTGTGACCTCAGCAGCGCAGGAGTTTTAGTTCTGTTTTCTTCATTGGTCTGATTGCATTGTCAGCACTTAAAATAAATAGGAATTAATAACAGTAAAATTAATCAACACTTAGGAGCATAACCACCCTTAGGATTGATGGAACCAACCGGTAGGTGATAATTAGAACCAGCCAGAAGCTTTTCCCCGAAACCTAAATGTAAATTTCCTCCATGTTAGAGACCGCACATTAAAACACCCTCCCACAGCATGCAACTTCCCTTGTTCTTTTTTATATCCTCACAGTTTGGCAGGTCCTGTACTGGCCACAAAAATAAACAAGAGTATCCAACCCTCACCAAATATTGCTTTCACATATTTCTGGCTTATCCAAACTTAGAAAGCACCAGAAATACAACTGAGCCTGAACTTCGGAAATTCTCAAGCCTGTTTTTCGTGCCCAGGAGGTGGAGGAAACATATTTAAGCTCCTGGGCTCTTTTTCCAAATGGACGTTTCTATGGTTATCCCACCAGCAAGTCCCGCAGTGGCTGGGTCTTGCCCGGGTGGGGAATTTGGAGTCAGTGCTCAGCTGGGGTCATGGTGCTGTGCACCCATCTCTGTAGCCAGAGGCAAATCCATCTGCACTGTAACAGTGTTAAAATTATTTAATGACTTCCACTGCTTCCCAGCTGTGTTTGCCTTCAGAGTAACCCAAGCTGCTCAACCACACAAAGGACCAGATTTATCTAAGGGGATTCCCTTAGTGGAGGTTGGGCATAACAGCTAGAAATGGCTTTGATTTGGTGCTTCCTAGTAATTTTCTTTCCCTCCTTCTTCTCCTCTTTAGCTTACAAAGGACAAGGCTCCGTGCTGCTGGTGTTGAACGGAGCGAAAAGCGTGTTCCAGTCCTGCAGCAGGAGCAAGATATGAGCCCCCCAGCTCAGGAAACGGGTAGCAACTCTGTAGTTGTGCCGGGAACAACATCTTCAGAATGACTTGATGCTGTGGCTTTGATGATTTCTTCAGACACTGTAAGTAGACTGACAAATTGACTTTCAAGTGAAAGGTCATTGAAAAGAATTGTGGATAAAAGCATCTGGATTTACAATTAAAAAGCTACAGAAGTTCAGTTTACAGCTCTACTGGGTTCTGTGCGTAGGAGTTTCTATCATATAATTTGGCAGCTTCTTCTGCCTTCTGATTGGGGTTGTAGAAAATAAAAATTCCTTGTGGTTTCTTTAATTTTTTTTTCTTTTTAAACACAGTGGAGAGTTGTGGTGTTTTGGCAAGTCTGATACAAAGAAATATTGTACTGGCATTGTCTCATATTGTAGGTGACCTCAGGCCTGAACTATACAAGGGAAAAAAATAGGTCTCTGTTGAATAGAGCGCACATGTGCTTGAATCAGATTATAGAGAGAGTGTGAAAAGCAGAGCATACACACGTGATACATATAATGCTGATGTGCAGAGCCTGACTCTCATCTCATCCTGCGGGTGCAAATCAGGACTGGATTCGTGGTGTTAAGGCTGGCCTTGCTCTGGTGTGTGGGGTTCCTTCTAGTGGTCCTCTCCCCAAGCCCACAGCTCATGCGCAGGGTCATTTGCAAGGCAGTTAAGTGGCTGAGACTACTTAATGTGTCCAAACACAACACATGACTTCCAGTGGGTGGCTGCCTTTAGGAGCATTTGTGAGAAGATGTTTATGGACCACGTTTCTTTTTTCCCTCTCTCCCTTTCAGGAACCAGGATGGGAACTTTAATCCTGGAAATCCTTACTCATAAAGGCAAACACCGCATGCAGAAAGGCTGCCTCTCTCTGTACCTCCCTGGCACTCCCTCCTCGTTTCCCCTTCTTTGTGGGACATAAAACTAAACTAAACAGAGATTTGTCCCTATCAATATTGACTTGACTGATTTCCCTTTTCCTGACTTCTCTAATCCTGTGGTAGATTTTCTGTGACATTTGTTTCCGGTAGCAGATTCATACGAATGTTCACTCTAGAAACAGAACATTTCCAAACATCTATTAAAAAGCAAAACAGTGTGGTCAAAGAAAATAATGGGGGATGGTTTTTTCCCACAGTTTAATTTCAGCAGCTTCTGGTATTTTCTTTCTACTTGTAAAAGTAGTTTTTCTCCAGTATGTAAGGGTTTCCTTTTATGAGAAAACAGACTCAATAGAGTAATGTAATAGAGTTATGTAAAAAAGAGCAGTAAGCCTCCTTGCCTTTGGTCTCTGCAGGAACTAGTCACCCAATATGGCCCAGAGATAAGATGCCATTCACAGCTACCTGAAAGCCTAGGCTGCAGTCATTGACAGAAGTCTGAGGATCTCCAGGCTGGAACCTTTGGTGGAACTGAGACAACAGCAACAGTTTCCTTATCTCCATCAAAAGGTTGCTTTGTCCTCAAGGAAGAAGACCAGCCCTGGTTTTGCTTCCAGTGGCTTCTCCTGGTCTTTACGTGACAGGAACAAGTCCTTGGGGCAGAAGGTATCTTGCTGGATAGGAACTATCTTGGTGATTTTGGAAATCTCATGCTGTTGCCAAAGGAAGATTGGGTGAAGGGAATCGCATTCTCAAAGTGCCTCTCTTGATGGCAGAGGAAGTCTGAGCAAGGTGCTCCACAACCACTAGAGTTGGGACAGAAGGAGCCTGCTTGTTTCCCATCTGACAGATGGCTGCAATGATCCTCCTTTCTCTTATTCTCCCTCCCTTTGATGCATCCACATTGCACAATATACATTGCACCTGTGCTACATCCAAAGTAAAAGAGAAGAACTGATGACAAAGAACTAAGCATGATTTGTTGGTTGTTTTTTTTAAACAGTACATCCCCATTTTGTCAATGAAAAGTGTAAATAACAAAGAGTGGAACACACCCTACTTCAGGAAGTTTGAGCCCCAGCATGCAAGACCTACACTGAGAAAGACAGTGTGGAGACCACTGAAAGAGGAACTGTTTGTATGGGACTGGCTCCTGTGTACAGGAGCAGTCACTGGGCTGACTGTACTTGGGATGAAAGCTGCACAGGGCTGCTGCTGTCTGCTTTCACAGTGGACAGTATTTGCACCCACAGCCAGTGTGAGGGAGGCCTTTGGAACGGATAGGGAATGTTCCCTGTTCCCCTGGGGAAGAGAGCCACATAGGAGAGACAAAGTTTTCACTGTGTGCTCAGTGGGTGATGGAGAACACAACCTGCAGAGAGAGTCTAGTGGCTACTGAGGGGCAATGGCTTGGCTCCTCTTCCTTCTCCCTGCCAACTTACTGCACACAACCACTGGGCTGAGCTCAGTTTTCCAAGGAAGCAGAATATGACCTTTCTGCTCTAAACCGTGAAAGATGCTGTCAGTCACCAGGCCTGTAAGTCTTCCTGCAATCCTTCTTCCCAAATGCAAATGGATGTGTCCACTGGCAGAATATTAGTGTCTGGGTTGATTCTTCCAGGCGTGAAGTTGCAAAGGTCCTCAGTACTCCACTGGGTGGTGGGAGCACTAAGGCCACGTGCTCATCTGTGAGGCTGACTTGGGACAGCAGACCACGAGATGTGAATGTTTCTCCTCCATGCCACAGCTCTGCAGATTTAAATACAAATGATCATTGCCATACAGTGAGATGTTAGAGGCCATGTTTTCAGTGAAGGCCTGCAAATATAAATAAAAATTGCAGTGACTTAAGCAGAAAGAGTTCTGTGGGCCTGGGAACTGCCTCTGGAGATGGAGGTGGCCCCTGGAAGTTTGCAACAGGCTCTGGCCACTTTGGACCTGTGCAGGAGAGGAGTAAATTCCAGCACAGGGGTGGAAGGCCTGTCTCCTCTCCTGGCTGTGCTCTCTTTCCCGCTGTATCCAAGAGGAACATCCCAGCCCATCCTAGGGGTGGAGAGTCCCGGGAAACGTGCACCCCACTGCGGGGGTGAGGGCCACTGGGTGAGCTGGGGAGAGCAGAAGAAATCTGATTGTTTAACTGATTTGCAAACTTAATGCTTTTTCCACGCAGAGATAAATTGGAGTGGATAAATCGCTTAAGTGGACAGTTGCTGAGGTTTCTATTTTTGTTCAGTTTCTGCCCCTCCTCCCTTTACTAGTTTTACTTCAACTCTGCTTTCCAGTGTCACTGAGTTATTATTATCCAGATCCAAATCTCACAGTTCCACTGAAGGAGAACGTGTATTAAAATACCAGATTTACCAGAAAACATCTGCAACTTGCAAGCCTATTGTATTACTATTATATGAGCAAGCCATTGTAAATTCTTTTAAGTCTGTAACTTCTTTCACGTTAACACACTGTGTGTTTTACAACACCATTTCAAAGTTTATGGTCTTTTTTCTTTAGCCGCTTGTTCCAATTGCATCTTATATTTCATCAAATATGGTAAAGAAACCATGAGAATAAATTGATGCTCCATATGAACCCCCCTATAAATGGCTGTTGCCAAATTGCTGTAAAACAGTTTTCCTTTTTAGCCCTCCAGAATTGTTAGGAGGTTTCTGAGGCCAAATCCTACAGGGAAACGTTATGACCATTTAAGGCCTCCAAACTTTATGCTTCAGTACAAAAGGCCTAAGGGCGAGGATTTAAAATGGATGAAGTGGAGAAATTTGCACTTCCTTAAGAAAACACAGAGCATTTCCTTCCCCGTGTCAGAAATGAAAACAGAAAATACAAACTAATTTTTCAGGAGATTTTCCTCCTGTAATTCCTTCCTCAGCCCTCCCTCTCCCGCCTTTCCCCACTCCCTCCGCAGCCCCCAAACCCTTATTTTCCCCTCCTTCTTGATGGCAGTGTGTCCTGGCTCCAGAATGTGATGAACCAGTCTCTGCTCCTCGGCTTGGGCTCAAGAGCCACCATAGGGTCCGCTTGTGTCCGCAGCTTGCTCCTGCCACCCTCTCCATCCCCACCAGACTCACTCCTGCAGGCCATCCTTCAGGAGATAAGCACTGCTCAGGGACACCCGCCTGGCCCCAGCCATGGTTCCTCATTTGGCTCTAATTGGACGCTGGTGTAAAATGAAAAAAAACCCCACTTGTCATATTTATGAGTTACTGCGAGTTAATAATACACTGGGATCCATTAGTTAAAGCACATTTGCTCCAAACATGCGGCTCCAGCTTTTTGTTTTTCACTCAAGCAACATTTTTTCAGATGAAATGCTGTTGCCGTTTTTCTCCCAGGCGCTCCGTAAGCCCGAGGGAGTTAGAGCATCAATTATTTTTCTCCTCATATGTGGAACAAAAAAAAAGAAAAAAAAAGGAGAGTCCTAGCCAGAGAAGCTGGAATTATTATCCAAAATAATAATAAAGGAAAATCAAAACATCCAGAAATCAAAAGCTGCAGCCAGCTGAACAAATGTACTCAAAATTGAAAGCACAAAAAGTCTGCAGAAGATTCTCTTGCAAATAAGATGGGCTCTGCTCTTTCTGTATTTTTAGTAATCTCCTGTCGTGCCTCAGCCAATTCTTTTTCTGCTAAAGTTTGTCCACTTGGAGTAAACTTTCTTTGACTCTAGTTTGAATGATAAATTCATTAGTGCTTTGCAGGTGGATCTGCCCGAATTTAGAGACTCTGGAAAGGACTAAAATGACAAGCAAAACCAGAGCGCGAACAGAAACTTGTTTTCATGCTCTCGCTTCTGAAATGGTGCTGCATTTACGTGCAGTAAAAATCAAGATGTTCATCTTTCCTCACCCCCTCTGCAATATTTTTCCAGTGCTGAAGATGTCAAGAGCAGAATTTACCCTTCCCTTGATGCCCTCTTTTTTCCCCCTTCTGTTTCATCCCAGCTGCGTGGACTCCAGCCAGCTCAAACTCCACCTTCGTACATCACTGCTCAGGGCTTTGCCGCAGGTTCAATTAGATAAAACCTCGTAATGAAGATAACTACTCAGTCAAACTGGAACCTCCAGCTGATCACTGCCTTCACAGGGATGCCGGCACTTCACACGCCACTAGTTTACCCAAACACAGGCAAATTTCCCTAAAATCAGGAGGTGGAGGCACAGCAAACTATTTTCTAATGCCACTGGCTCTCATTACCCACAGCTCAATTTGTGACAGCTTGCTCAGAGGAATGGAGCAAGCCCCACCTGCTCCTTTGATTCAGGGTGTATTTTGCCCACCATCCTTAGGAAACGCTTATGGAACATTTTACGTATTGTTGCTGCTTTGTTGGTAATAAGTCTTCTCTTATTTTATAAGCTTGCATTAAGAAAAAAGCTCCTCCGCTGCTGACTCAGCCTCCAAAGCTGCACTTCATATATGTCAAACAACATATATAAATTTATAAGGTGAACAATGGCTGTATTTAAGTACTGATTTAGTAATCACGAACTTCGCTGGCAGTATCCTTTGGAAACTAAATCCATAAATTTTATTAGTATTAAATGTTTCTAATGGGAGTTGACAAATACTTGAACTGAGTTGCTTTTTCTCCACACTTGGCAAAAGGAAAGGGAGAAAAATTCCTATTACACAATGAGAAATGCATTAATACTAAAACCCATTCATCTCAATTTTGTACAAATATAATTTAAGACCTTTTACAACCATTGGTGAAATTACAATGTGCTGTGGGGAAGTTGCAAAAATTTTATGAGAGTAATAAAATTGTCATTGTAATACCATTATAGGGTGCAGGGACAATATAGATATTTGAATTACCTATTGTCCTTATGCCAGGTTGAAAAAGCTACACACAGGAATTATAGCTTGTAACAGAGACAACTGTTGAAACAAACCAGAGAAATGAAATCCAGGTCCACTTTAGCTGCCCTGAGACAAATCCTCATTAGAAACCCGGGCTCTGAATACCCTTTCCACTTGTGTCAACAACAATTAAATTTAAACTGGTGAACTGTTTTATATTTGTGTCAACGGTAGCACAGAGACCAACTAATTAAGCAGAGATTATGCACAATAAAATCATGTTGCATCCAAAAAACTGATGTTTTTAGCTTCTGTGACATATTTCCTAAAGCTTGTGCTTAAGCCTGGCTGAAGGTAATCATGGAGGTCCCCCTTGTTCATAGCCAAAAAACCTTCTCAGGTAGCTCATGGCAAACCCATGAAATCTTACCTGGGATTAAAATGGTGTTAACTTTCTAGAGGTGAAAATTCCTTTCACTGCAGAATAGTGTTGCTGGGCTATATCCAGGGAAAGAGCATTGCTCGCTCCCTGCCTGTCCAAGAGACGAACAAAAGGGAAAGGGAGAAGGGAAAACAAGAGCAGCAATCGCAGCCATGTGTGTTAGCGACATTTCACTGGCTGTGTTCTAGAGAGCAATAAAAGAACTGAAATAGTTCAAGCATCTGCCCTTGGCTGAGGGACCGGTAATTATACACTGCAGACTCCACTCCCTTGGAACAACTGTCTTTGATTCCTATCTCTTCTTTTATTACATTTGAAATGCAAAACTCCTGATGAAACCATTACATTTCCATGTGAAATTCACAACTATAAGGGGAAACCTCTGCAAAGTCGCCAGACTTTTGAAGGGAGGGCAGAAACATATGGGCAAAGGTTATAAAGTTCCCTTCCAAGTTTCAGAGGTCCAACCACTTGGGGCAGCCTGCTCTGGAGTTTGGGGTTTATTCTCCTCCTCTTACTAAACACTTTGGAATGGGAGTAAAAATGTTAATTTTATTTCCTGCTTATTAAGAGTTACCATATTGTGAACTCCCATGGTCAGGCTGATCACGCTCCTTAACATCCCTGACTGTTTAGTCCTCACCGGGACTATGACAGCTGCAGGAAAATCTCCCAGTAGCCATTTCCAAACACCCAGAGACTCAGCGAGACCTACCATGCTTTTAATAACCCTTAAGGTTTTTGTCCTGACTTTAAATGCCACCCTCCCACAGGCAGGAAACACCCATAAACCTTGCTGGGACCCTCAAAGGGACAACTGGAGCTTTCTCTGTCTGCCCAAGTCTTCCCTGGAGGAGGTGGGCAGGAAAACGAGGAGACAGAGATGCCAGCCAGTGCTCAGTCTCTCATTCCATGCAGGTACCCACATCCAGGCATCTGCTGTGAAATCCCTGGCAGGGCACACAGCAAGCAGGATCCCTGGGAAGCACATCCTGGTCAATAGCAGTTCTCTTTTGGGTGCTTATGGTGGGAGAACTCAAAGGATGTCACCAGTGGCTTCTGGAAATGCTGCCTTGGACAGTGCCACTGCCTCTTCTCGCCCCACCTGGAGATGGCCATGCCAGGTCTGCTCTCACAGGGGGAAGTCACCCCTTCACTGCCAATGGATGACATATCTAAGGAAGTACCCCCGTGCCCACACACACACACACACACGCTTGATGGTTTCTTGAAAGCAGATTAAAAGCACACCTCTAAGTGCTGATGTGGCCCGAGCCTGTCCCCTCAGCTACAGCAGCCCCAGCTCCCCTTGTGCTTATTCCCATGTTTCTCACTTTGCCAAGAGGCAAGAAGGTATTTTCCTACACTGCAACCGTTTATTTTCTGTTCTTTTTACTCTGGCTAATATGTCTTCTTGGTAACCACAGTATAATAAATTTCATAGAGCATGACCGGCATACTTAGTTCATATTATTCATTTGCAGTCATTTATTTTTTCCAGCCTCTCTTCCCCTCCTGGTCCCCTCTTCCCAGCGCTCACTCAGTGGAATGATAATAATACACACGCAGAGTACCGGCTGCCTGAGAAGGACTTAAAAACAACAAGTAAGAGGATCTTTCTGTCCTCACACCTGTTTAAAGATTTGTTATCCTTAAGAAGGAAAGCTGTAGGGATTCACTCTCTTTCTTCCTTGTAGACCCCAGTGGAATATACCATTAAACCACAGGGAGGAGAGAAAGCCTTCAGTGCACTTAAATATACTTATGTCAAATCCATCTCATTCTTCCTGCCTTCTTTCCTCGATCTAGCCACTGTTCCCAGGGGCTGGAGAACATTACAACCCATTCACTTTATATGAATGGGCACAGACAGACTTTTTCACCATTTCAATATGTCTACATTTGCAGGCATATCCTGTAGGCCCACTGAAACAGCCTTAATTTCAATTTACTGTCTCCCTCAGGAGCATGCCATTCTCCTGAAAGTGGAAAAAACCCTCCATGGCCATTCCCTGCCCTCCCCCAGCATCCCTCCACCTCAAGTCAAGATCTGAACTGGAGGGAAAATTTCTCCCAAGATTAATGGACTGCAGTTTGATGCTTATAACAGGGCACATGATCTTTATTAAACAAGTAACGAACAACTTTCACCAAAGTACTGCATTTGGAAGGTGCTCAGTGTTACCGTACAGGATGCATCTAAATCCTTTGCCAAGTACCTGTAGAACAGTGTTGTATTAAGAAAAAGAAACCATTCCTCAGTGGTCACTTAACTTTGCCTTCTTTTTTGGCAGTTCTATCAGTAACTACAAAAACAACACTTAAAAAACATAGTCAAGGTCCTGACTTACTAACTTGGGATGCATGCTGCAGTCAGCTCAGCAAAGCCTGAAGGTGAGCTGCTCCCGCCTCCCCAGGACAAGTACTAGGGGTCAGCTATTAATGCGACAAACCATAAACAAAGCTGGTAACAAACACAGACTCAGTGAATATTGGCAGTGTGGAAAAACACCAGCCCCGCTTGCCAGGCCTTTGTGGTCACAGCTCTGATTTAGACCAAACCAGCATGAAGAAATCTGGATTTAGGAGAGGGATATGCGTTTCTTTGCAGAAATGCTGATGCCGTACTGTCACCCAGGTTCTTCTGGTACCCAGTACTGTGGGATTTCACTGGGCCTTCAGTAATTGTGTGGAAAAACTGCCAGCACAAGAGTCAAGGTATAGTACTGCTGTGGTGCACCGCTCTGCAAAGTTCTGCTTAACCCTTTGTCATCTCATAGCCACGGTACAAACCCAGTTACAACCCCCGGTGCTGTAGGTACCACGATATTCCAAAAAGCTTCTAAGGAAAGTATCAGACACCAGCGCATAAAGCCAAACAGTGATTCATGTCATTACACCCAAATAGTTTTAGCTTTGCTGATGTATTGCTGAATGCTCAATGTTTTCTGTGTGGTCTCTTTTGGAAGAATAATAGTTCACAGGCTGATGGGCCTGGTCTAAGTTATCCAAGTGGCCCGATATCTTCATAGAAGTATTGCATTTAAGGCAGCTCTTCCTAGTGGGCTGGTGTTTGAGACATTCAGTTACAAGCAGCCAGAGGTGGGCAGAAACAGGGGGGACCTTCTGGTCAAAAGATGCCAAGAAGATTTGGGCTGGAACCGAACATCATCTCAACTTCCCACTGACCACCAAATTACAGTGACAACAGCCACCTCCATTTTGGAGGTCAAAGCTGTTCTTTTTTTTTTTTTTTTTCTATTGTAGGGGAGCATTTTATTTATTTTAACTACACTGCAATTAAAAATAGCAACAAACCGAGAAGTGGTTAGGGTGAACACACAGAAGGACTGGCCTCAGCAGAGAAATGAGTTTTGCTTCCCACAGTTACAAACAGCCTCCACTGAGCAAACTGGATGTCTTTGCCGACTGCAAACTACTCCAGAAAAAACAAAGTCCCAGTTGCGATTTGAAGGCCAGAGTTGAGTCTGCTGTACGTGGCCATAACTAAATTAGACAGCACAGTTGGATAGCAATTTCTCCTCTGAAAATGCCCATCTTTTGATCTGATTTTTTGGGTTGCCCCATTATCAGTTAATGGGAATAGTAATTCTTCCAGGGAGTATCCAGGGGAATTCTTAGACATAGTCAGATTCAGGATATGGCACAAGGCCATCTCCTAACCAAATTAATAAATACTTTACAGCAAACCATGAAAAGTCTTCGGAGCTATTACTCAAAGGTTTGTTCTGGTCATTGCTTCTATGTTAGCATTACTCCATAGTTCCCTTGCAATCACAGATGCTTGCATGAAAGAAACATTATGCTGAGAGTAATGCTTTTCATACTTAAGGAAATCTTTTTCTTATTAGTAGGAAGAAATGGACAGAGTACCCCTGTCCCATTTTCCACTGACTGTATGAGTGTCCTAGACCGTGGGGATTTTTTAAGAGAAACAGAGTTAAAGAAAAGCTAAAGTTTGACCTGCAATCAGAGAGGCAACTTCCAATGCAGCACTGGCTCAGTTTGGGTTTGCTGAGGGCTGGAGGCACTAGAGAGCTGGAAGCATCGTTGGGTGCGCTGTACCTGAGAATGGCAGGAGGAACGTCTGCTTGATCTGCCTCATGGCTGTGTTTGGTGACACCACTGCCAGGAGGTGGTGGACCAGGGCTGCTCTGGAGCAACCCGTGGGATGCTGTATTCGCACTCCCTCCTCCAAAAAAGCCTGCATGATAGGAAAGGGTGACGAGGAATTGGGCACCTTGTCCATCCCTGCATCCATAAGTGGAGTGCTTACCTTATCCCAAGGGATGCCTCTTTCCCATGCATTGCAGGAGCTGGCATCCCTCTGCGTCGCAGTCTGCGGGCTCAGGGATGGGAAGACAAGGCAATGGCCCAGCTTTTGAGACAGGTTTTCTCTCTAACTGGGAGTGAATCTTGTCCTCTCCATGCTCTCCTGCTTCATGCTAGCACGTATAGACAAAATATGTGGTTTGTAGGGAGAGGTTACATCATTCATGAAGCAAACATGTACCTTGAAAAGCCAGGCAATCTCTCATGTATGGTACACAGTAGAGGACTGGGGACAACACACCCAGCCCCAGCCCTTTCAGGTGGTTCTGTTACGAACTTGGACAGGTTTTTTTCCAGATTATCCCCATTTCCCATCCAAAAAAATGAAGCCCAGGGTAAGGGATGAACTTGTTGAAGTTCACCTGGCAAAGCACAGGGTACAGAATATGTCTTGCATGCTGCCTGGTCTCTGCAGCCAAGGCAAACATATTCATGTACATTTAAAGAGAAAGGATCCTGTGAGCAGAGCTGGAGCTACAGACTTTTCTTAAACATACACTCAAAGAAGAAATCATTTTTGAAGAGGAAACTACCCACCTGGAAAACATACTCAGTTTTAATGGATATTAATGTAAAAGCAAAACAAAACAAAGCCTGAAACTAAATAATTTGCCTAAAAATAAAGACCATTTTGTTTTTAATGTTAAGCCAGAATTAAATTATCCAACACATGTTGATATTATTGAGTGGAAGTGTTGAGAAACTGAAGCACAGACAACAAATTAGGTCAGGAACATGGTGCAGAGGCTGGAGGGGATGAGGAGGCTGGTAGTGAAGGTGAGCAGGCAAAGCCAGAGCATCACTGACACTGGCTCCTAAATGAGAGCTGAAAGTCCTGGGTACTGGAAGATAAATGGGAAAAATGGGAATGCAGTTCCATCTGTGCATACTGTTTCTCTTCATGGCTCTCACCACCTGACCCCCTTTTCCTATCAGTTCTTCAGCAAGGAGACCAAGGTGAATTACCCTGGATGGGTGAGGCTCAGCAGAGCAAACACAGCTGCCAGTGGGGAGTGCTGCTGTGAGAAACAACCTGGAGAAAGCAGGAGGAGAAGGCTTTTCTAAGCCAGCCCCACAAAACATAACTTCTCCTTTTCCCTCTCCAGGGCTTAGCTCCTGTCCCACTGCAGTCAGAGATAATTTCCCTCTTGACTTCGGTAGGAGGACTGAGCTTCTGGAGGGCAACGGCTCCTGACCTGGTTTCTCCTCCTGTTATTATGTTAGGCACCAAGCCTGAACAGCTTCTTTTCTGGAGGCTTAAACGTAGCTGATTTGTATTCCCTGCTGAACAATCTTCCCAGCTTTTACTTGTCTTCCCCATCAGATGGCTCAGACGGAGCAGCAGCTTGCATTGCAGTGCTGTGGCATTGCCAAGGGGAAAGTAGTCTGCCCTGCCCAAAAAGCATGTTTGAGCAGGGGCCCAAACTCAAGCTGTGGTGGAGGTGGAAGACCCTTCCAGGAAACTTAGGGGGTGCAACTTTCCCTTTTGTGAGAATAAGGGTGCAGTTCTACTAGATGCACAGCCAGCTAGAGCCTACTTTGGCTTTTTCTGAGTCTCCTGTGTTTGTTCCAGCAGTTGAGTTATATGCATATTTTGCTATGCACATAATACATAGCTTGGCAAGCAAAAGATAGGAAGGGTAAATGATGGTATGTTTACCTTAGCTCATGGGGATGTCTTAGTGGTTTAACCTTCAAATGTGGTGTGCCTAACTTTTCTCTAACCACAGGTCCAAATCCCAGCTGGGCTGACTCAGCCTTTATCTTCCTCAAGATAAATTCAGTCCCGTTCGCTTCACAGTGGGTGGGTGTTTCAGATGAAAACTTAAAAATGAGAGTTTTGTCTGGTCTGGGTGGACCCTAATGATCCCTTAGCACTTTTCGTGAGGAAAACATTGGTTGTAGGCCAGAATTCCTGCTCTTTGCTGCAGCAGATTTGTGCTGGGAGCACATAGAGAAGGCTCCACAATGGTGATGTGTTGTGAGCATAGAGGTACTACTACTGTGGTGTGGAAGAAAACGTGATGATGTTGAAAGCTGGGCTTACTGAACCCCACTGGCCCTGCTGGACGTGTCCCGGAAAAGCTGTGACCGAAGGTCTCTGGCTGGCCTGAAGGTCTTGTTCTGCCCACTGAAGTGGCATTGGGCAACAAGTGCTTTTCCATGCCTGGGAGGTTTAATCCTACTGAGGAACAGGAAACAAAAAGCCATCAAACCTTTGCACAGGAAGCAGAAGATAAGGAGCAACAGGTCAGTCAGGAAGGCACTTGCACAGGGACGTGAGAGGCTGACATGCCAGAGCACACACTAAGCCTATGGGAAATACAGGGATGCTCATTGCTGTGACCTAATGTGGATAAAAATTCCACTCTATTCCTAAGAAATCTTTCCAATGATACCTCTGTCAAGACCAGCATACTCCTGAAAAAACATCCTTTAGGCAAATCATCATTTGTGACCAAAGAAATATCAATATCCCCATTAGTTCTACTTTTCTGACAGCATAGCCACAGAAACACAATCTTTAACAGCACATCAGATCCCTTCTATCAGCGGTGAAGGCAGCAGTCCTAACCCGTGTCCCACAGGCTTAGGCAAGCAGGTTAAGCAAAATAAAATTACTCTTTGCAATTTTTTTTAGAGCTCAAATGGTTTCTGAAGCTAGTTAAAAAGAAAACAGGTTTTCAATTGCATTTTTCCTTTAGTGCATCCTTCAAGGCTTGAATGCCTCTGTTCTTCCAGGACTAGAGGCACCAGAAGAGATAGCACAGGGAGACTAACGGCTTTGTATTTCTGGCCAAAGCGGAAGGAATGGAAAGATCATGAAAGATGACCATTTTGCCTGAGATCTCTATCCATTTTGCAGGCGCAGGTGGTTTGGTTTAGCATCTCAAATGTTGGATCCTGAAGCAAACCAAAAGCAAATTCCAACCCCAAGGGAGGAGCTCGTAATTAGTACAAAGAATGGACAGTGCTGGCAGGTCACACGGGCCTTACGGAGCTATATTTCCAGAAGAAGGCATTTGTTAGTGTAGTCAGCCCACTTTCGATAAGGCAGGCACATTTCAAACATTTAGGCTTAAATAAACACACTGATTAATGTGCTGTAGGTGGAACAGAACTTTCCAATGTACTGAATCTTTTCAAGTGTTTTCTGTTCTCGCAGGCAGATCTGTACAAAATGTTATAAAATAAAATGCCATGAAAACGTTGGAGATGGTTTGGAAACATCATAATAAAAGCTTAAAATTAGTAGTGCTGTGCAATCAGTGTCAGGGAATTTTCTCCTTGGCTTCTTCGCTGACTGTGTGGCTTGCAATACGGGTGACTCAAATCTCCTGGGTACGGTTCCTTCAGATCTCCCGGGTGCAGAGAGGGGATGCAGAAGTATGACTTGCATGTGAAATGATTGGAGAACATGCACAACAGCACTACAGAAGTGCTAACTAGTGTTATCAGCTGTGAATAGATATCCTTATTATGAGGAGACACTCTTCAACAGCCCTGCTCTAGAATGCATCCAAAGCCAACGCTGACCTCACTCTGCACAGCAGCAGCCAAAGAAATAGGTTGGGTTGCTTAATATTGAAATGCATTAGGAGTTAGTAAACAACTGCATAACCTCTTTTATTTTATTTAAGTTAAAAGGGACATGGTTCAGTACACGGTTGAGTAAATTCCTAAACAGACAGCATTCCAGTGCCTCTCCAATGCACAATATTCAACTATCCAAAGCCTTTCTGCACAGCCATCCCTTCTCAGAAAAGATGTCTGTCAGCAGGTAAACTGAGGCATGGACCGGTGGAGTAGGAGGTTATAGTCGCCTTGATGATGGATGGCTGACTTGGGCAGAAAGCCAGACATACAGGCTGTATTACTGACTTGTCTTCTTTTTAATACTGGGTAATATTAATAAAAAGGAAAACAGCAGCAAGCATGGCTTAAATGAAGAGTTATTGATTCGATCCCAGAGTATATTTAAATATTTTATTGCACAGATGGGGCCCCTACAACTTTCTTTTCCTTCATCCTATAAAGGCCATGTTTTACAAGGATACTTGCTGCCCCTTGGGAGAGCTGGATCCTGTTTCCTCTCCATTTATGTGTGTTTTTTGGGGGGAGGGTTGGGCTCAGGTAAGGAGAATCGATTACTCAAACGCAGGACAGAGCTCTCTTTAGGCTTTGCTCTAGGCAGGGGCTGGGACTGCTGATTCCACCACTCTCCCGCCTCCTGCCTTGGGGACATGGCTGTCTGGCTGCAGATCCCCCTTTTGCCTGCCTGATGCTGGCTGTGACCCCAGGAACCCTCTGCCACCTGCCAAACAGCTTTGGGCTAAAAGCAGAATTATTAAAAACTCTGCACCCAAAACTCATCCCTCTTGGATATTTTTTCTTATTTTGCCTACATTTCTGTCCCACCTAAAGGCAGGGAAGGAGGTTGCAGGGGAAATTACAAACTTACTTATCATAATGTTTTCCTAAGAAGAATTACTCAGTCTTTTGGAACCTGATGAGTCTACTAAAAAGCAAAATGCAAAAGATAGGTCCCTCTTTCCCAAACCAAAAAACAGGTACTTTTTTTTTCCAGTCAAAAAGAGAATTTTTTAATGGTTTCCATGAAAGAAAAGCTCAGAACCTGGAATGGATGGGCTACACGGACAGAGCAAGACACATGGGGAGTGATAAGCTCTAGCTGGCTTGCGTAAACTGGTGAGTTTGGAAAGCTCTCCCCCTAGCTTCTAGATAAGAGGTTTCCACTCCAAGGCAGTGACAAACACCAACCAGCTGAACTGTAGCTTTCTGCCTTGCAGCACATCACTTATAATGACAGGCAGCAGACGGAAACCCTTCCAGCAGCATCCCTGCTAAACACACTGCCTGTCTCCTGACCTGCAGGGAATGCAAAGACCAGACACTACTCATTTAAAAAAAAAAAAAAAAAAAAAAACCACTAAAGGATTTCAAAGCCCCACAAATGAATAAAATTTCCTTATGATTTACCTGATTTGTAAAAGTAGAGTTTCTGTGGCTCTGCAGCCCCACAACAGAAGTTCTTAAACTACTGACAAGTGACTTGCTAAGAGTACAATCCAGCAGGAACAGAAAGAAAACCCATATTTAAGAAACCGCACCAAAAAAGCCATCTCAGCAGCCACCAGCAAGCTCTGCTTGATGAGGATATAAATTATTAGCTTGTGTTCTGCATTCCAAAGGGCAAAGAGAGCTTTTCCTTACTCTCTAATTCTCCCCTCCTTTTTGGAAAGTACATCAGGATGTGTACTGAAGAGGAGTAGCTTTCTTTCATTTTACTTCTCTGAGACCTGCGTGTTTCTTGCATGTTACAGGATCTTGATCTCATGATTACATACATTTCATGTTAACATAATCCAGGCTGGGTCTCCTTGCACATTATGGGCCCTCTATAGAGATATATCCTGCTTGGGAAGCAATGGGCTAAAGGACAGAAGTAGTCTAGGTATGCTTGAGCTTTCCATATGCACAAGAAAGATTAGATCTTTTCCAAGGGTCCCTCATGCCCTTATTTTATGTACTAAATGTTTGTCAGAAAGCTTTTGCTAACAAACAGGACATTTTTGTTGTCTCTCCCATTCAAAATAACTAATCACAATAGAGTAAAGGGTAGAGTGGCCTCCCACTGACTGGGGAGGAAGAGGATAAGCTTCCTCACTTTGTGGCCAAAGTAGGTGATGAGAAACAAGTCAGCTCAGTTTTCCTACTTTTAAACATGACTCAGTCAGGATTGCAAGGTCACTTTTTGCTTAAATACCTCCACCTGGAGAGCAAGACAGATAGACCCAGGCTATCTTATTTTCATTTTAGCCCTGAGATTATGCCCTCACTTTCACACCAGCGTAATTTCTTTATTTTTCTTCTGGTGACTGAAATCTGGACATCGGGTCCATACACTCTCAGCTCTGCCTTTGTACATGGACAGGGTCTCTGGTGACAGGAGCCATTAGGTGTGGCTGCTCACAGGTACCGAGAGAAAGCATGGCTAAATTCAGTTAGCAAGGGAAGAATTATTTTGAGTCTAGTGTGAATCAGTGTGAACCTTCACTCATCTCTGGCACCATGTTTAGGCACATGCAGGCTAAATCCAATGTTTCTGAGAGCTGGAGGTAGAGAAAGGCAGTGCTGGAGCTGTGCCCCACAGAGGCTGGACCTGTGCAAAACGCTGGAACAGGGAACATCACAAAACACAACAAAACTGCTTCCCACTCAGACAGACAAGAAAAACGACAGGATTTGGAAATGCCTGGACATTCCCAACAGACTTTACCCAGAAGTATATCAAAGTTTGGTTTGGAGTAACAGCTACACGTCATTGAAAAATTACTTTCTCCCCCCAGATAATTTACAGAGTATCCAGGAGTGACCCATCGTCATGATCTCTGCCTTAAAAGCAAAACAAAAGCAAACAATAAAGAGTTTTGCATGGATTTATGTTGAGTTCCAACCCTTAATTAAGCTGTCCAGGGGCTGCTGAGTATCCAGACTGCTTTCAGGGATGATGGCATAAATCCAGAGCAAACCTGTTGAAGTGAAATTGCCAGCCCAAATGGGAGTGGAAGAAACTATTTCTTGAGCCTGGAGAGGAGTTGCAATGGCAAACCCCAGTGGAACCCAGAGTGCCTTGCTTATGGAGTGTGACAGCTGTGTCTAGCCCCATTATTTGTTTGCAGTGCTAATCTTTTGCCTTCAGAAAAATCACAAGCCATCGATATTAGTCTGTTTCCTGATCCCGCTTACCTTGTGCAACACCAAGCAATCCCACAGAGCAGAGTTACCTTAACAAAGAGCAAAATTAGTGGGGGGAAGAGTTTTACATAATCTCCGGTTCATCAGTATAAGGAAGACAAGCAACAGAGACAAAACTCAGTGTAACCCAAGAGCAATGGGTGGCTTCAGCCCCGCGATGGTTCTGTGTGCTTCGGAGCCAACACGGAGCCAGGCAGAGGTGCTGGCTAAGTGCAAGATGTTATTAGTGGTTTGAGAAATCTGCCTTTCAGAGAGCTTGCATTTGGGTGATGCTCCTTTATCACCCTGAGAAAAGATCTCTATACGCATCCTATCTAACGTTCAAAGTCTTTTTTGGGGGGAAACCCACCAGCACTACATTTCCAAGACCCAGGCTCCATCCCAGACCTTGATTCTGTGTCTGAGCCCATCACACCAGCAAAAGAGTTAATGCTGGTTCCCCCCTCCTGTGCCAAGGCAGTGATTGACAGTGCTCAGACTGTCTGACTGGGGCACCTGCAGATAACCACCTGAGATAGATCAGCACAGGAAACCAGTTCCACACAGCGTGAACATGCAGGTGGTGAGCAACGTAAGGAGTGAGATTATTATCGTTTTTCTTGCTAACTGTTCTGGGCCCCCTGCATGACGTCTGCATAGCTGAGATGTCACCACTCAGCCAGATGTTGAAGTCACATCTTTCTAAATCCAGCAGGATATATGGAAAGTATTGTCTATTTTGAAGGGTATAAATTGGGGGGGGGGTGGGGGGCGCGTTTCTATGAACAAGGGATTATTACAAAATTGTGCACTTTCTATTAATAGATACCTATTAATGCTGCAGGTGTTAGTAGTAACTGCTCTTTGAAGCATTACTTAATCACCCCCTTTGCAAATCCCTGTAATCCAGCTCTCATAAAAATACATGGATTATTGATTGAGAGGACCTCTGGGATCTCTAAAAGGAGGTTGGGCTCAGATGCCTGCCCAGTGCAGGAGACGCACTGCAGATCGCCGCCTGGAATGTCTGCCAGGTGTTTGCAGTTTCATGCACAGTGCGCTTTGGAAATCATAAAAGAGGTGGGGGCGGAGGGGAGGTCATTCCCAGCCGGGAAGACTGGGCTCAAGTAGAGGAAGAAGAAGGAGAATGAGGACCATTAGTAATAGCTGGAGAGGTTGAAGGTGCTGAGGTTACAGGCTGGGCTACTTTTTACTCTCGGGAAAACTTGTGAGAGTGAAAACAGAGAGGGAACAGATGAAATATATGTTATATTCTCCTCAAAACTGGCGCATGACATTCAGTCAGGTCTGTGCTTCTAAAGCACGCTAGCAATTGGGACAAGCCTTCAGAAATGCACTGGGTACAAGGCTAGCTGGGAAGGTAAATTACTGACTGGGCAACACATGAAGAGCTTTAAATAAAAGATGATTCCCCCCAGATCAGTGTTAATATTTTAGGATTACATCTACAGAGTTTAGGGCTGGTGGGAACCGAGTGGGCAAAGCTAAAACTCTCCCCTTCTCCCTGCTCAGCAGACCTTCACAGTGGAGCTCTGTGGGGCTTGGGTTTGCAGAAGGCTTCAGGACCACTGAGGTGGGGCTTGGGCAGAAAATGGTTGCTTCAAGGTGTGCTAAAGCCATGCTGCTCTGGCTTAGAGACCCTCAGATATTTCATGTGCCAAGAGCAAAGCTGTATTTTCCACAGAATAATAACAAAGTTGGTGAGAAATATACCCTGCAGAGCCCCATGCCCACAAGGCTACCCTGCTTCTGAAGCTGTTCAGGCAGTGCGGACAAGGGACCCCTCCACCATAGGCACTGAGGAACTTAAGAAACCTTGCCAAGAGGTCCCCAAAACTGTAATCCACCCCAAGACATGTTTGCAAATCCCCCAGCTGCAGCAAGGGGAGAAGTGACTGTGGCTCTGAAGCCATGGGGAGTAAAGGAGAGTGGGAGAGAGAGGATCTCCATCTCTTCTTCCAGAAAGGGCTCAAAACTGTAGCCACCACTCCATGGAAAACACATAAACAGGACCTTAATCAATCAAATCACACTCTTCAAAAAGTACTGGAAGGTGAAGAAAATTCCTCAAGAAGAAGTAAGAATATGAAGGAAAAACAATCCTTCACAGAATTCCTTGATAAAGCACCATTTTCCAGGGTGGCACCATCTGTTCTGTGTTATGGGGAATAACCTTGATGTTATTACATTACAGGATTATTATTATTACACAGTAGTGTGTTAAATCTCAACCAAATGTAACGAGCACGAGAGAAACACATAGTATCACCAATGGCTGGAACAACAAACACAACCTTGCTCCTGCAAGGGTGCAGGGCTTGTTAAGGTGCTTAAAGATAAGCACATTCCCAGTGGTTCTGCTGAATGGGCTCATTTTTTTGAACTACAGTTCCAAAACCAAATTCTCCCACGCCAGTTCCTCAGCCTTTCACAGGGACAGGGTATTAGGGCTTGAACTCCCATGCATTGCCAAACTCCAGCTGATTCCTTAGTACCCTGCTGACCAGGTAGAGCATCTCAGGGCTCTTTTCTTTCCAGAGAACCAATTTGAATAAACAAACACTTTTCACAAGGCAAGGAGCACTGCCACTCCGCACCTGTGTCAGGTACCTGTACTTGAAGGTGAATGGAAAAGACATGAAAGGCTTTCATGCTACTCTGTAGTATAACTTTTAGGGAAATGTGACGGGGTGCATAGCTGTCCTCCTAATGTTTCTGCTTCTCCTTTTCATTCTTCATGTGGTATTTTTTCCTGTTCCCTTTCCACTTTTTCCTCGAACCTTGGAAGATGAACAGCTAGGCTTTCTCAGCTAACTTTCTCAAGTCATCCTGGAGCACTTGGAGGGGGTTTTTTCCCCCTTCACATCCTAATTAAGGGTATATCAGTGTCCCGTTGGGACCAAAGCAGTTAACGAACACCATCCG
The DNA here is from genome assembly GCA_013398155.1 of Pedionomus torquatus. Classification (NCBI taxonomy): domain Eukaryota; kingdom Metazoa; phylum Chordata; class Aves; order Charadriiformes; family Pedionomidae; genus Pedionomus; species Pedionomus torquatus. The sequence goes on from VZRU01014403.1 coordinate 142,640, forward strand.
GCAGGTCACTTATAAACTATTTGCCCTGAGATGGAGGGCAAACTCTGGTGAATTCCCAAGGAAAGAATCAAATGAACCTGTTAATGAGCAAAGCATTAGGAGGAAGAAAAAAATCAGGCAGGATCTGAAGTCTTACGGAAATGTAGGAAATAAAGGTTTGTTTATCTAATGGCTTTACTGGTGTCAATGCACAGGACTCCCCCTCCATATTAAAGCAATTGCAAACAAAAGATTTGGTTGCAGATAGGCAGCTTGCTTTTACATGAGACACTTGTAAGCATTCTTTAAAGATGGAGAGGAAGAAGGACACGCAGCCCGTTCACTTCAAATCAAACCTGGCAGCAATGTTTTCTTGTACTATCATCACTATCTGGAGTACTAAGATGAGTTTTAGGCACATCTCACCCTGATTAAACCCTTTATAAAGTAGACCAGGTTCTCTGTCCCTGGAAAGTTTAGTTTAAGGTGGTTACTGAAATTTTCCAAAATCACCATTGTAGTCTAAAGAGATGCTCCTGGGACATCACCAGATTGTAAGACGTCCCATAGGGGCCTGGTTTGGTGAAATTTTAATAGACAATCAGAGAAGATATCCCACATGAATTTGCCTGTCAGTGAGACAACTCACGGATCAAAAAACACCACCACTCCCGTTAGCCCCCTCTATAAAAAAAAAAAAAAAAAAAAAAAAANCTTCACTTGCTGACGAAAACCAACCAGACTTTTTTTTTGTACCTATGTCTGTGAGTGGGCTTATCCTTCACTCTGAGGAGGCCAAGAATGGGGTTGGTTCCTCAAACTTATAATTCCATATATTTTCATTACTTGCATTAATGTCTGACATATGGCACAGCTAAAAGCTGCACTGCAATAACATAAAATGGCTCCAAAACTAGAAAATGCTTGACTTGTGTACAACTGTGTGATTAATGTCCTTTCAAATGAAAATGAAAAAAACCAGCTGCTTAAAAAAATTTGGAAATTATTGTTTTAATTAAAAGATAGCAGAAATTATAACAATAACAATAAAATCTTATCAGAGCTTGTACTGCGGGTAGTGGAAAGCATCCTAGATTGTCCTAATGTTCCTTTCTGTTTATCTGCAGAAAACACGTGACAGGACCTCCACTGGCAGTCTGTGTCCTGTTTTTGTTAGAATTAGACCAAAAGCACCACATACCAATTCCTTCAAGCCTGAAGCAGCAATTCAGATGGGAGAATAGCCTGGGGATTGCAGTATTTACAGTGCGGCAGAGAGAAAGTACATGAATGGGAGTTTCTCCTTCATCTAAGTTCTTCTGACACAACAAGGAAAAAGTTCTTTGATCCCTCATAATTTTCACACAACACTGGTGCTAGAAGACATATCTTGACTTTTCTAAAGATAGCATGACCCATTAAAAAAATGGTTGATTATTTTTGCCAAAAGCAGAAGATTTCTGTAGAAGAGCTACTTTGGTGTGGGACACTAAAAAGAATACTAAATGTGTTGATGGCTGAAAACAGCTAGCCAGCACCCAGGAAAACATAAACTGATGAACAGCAGGAAAATCATAACTTTGTAAGAAGCCCAGTCGTAGGGTCCTAATGTCCTCTGGCTCCCCCTTTTCAAGGCCTTCCCTGAAATACAGGCAGTGGAGCACTGAGGTCCATGTGTTGACTTTGGAAAAGATGAGTGATCCTCACTAAAGTCTCCTATTCTGTAGCCAGGGGATCTAAAACCTCTAGATATTTTTGGCCCCTTCCCTCCTTGGCTAACCCATGCTTCCAGCTTTTGAGCCAGAATACTATGTTCAGCTCAAACATAAGTCAACCATCCTGACAGAGAAGTCAGCAGAGGTTTCTAGCCATTAATCCCCACTGAGTTGCTCCATATCTTCTTACGACACTTGCAGGACTATAGGAGTTGCAACACCAGAGTAAAAGAACTAGCCAGCTGGCCGCAGGCAAGGCTAGTCTGGCTCCTTTATCTCACCCTTCTGCCTCTGAGAAAAACTAGTTTCTACCACAGGCATGGTAGAAAACTTGGTATCTACCATGGACAGTTTGCCTTCATAATTGAATATGCTATGGTGGAAGTTCTAGAGGATTTTAGCTTCCTCCCCTTGTCCTGTTCCTATTTGTTACCAATAATTCACGACATCAAGGAAACTTTCAAAGCAACTTTCTCTATTTCACAATGTCTTGGTAAATCAAATGTATGTAGACAGAAAATCTAATAAAAAAAGTCCTAGGAGGAGCTTTAATCAGAAGAGTATATTGAAATGTAGATAGTAAAACTGCTGTAACTAACTGCAGATGCTAAAGAAACTATAAAGCCGCAGTCAGCGTGGTTTGCCACATTACTATATTAGAGCACAGACTGACTATAGTTTTACTATTTGACTTAATAAACTGGCATTTTTTATTATTATATAATGCACCAAGCTCCTGTAGTTTTACTATAGTAAATATAATCCAACCGTATTTTAAAGAGAGATACTGGGTTTGTTTGCTTTTTTAATACAGTGAAGCCGGGAGAAGTATTTTAGCAACATTTTTTTCTGTGTCCTTCCTTTAACGTTTGCATCACATACCTATGCCTGAACATGTGAGTTTTGTCTTCAAACATTTCGTATTTTGTTTGTGCTTTTTGGAATGGGAAATCATCTTCAGTGATTTTTGCAGCACAAGGATTTGCTATTTGAGAGAGATACAAGTGACAACATTTGGGTTCTAATTTCAGGTAGATATGGAGATGTCTAGGTTTGCCCTCTGAGAGAAAACTATCTGAAATACAAGCAATTTTGAAGTTCCTGTATAAGACCTTCCTCTTCCTCAAATGACAGGGGTCATTTGGCCCCTGTGGAAAACTGCTGTATGAAAGGACAGAAGTATGGGCTGTAAAGGAAGGGGTGCCTATTTTTCCCTATGGCTTTATATTTGCACACACAGCTTGGCTGTTTCTTTCTGTGCACGCTTCCTTTGCCATTATGTGCCCACCCAGGCAGTGGCAGCATGATGGTCTCTGGGAACTGTGTACCAGACCGACAGCCTAGAAACCACAGAAACAGAAATATATGTAGATGTTACTTTCCTTCTCCCATGGGATAAGATGACACAGCTCCAGCATGGATGGGGACAAAGCAAGTTTAAAAAAAATATTAAAAGGTATTTTCACATTAACCATCAAACTAATGCCAACTGGCAGTGATTTTCTTCATGTGTCATCGTTAATTGTGTTCTTACTGCTTTACATGTAAATAGACATCTCAGTAGCCAGACCCTGCAGCCAAGGAATACTATAGCAAAGCCCAGGCCCATGATACTCATTCAGGTCAGTGTATTAACACAGACATTTAAAGGATTCACTTTTACTGTGGCCCAGGAGCTCTTCCTCTCAGCTTCTTCAGGCCATGTCCTCTGCTACAGGAGGTGCTCTGCTTGGCTTTCTTGCCCACAAAAAACACAGTTTAGTGAGGAAACCCTGCCACAAGTCACCTGAAGTCTAAGCACACCATTAATCCAGACTTTGTGCACAGCACCAAAGGTATCTGGAGATAAACTGAGAGTTAACTTGCTTGCTTTCCTCACCACTTCTTCCTAAAGCTGTCACTGCCAAATTTTCCAAATTTTCCCACTAGTCAAATACTGAAAGATCTCAAGTTCCTGCTTTTTTTTTTTTTTTAAATTAACAAAGAAAGCTGTAATTTTATTTAAAAGAAAATGCACTTGGTAGGAGTGATTTATTGTGAGTGCAAGGATGGCCAGAGGAGATTAAGTTAACTTTGATTGGAATAAAGACAACTGACCTGAGCAGTCAGAGCCATTGTGGGAAAGAATTGGTCCAGACCCGGTCTCTGCCTCTGAAACCAGGTGTGATCACTGATAAAATGGGAGCAAAGAATCCAAAGCAGTGCTGAGTTTCTGACACAGGCAAATTCCACCCAAGAGTCGAGCTCCTACAATGACAGAAACTAGAACACTGCAACAACCCTTCCTCTCAGCTGAAATGCTTAGCAGAAATTAATCTCTGGACCAAAATCTAGAACTTAACTTTGCATCTTATATTAGCAGCAAGACCTGGACTTCAAATCTCTAGCATAAGCAAACGAATCTCGTGGCTTTGGATGTCATATCACCAAGTCAGGCTGACTTCTGAGGAGCACACCACCACCAGAAGCAGAAGCAAAACAGACATAGCAGAGCCACTAAGCATTTAGCCATATTTGGTCCATTTTCGTCATTTTTGCTTCCTTCCTCAGCCATCCTCCCCTTGCACCCCAGGAAAAACAGGCAGCTATTTTCAGTGCCCCTCCGTTATCACCGAGATGCAATCTCTGCTACAAAAACTATTCCAAATGCATCACCAAGCAAAGCCTGGGCTGACCTTTGACTCCATCATCTGAAATATGACCATAAAAATAATGAGCCTGTAAACTGCTTTTGGCAATTATGCTGCTCCTGGAATGAAAGGACATTGTCATTAGCATGCAGCTTATAAACCCCGGCTTGCCGGTCCTGGCAAGCAGCCAGCCTGGGAAACCGAGCCGCCCTTAGAGCTGACACAGGTTCAATGGGATAATTAGGCAGCTTTTTTGTTGGAGTTTGTTGATATAAATGTGGTAGAGATTAGCCTTTTCCCCCTCAGCTCTGGGTAATGGTCAGGGCTAACAGGTGTCAGGCTAATGGTGGTGCGGGGAATTAATACTTGGTTTCCTGGTACCTTCCTTTGTTGTTTTTCCCTGCAGACGAATTCCTCCAAATCTTCCAGCACTTTGCAAGTGCCTTCCCTCCTCCCTCCCACCTTCCCTCCCTCCATCTTTTCCCCTTCTTATGTAGCTTTGCCCAAAACATCAAGAAGACCATGCTGTCGAGTTGCATATGAAAGGGCTAGGAAGTGCCGACTGGAAAACAAATCACCATCAATCACATCAGTCAATCAGCCTTCCAGTTATTAGGAATAAAACTTTAAATTTCAAAATAGCAATGGGCCAGATCTTTTTTTGAAGTTTGGGGGAAATCTCTGGGGAAACGAGCCAAAGCAGAATAAAGGACACCCAGAGCGTCATGCAGCCCCAGACAAACAGCAACACTTACAGAAGTGTGTAGGTCACTTAAACATCTGGTTATCTTAAGCGACTTGCGACAGGGCTCTTGGCGCTCAGGAGGAATTAAAAACGCCAGATCAGCTAACAGTCCTCAGAGCAGAGTCTATCTGTGCTTAATGTCAAAGCGAGACAGCAAGAAGAATCGAGAGGGTGCCTTTATGTGGCTTGCAGCAAGCAAGCCCTCATGCTTGTTTTACTCAGACATGCTGCCTTTTATCTCCAACACTGTCAGAGCCTGTACAGAGAAGGCTGGGCCCTAGAGCAAAAAAGCACTTCGTTCATCCCTGAAATGCAGCTGCTTCTGGGAAGAAACCTGCTTAATCAAACACTCAAACACATCAAAAACATCAAACGTGGGGGGCAGCTCAGCTGAGAGGAGAAGAAGTCCTAGAGAAAGGTATTTTTCTGATGCCATGCCATTGTGTGTGCAGGACATGGTAGTAGGTAGCCTTGCAATTAAAAGATATAGGGGAGGCTGAACCCCCCATCCTGCTGATGTGAGGGGCAGAGGGGCCTAGTCTGGCCCCCTCCTCAGCAGTGGCCACTGCAATTTCCAACTGAAGATCTGAAGAGATTTCCCCTACTTTGAAAAAAAATTTGTTGGGCTAAAGGCCAGAGTCATTGGATTAAATCTACGGCTTTTATAATAAAATAGGTCAGACCAGATAATGACAAAGGTTTACTGAAGTCTGACAGTCTATCTATCTATCTATCTATCTATCTATCTATCTATCTATCTATCTATCTATCTATTCTAGAAAACAGCAATTACAAGATATTGTGCCTACCAAGTTCGGCCTCTTCCAAGAGGTATAGGTAAGTTTGCATACTATAGTGATACTTGAGCTACCTCAGCTTCGGGTAGGTGTTGTTCATCCACCTGAATATGAGACATTTTAAAAAAAGAAGCTATAATTAACCTCCCTTTGGTAGATTGCCAAAGACGGCAAGCAAGAGGCAGCACTCATTTCACAGAGGTTACGGCACACCCTTTCCTGAACTTCTCTTGCTATGAAAAGCCCAAAAATTAATTTGCCATAAAAGTCAAAGGGAGAAGAGTGCAACCCTGTCCCAGCAAAGACTGGCACTAAGAAAAGAGGAGACAGCCTGCCCTACAAGAGAAAAACCAGCAGAAATCCCCAAACACATCAAGACAAGCAACATTCATTGCATCAGCAACTGTAATTAGACTAAAATCCCTTCTTGTAAGGTGGCTCAAAGTTTTCAAGGCACAAATTAATTTATTTGCAAAGAGGAATGAGATGTCAAGATTTCTGTACAACACACGTCTCCTTCAGACAACTACCCATGGCCAAAGCAGTGCATCAGAGGGGCTGCTTTAATGCCAGGGATGATCCAAACCGCTCCTGGTTTGGCTGTGGGAAGGACTGAATGGAGCTGCCACAGCTCCACTTTGGTGTAGCCACTGAAGCCGTTCTGCTTTGCCATCGGTGGCATTTCCAGTGTGACAAGGCAGTGAAGAGGCTGCCCAGATACACTGAGAAACATGATGGGCTACCAAATGTTGGGTTTAAAAAAAAAAAAAAATCAGTATCATACAGTCAGTATCTATTCATGTGGCAGCAATGTTTGGAGGGCAACCTGAGTGTGAGGCAGGACCTGCAGCATCTCAGCCCCTTGGCTTGGCATCCTAGAGTGAGGCAGCAGGAGGGGTGAGCAGAAACAAGCAGGGAAAACATCTTTGCCAAAAGACAAACACAAAACCAAGAGGAAGGGGGGAATCAGCCAAAGCAGAAAGCAGGCAGAAGACTTTAGAGTATAGGATATGGAGGTATATCTCCCTGGTTCCTAGAGGACAAGGGCTGAGGAGCATGGGCAGGGCAGTATCCCTGGCGTGAAGGCAGAGGAGTGGGTGGATTCAGGCAGCAGCCTGACAATGGCACACAGACACCGTTTAACACTAGGCTGTAACACCAAGGGTGCTGACATAGAATCATAGAATAGAGTTGGAAAGGACCTTACAGATCATTGAGTTCCAACCCCCCTGCCATGGGCAGGGACACCTCCCACTAGACCAGGTTGCTCAAAGCCCCATCCAGCCTGGCCTTACACACCTCCAGGGATAGGGCATCCACAACTTTTCTGAGCAACCTGTTCCAGTGTCTCACAACCCTCACGGGAAAGAATTTCTTCCTAATATCTAATCTAATATCTCCCCTCTTCCAATTTAAAACCATTACCCCTCATCCTGTCACTACACTTCCTGACAAAGAGTCCCACTCCAGCTCTCCTGAAGCTCCCTTCAGATACTGGAAGGCTGCTATAAGGTGTCTCTGGAGCCTTCTCCTCTCCAGGCTGTACAACCCCAACTCTCTCAGCCTGTCTTCATAGGAGAGGTACTCCAGCCGTTTGATCATCTTCGTGGCCCTCCACTGGACTAATTCCAACAGTTTCATGTCCTTCCTGTGCTGAGGACTACAAAGCTACTACGGTGTTCCACGTGGGGTCTCACGAGTTCAGAATAGAGGGGTAGATCAACTCCTGTGACCTGTTAGCCATGCTTCTTTTGATGCAGCCCAGGATACAGTTGGCTTTCTGGGCTGCCAGTGTGCACTGCCCACTCATGTTGAGGTTCTGTACCATGGGCACAGGCTGAGGGCTTGCTCTGTGACAGTAACTTACATGTAATCACAAGTCACAAAGTCTTCCCCTAAGAGAAATATTTCTCACCACAATTTGCGGTTTATTCCTCATATGCCAGACATGAATCCTTTGCTTAAGCCGATGTCCTGATACGAAGAAGCCTGACCTTGAATTATTACCTTATAAAAGGCCCTCAGCTACTTTAGTAGTTAGCATATAATTTTAAAAGTCAGAGTCAACAGGAAGAAAGAGATACCTGTAACAGTCACTTGCAGACACAGACTCCACTCTCCATAAAGCAAAGAGGGCAGAAAGGAAATAATAACCAGAAGCCCAAAAATAAAAAATTAAATTCTCATTTCTACTGATTGAGGATGGAAACAAATGCTAGGTCTGCATTAAAAAGCAGATTGATAGAGGGGAAATTCAGACTCCACATTCAAAACCTCACTGAAATATGGAATCTGGAGGTGGGAGAGGTCGAAGAGGATCCAGATCTTGCCCTAGAAAAGCTTGTTGTCACAGAAAAAAGAAAAAAAAAAAAAAAAGTGAATGTTTGTTGTTTCTCCTAAAACAGTGTCTTTAGGAAATCTTTTAGAAGCAGGGTATGGGGAAGTGTGGGATAGGATTTCACAGCTTTTGGCAGCTGTCCTTTGCCTTCTTTCTGTACACACAGTGACAGCAGAGTTCTCTCTACAAGCATTGGCTAATTCCATGGGGAGCAAGGATATCTCAGGAGTAAAGTATTTCTGTTGAACTCTCATTTTCACCAGTTTTGCACTGATGTATGTCCAAGTTGGCTTCGTTGGCATCAAACCTCAACTGCATTGATTTAAAACAAACAAAATAACTGCCTTGCAAAACGCTGTGTGTCCTCCCTGACCTCATCTAACTACTGGACAACTTTTGGTTCTCAGTATGCAAGAAGATGCATTCACTTAAGTAAGGATCCAAGTCATATTCCTAGCAGGCCCTGTCTCCGAGCTGGATTTTTCCCTTGTACTGCACCAGAAAAAGTGTTTTCCCTTGGTTTCACAGAAATTATAGCAGTCATGAGTGAATAGCCCACCCTCAAGGAAAGGTTAAAAATATTTCCAGAAAAGTCGAGAAAAATCTATTACAGAATTCTGAATTAAGGATATGCAATATTAGTAAATTACCCATCCCGCAAAGAATTCAATGTTATTGCAAGGCCTTTCAACATGCACATCAATTAGGAAAACACAAAGACTCAAGAAAAGAAGCAATAATTGCTGCCATGATTAAGGTGGGGCTAATGATGACTAATGCACTTGTTATGGAACGTTTGTCAATTGATTGCCCTGGGGAGACAGTAAATGCTGTTATCTAATCTCACACACACGGCTCTAACCTGCACTTACTTTCAAAAAGTGTGCTGGGTGCTTTCTGTGCATAGAGGAAGGCCAGATGTGCATGGTTTTCTGCAAGAAAGACAGTTAAGGTATTTGTGTATGAGAAAGACAGAAATTCTGAAGGGTAAAAGCAAAACTCAAAGATCATTTTATTGCACAAATGTGCTCAGAAGTCTGAAATGGGGTGGATTTGGAAGAGAATCTCATCCCACAGTCACAGCAATACAGGTGGAGTTGCTTTTCTCCTTGAAAAAAACCCGAGAGAGCAGATCTTCAGCTATAATAAAAATATTTTCCATAGAAAATTCTAACAATGGTTTACATTGTGATCACAAAGAAAAAAGAAAAAAAAAAAAAAAAAGAAGCACGCACCTATTGTAATTCTTTGACAGGAAAATACTCTTCATGCAGAATATTTTCTGAAGAGATCTTAGAAATTGTTACAGTTCATTTGATAATATATTGCCTAATAATAGTTTCCTCTTCCCTCTGGTTCCCTTCAGTTGCAGTGATTCATGATGAATTTATAATACATGATGAAGTCATCCAACGATCTCTGAATAATGATTAAGAATGTTGGTACTTTTTATTTTTCTGGCTCAAATGCAAGAAGGAGCCAATAAGGTAAACAATAAATACCTCGATATTTCATAAGTACTGTTGTCTGCAGCAAAAAGTATGTACAGATGAAAAATACGGCAACCATGGAGGAGAAAGGCTGTAAATAATGAAACATAGATAAATAAAAAAATAGATAAAATATTTGCATTATGGAGAAATTACCATTTGTTCTAGCTGCATATAGTAACATTGGAAAGGTAATATATATTGCTTTAGGCACTGATTCTTGATCTTACATAAGATGTTAGTCAAACAAGACCAGGAAACTTGCTGAACGCTGTTGCTGACAAGTTTGCTGCTGCAAGTTTGAGCAGATCTGGGCAAATCAAATACAAACTTCACATAATTGGTGAAAAATTATTGCTGTTGCTTACATTACAGACAACATGCAGCTGTTTAAAATTGGATGGATACTAAAGCCATACCTGCATATTACTTAGAAAGCCTGGGTAGCTTTGTTTATTCCTACCATGTGATTTTTCCTGTAAGGAGGACTTTGGTGAGCTAAAAGACACCTACCCTGAAGAGTGACCCTTGTGGGAGTCAATCTGTACCATGTTTGGGCTCCTTAGCTCTAGTTTAGAGTCCCACCCCAAATAAACGTGCTATTGCCTTGATGTCAGCAGGTGCTGAACACCAGAAAGACGCGGGTACTGGCATGTCACATATTGCAGACTTCAGCCATTAGGATATGAGATTCGGGTTTCTCCTTATCATGTTCAGAGATCCAGGGAAATCTCCACCACATTTCTTTCCCCCCTCCCTCCCTCCTTCCTTCCTCACTGAACTGCCAAGTCACTGAGCAAGAAGGATGAAAGTCAGGAAGGATGAATTGATAAAGTCCGGAAGGATGAAAGCAGCCTCGGAGGCCAGGTGTCCACCCATGGTTCATCCCATGCAGGCACTTGGGATTCAGCTTTTCACCTGGATCAGCTCCTCAGAGCTTTTGCTCCATATTGATGCTCCGACCACTCCTAATGTTGAGAAGGGGCAGCACTTCAGACATATCTGCCATTCTGTTCCTACCGGCTTCTGCTTTACTGATGACAAAGGGCTCTACCATACACTCAAACATCAGCAAAGATGTCTCTCAGTGAGAGAAGGGGATCTAAACAGTCCCAGACTACCAAGGATATGAAGGATTATAAAGTAATTCATACAGACAGGAAAAACACAAAATTCCAATACCCTCAAAAATAAAGAATCACAGAGACGAATTCAATTTCCACTTTTTCACAGTACAGCATGAAATACAGAGGAAGCCCTCCCTTGCTTTTCTTCATTAAGAGCAGTAGAAATCTGTGCTTAAAAGGCACTCAGTATTTAATGCAGAAACGAGATACTCATTGAATGCTTGTTCTTTAAAAACTCTCACTCTGTAAAGGGAATTCAATCTGGTTCTCTTCAGATCCCCACGTTAAAGGGCCTTATGGTGGGTTTCTCATAAGCAGCCTCTAACTATTTCAGCTTGCTGAAAGTATAATGTGGAAAAAAAGTGCATTTATTTGAAAAACAAATCTTGAAAGTTTAGCCATTAGCCTCAACGCCAATAAAATCTTCTGGTTCAGTCTGGAGTCTCTCAGGGGTAAATGTACAGGTGCTAAGTGCTGAGCAGCTGCAGCAAGTGATGAATTTAGGGAATGGTATGAAGTTTAAAAACCAAGATGACCAAATGAGATACATTTTACAATCAAAGCCCAAACTTATGTTAGAAATTAGAATGCCTTTATAGATGCTTTTGTTTTTCCCCCGAGCCTTCTAAAATCAGTATGGCAGCTAATGCAGAGCAAACGGTGAAAGTATTGACTACTTCTGGCAAGTTCTGGCTCAGTGAAAAGCTGAAGCAAAAAACATTTGTGGATTATTATTATTTTTAATGTGTGTGGTAGAATCAAAGGCATGAGATCAATGCTCATATCCTACTCATTTACACAAAAGCTGCCTCATTCTACTCAGACAGCTCCAAGAAGCAATGCAGTGAGTGTAAGCAAAATTTGCATGTGTTTCCAAGTGCTATTGCCTTGCCAGAACAGTATAAATGTTAATGTCACCCACATTCTTGTTCTCCAAATAAGAAACCATTGGATTCAGTTAAGTGTGTCTCTGGTGGTGCAGTGTCAGTCGCAAAGTGATGCAGAAACAATCCTGTTCCCTGGCCCAAAAAGTTGTGGCTGTAAACAGTACTTTATGACAGTTCAGCATCTAACTGGTGAGTCCGTCCATCCATCCATCCATCCATCCATCCATCCATCCATCCATCCATCCAACCATCCATCCATCCATCCATCCATCCGCACATGAGGAAACCTCCATGTGGATCTCCATGGGTGCCTGCAGAGCCACCCTTCCCATCCCCATGGACCTGAATGAGAGGGGTTGCTTCTGTTCAGTTGGTGCCACTGGAAATGAAGTAGCCTGCGGAGTTATATATGTTTTTAAATCAGAGCCCTGATGCAGGCCCATTGCTCTGTGCAGGACAGCCCACCCTCAGGGGGGAGGGGGTGGGTGGTTGTGCAGGGACCTCTGCCACAGCACCATGTGGGGAAGGGGAGGTTTCTGCACTTGGGCATGCTATAACTGGAAAACAGGTATTGTTATAAAAACAAGCTGAAAAAGAGTCTTTCAAGTGGGCAGAATCCCACTTGCATTTGTCTGTTTGTTACCCTGAATAACATCCCCTACATTGCCCTTGTGGCAGCACAAACGGGAAACCTTATACCTTTTTCCCCGTTTAAACACCTGCCTCTGTTCCCTTCATGTCAGGCATCACCCTGAAATTTCCTCCAAGCTGTGTGTGGGCCCTGGCAACACCACAACCCCGCACAGTTGACAAGAGAGCTTCTACAGCCTTCCAGAAAAGCAGGAACCAGGCCAGCCTTGAAGTAAAAACCATGTATTAAAAACATCAGTCTCCCTTTAAAAGTGATCAATCTAAATGTACATATTGGATCAACCACTACCAATATGCTCTGCTTTTATTTTTCTTACAAGAAAAATTAAACAGCTCATTTAATGAATTAGTGATTTTCTGCTCCATCATTAAGTCATTTCTGAAAGAAAAAAAATACTCTAAGTCCAACTGTATATTTATCATGTTTAATGCAAAATAAATCCCATACCAGTTCTTCTGTCCTAGGCTTCCCAAACTCTTGTACACGCTTTATAAACACTATTAATCATGCAGAACCTGTCAGTGGTGTTAGCAGAGCACATAATGTATTTGGAACATTTGCAGCATAACAGCTTTGAATGTAAAGGTCATCAACTCCACATTAACTCCATCAAAATAATTGGCTAATTTTCCTTTAAAAAACACACAGAACAGTGTCTCTCAGAGATCCCGTGTGGCAGCTGAATCTCACATCTGTGAAAGAAAGCACGGAGCTGCACGTATAACATTGTGGAGCTGCATGGAGGATCAAAAGCACGCGTTTGCCTATGTCACCTCACGAACAGAGGGATGTCAAACCCAGAAACCATACAAATGCATACAAGTCGAGCCCATGCATGTGAAGCACTTTTTGCAGGACTGATGTCCATCAGCCAGTGGGGTCCAGCTGGTTTGCAAATCACTGGAGGAGTTACCATGGCTGAGCAAAGCTCTCTTCCTTCCTCCTCTTCCTTTTGCCGGGAGCAGTGTAGACCACTGCCACTGGGCAGGGGAGAGGAGGCTGGCCTCCTCTGAAAGTACACCAACACTACCTATCAACTGGTGGGGAAGCTGCCAGCAGTCCATCCTCGCCTCTCCTGCAGCCCCTCCAGCTCTGTCCCATGACCCAGGTGTGCAACTCATCCCTTCTCTCCACAAAGCAGTGCCCCCAAGTAAGCTGATAGGCAGTCACAGATGCTCTTATAAATAAAAGAGATGGATGGCAAAGAGAAGAGATGGGCTTTCTCCTCCACCCTTGCTAGCATGAAGCCCTCAGCCCTAGGCACTCACACAGAAAAACATTGCTCTGAAAATCATGACAGGTCTCTGGTCACCGTGTCTCCCCTGATTTTGGGTGCATTTAAACATGTTGGGACATGGTCTGGGTCTTGTCCCAGGTATTATATATGAGTGAAAAGTTCTCGAGACTGAAAGTAACCAACCCAAACAACTAATGTGCTGGGGATTTCCACAGCTCAGGCAGCAGTGGAAGCAGGTCCCTAGCACAACTTCAGCCGAACCTGGGTTGGTTGCAAGTATTCTGTATTGATGGGTCTTAAAGGACAGCTCTCAAGAGTTACATTCAGGCTTTGAATTTCGTGTTAATCTGCCTCTAATATATCATGGGTCTGATTTGAAGGTAAGAGAGGTTTAAATTTTAAACAAGCCCTCAGGCACAACATGTTCTCACAGCAGCAGAGGTTCATGCCCTATTCAGTGTCTGCTGCCAGAGGTGCCTCAGGAACAGCCACAGCACACCACCCAGTGCAGGGAAAAGATCAGACTGAAGGCAGAAAAGACACAAAAATCACTCTGAGGAGCATGTTATGCTGAGGTGAGATCCATTGTTGGTCTGTCCTGCAGCTATCTCAGCTCCAGCTGCCCAGGTTTGGTATCACCCTGGCAGGGGGGTACTTGTTCTGCACTTGTGCTTCAGATGGTGTTGCAGCAATGGTCTGTGTCAGCCTGTGACCATCAGCACAGGATAGATGGGTTCTTCCAGACCAGTTGGCAGCTGTGGATGCCCCAGCAAGGGGAATCAGGCAAAGAGAAGTCCACACATCCAACATAACTTGTGAAGGTTTAGCAAGGAACTTAGGCACGAATACACAAACATTACACAGCCATTTTCATGGAGTGAGAAGTGGTCTGAATCAGAATAAGATAAAATAAACTTGTGATATCATAGTGACTGTAACAAAGTCCCTTTTTTTTCCAAACATGGTGGAAAGAAACTTTCCACAGCTTCACTATTAATGTTTTTATAAAAAAAGGCTGCTTGAGTACTTACTGCCTGCCCATGCTCTACCATGACTACACGTGAACACAGCCTTAGCCCATGGTTTTGAAGGACAGAAACTGGAAGTTCTTTGAATACCCAAGATTTGTCTATTTTGGTTCAGGATTCTTACATATGAGAAGTATGGAACGAAATTATTGTGTCAAATAGCCCCCATTTTCATTCTAAATCACCGCAGTACATATAGCAGCGAGATTATTGGAATTTACATGTAACTCCAAGTAGCTGATATACTTTCCTTCCCATGAATCAACAGAACATTATTAGCATAATAAAAAAAAAAATCCTCAAAAAAGTTCCAAAGGAGCCATAACAAACCAGATGCCAATTACTACTTCTCCTTTATGTATAATCACATTTCAAAGCAATATTTGCAGTCAGAAAGCTACAAAAGACCACCAGATAGAACGAGTGATATCAAGAGGAAAGAAACGCGTGCACTTTTATCTACTGGCTAAGGCCATCGCTACAAACGCTGAGATTCCTCCAAATAAAATGGACTGAGAATCAACAGAGGCTTCTCTGTACTACACAATTCTACTTGTCAGAAGATGTAACTGCTTTATGAAGTTCTCCATACAAGCTATGCTATTTCATGTAGTCAATGGCCATTGTGACAGATGGAATCCAGCCAGTGTGTCAGTTTTAACCTTTCCCAGATTTCTGGAAACATGTTCTGGAACATGACCCCTGCCATCTGGGGCCTGCTCTGGCGACCCTGTTTCAAGCACCCTGGTTATCTCCTTCACAGTCAGGTAGCCATCTTCCTTCAGCTTTAAAATAACTCCTTAATGATAATTTTTGAGAGAACACACCAACATTCAACCCACACTCCTTGGAGCCAACTTAACACAGGGGTTACCGTGGATTAGAGCCATGAAGAAATATATCTTCCACTATTTGTCTTCTGAACTAAGAGTTTTACGGTGCAGGGAACATAAACCTGTCTGAATGAGCTGACGTTGGAGAAGAGAGTCAAATCATCCAGCCCATCAGGACAACCAGCATACTGATAGAATCTTCATGGAAACATAAGTAATAAAATCACTTAAATCTGTCCAAATAGTGGACTGGAATATTAATCTAGTCTTTTGTACCCAAGAAAATAACCAGAAATAGATTCTTTCATCAACACTGAATTCTCATCCAAAGGCAAGCTGGTGTTTCTGAATTTCCTAGTGTCCTCACCCCTAGATAAGGTCACCATGTCCTCTTCGATGTTGCAAATCTTTCCCTTCCCAGTAATGGGCCAGGCCAAGCTGTTCTCATGCTGGCTTTAAATGGTGCAGTAGGAGAAAAATCGCTTTAGTTCACATCCATTTTATTCATCGCTGTGACTTTTAAGAGTGCCAATAGCTGAGATTTTGTGAAGGAAATAGCTGCCTAATATAATTGGCCTTTGGCCACCAACTTGTTCTCAAAGAGCATTGGCTTGCTCTGACCATTAGCCAAATCCAAATCCCAGATGGAGGGAGGGATGAGGCTCTGTGTTTTGCTGTTCATCCCCTTTACCATCCAGAGACCCCTTCTAAGCCAGAAAAGTTTACATACAAGGGAAACCAGATGGGGAAACAAAGGCATGGTCCAAAGCACAGGGAAGGAGGTAGCAAGCGTGGCCTATTCAGATTTCTTTCAAAACAACAGCTGCTGCTCACACTCTCAAAGTCACAGTGACTTTGTCAAGCTTTACTGAGCCCAAACATGAAGCTAAGACACCAAGAACAAAATCTCAACCCCACAAAGAAGTGGCAATCATTCCCTCTCAATGTTCAACCTCAGGAACAGGATTTCAGCCTTGGCTTCAGTCCCTGTCATTAGCTCAGCACGTTATCCCAAAAGCACCCAATCCCACCACCTTTTCCCAGCTTTCCTGCCTGCACAAACAAGGCACGTTTCCACTCCTGTGCCAGCTGCTTGAGGTGAAGGGCTCAAAAGCCCTACCAAGCCCTCGTGGTTGCTGTTGTGCTCTTCTCGCACAAAGGACGATGCTGAGGCTGGGACTGCAGTCTGGGCTAGCGCTTCTGATAAATACAATAAAAGCCGCCCCAGCAGTCAGTAAACAGTGGTATAATTAGCAAATGTTTTTCTATTTACTTCCTTTAATATGCAATAGGGGGAAATGAAATAAAATGTCAAGGACTTCATCAAACAGATGGTTCTGCACTTACTATTTTTCTCCGCTGTATTGTTTGCGTCAACTAAAGAAGAAACTCCTTTACGAAGTGTGACTCATGGATTCCTGGGAAGCTGCATTCTCAGCAGGGGGAGGACAGCAGGGGAGGAGAGGAAAGGGGAGGGAAGACGACCCAGCTCATGAGCTTTTATTAGGAGTATTATTATGTCTCATTAATTAATCTGACTGCCGCTTTAGTGACGTCTCGGTCTCATTTCACAGGAAAAAATTACTCTGGATTGCCAAGTTAAATAGACAATTACAGGAAGACCAAATTATGCCTACATTGCATTCCCTTAGGGCACCAGGCCAAGTTCATGTCAAATCCATAATAACTAGACTACCCTCACTAAAAACAGCTCCTGTGGACATACGTCATGAGCCATTTGTAATCTACACAGAGGATGTATTGATCTTCCTTGGGCTTCCTTTCTCATAAACTCATAATAGCAAAGACAGGATTTTTAAAGTATCTAACCCTCTGCAGCCCATATGCAGAGCATAAGCTGTGTTAACTCCAATAAAGCCTAATTAAAGCATAACCATTAGCTGTTTAATTTCCTTTTCCTATCCCAAGGGGCAGCTGCCTAGAGAGCAGGAGAAGCTTAGTACATTTCAGAGGAGGAATAAAAGAGAAAAAAAAAAAAGAAAACTTGGATTTTTCCTGAAGACAGACACATAGGTAAAATCCAGGAAAGGTGAAAAACCCCAACTTTCCAGTTCTCCTTGGACTACAGAAAAGCTAGGAGATCCCTAGGAAAACAAGGGATGTGAGTGCGTCCAAGAGAATGCAGTGCCCTTTAAAAACTAGTTGACATCAGAATGACTTATGCCTTCAAGTCTTGCTGTCGTAATTCATCTCCCACCTGCAGCCCCAAGCTCTTGGTCTATTCTTTCTCTCTTCCCCTCACGTGCAGCTCTGCCCCTTTATCCTCGCCCCCATCCAACAGCTCCCAGCTGGATAGGCCACATTGTCCCCAATCTCTTTGCCTTCCCTGACCAGTCCCCTCAGCACCAGTGCTTTGGAGCTCACTTTCATGGACTCCCTTTCCTTTTCCTCACTCAGGGCAATGAGTGCCAATGGGTCAAGAGAAACTGGTGTTGACTAACCTGGCAAGCCAGAAGCCTGGCACAACCACAATGGCACAGACCCTCCTCATTCCTCCCAGTCCTGATTCTTCTTAGCCCTTCTCTCAGGCTAATCACAATTTACTTTTTTGTTATTCCCCAGCTTAGTTATCGCATACGAAAAATCTTTATGGACACTGCACCCTCTTAATCTACCCTGAGCTCACACCTGGCCAGTGGCCATTGCCGGTGTAGGAGATCTGGGTCTCCCTCCCTTTCTCTAGCATCCTTGTCCTCCCCAGAGGATGAAAAGCCTCTTGTTTCCTTTTACTCAAAGGTGGAGGCAAGCTGAGCTCCAGATGGTTTGGTCAGCTATGGGTAAAGCCACCTGCAATGCAAATCCTGGTGGTTTCCAACTGACACACTTTCCTCCTCCCACAACTACCGCTGAACCCACCATGGCCTGTTCCCTTCTGCTCCACACACCCATAGCCACACACATGCTTCTTGCTCCAAGCTCCTGTCACCTCTGTCCCCTGCCAACAGCAAGAACGGCTTCCCTTCAGGGTCAGCATTCATGTCAAGGCCCCAGGGAGCAGCCAGCTGACCATGGACTTGTCTATCAGCCTGGTGTGGCATTGCATACTCATTTTGTTGCTCTTGGCAAGTGGGCATGACATCCTTGCCACACAGTTCACACTGGTCAGGACTGGCACAACAGAAAAGCATGACTAGCCCTATGGAAACGTCTTTTGAGCCAGTGTGGGGATCTTGGAAGGGGCTTTGCTTTCTCTGTTTTGCCTTTTTTGTACAAACAAGCAATACGTGTTATTAATTCTCTGTTCCTTTCCCAGGTTGTAACACTCTCCCCCTTTTAATCTCTGCTGCCCCCATTTAGGATTTTTTTGTGATCCAAGCCAACCTATTTAAGTGACAAAGCAGATCGCTTTGCAACGTGGTCCCCAGCCAAAACTGCGACCTTTTTAACAGCGAGGTTAAATAGCAGCATTTTTATTATCATGGTTCTTTTGGTTTTGGAGCAAAGAAAACAGTTTTTTCTTCTTTAACAACCAAGTAGATTTTCACGTTACCTTCTCCTTGGTGTAGAGAAGAGTGGCAATTTTGCAAAATTGTCTAAAGCTGGTGACAAGATATTCCATATTTTTTTCTGGCATTCATGAAATGATTTGTCAATTCCTCAGACTCTTGTTAATCCTTCCTTTTAAAAATTACTGCTGGAACTTCAAATAGCACTGTTGAGCAGTGCAAAAATGCCTACAGCACCCTATGCCTTATTTCGAGGTGCATGAAGCATTCTTTAAAAATCCAATATTCATTAAAAAGGACAAATCCTAGTGAAAAATGAAAATGAAAACTTCAAGCAGTCTTTGAGATAGAGGCTGATCTGCAGAGGACTGCACACTGATAAAGGCTTTCCTGTTCTGAAATAGCAATAGGAAGAGGTGGAAGCGTCAGCTGCTTGTTTGGTTCTCAGCTCCAGCCCTATGTGAAGGCAGCCTGAGACATGTTACACTTTTCTTTATTTTGCTGACTTTTGTCAATTTCATCTTGATGGCTTTTTTGCACAGAATCCACCCATTCTGCATGTCACCTCCCTGCAAAATAACTGAGGGATCATCAGTGCAAAGGAGATTTTGGCAATAGTGCAAGAGGAATTCTGAGCTAAGAAAGGAATCTACACATAGCCCTGCCTCTTGATTGTTAAGGCAAATACTCATTTATAATCATGCTTTGAAAAAAACTTATTTCATCTGATATAAAGATTCACAGAAAAACAGAGCATCACTTCGCATCACCTCATACAAACATTCATAAAGACTTCTCAAGCTGCGAAGTCAGAACCTTCTATTTCGTACTAAAAATAAGTCTACATTCTATACTTCAGCAGCAGCTTAGGCCATCCACTGAAGGATGTGCATACCTATCACACAATGGCTTTACAGGAAATTGAAAACCTACAGCAATTATAGCAGCAAATCTTCTTAAAGCTTAAGGCTGCCTTCTTTTGGTATCTGCTCTGGAGAGATTTGGATGTGAGGAGAAAGGCTTGTGAGTTTGGGAAGGTGCATATTACCCTTTCCTCAAGGCATCTACATCATTTGCTAATGAAGGTACAGAGAGGTGCAAGAAGCCCTAACTCTTTAGGAAGGTAAAGCATACTCTGCACAATGTCACATGTAGTAGCAGAGCTTTTTTCTTGCAGGTGTGGACAACTGTCTCATCTTCCAGTCTGGTCACATCACCTTCACCGTTTACAATTGACTGCCCAGTAGAGAAGGTGTTTATAAGGCGAGTAGCTGCCAAGTTTCATAAGTCAATGGCACAATCTTCTGGTGCACATCTCCAAAGAGTCTTCCTTCCCTTTTATGGCCCCCCTGCCAATCAGTGGTGCTGCGGAGAAGGTGTTTACAGGCAAAGGGGCTGCAGCGCTTCACCTCTTCTGGCAGTGTTGTAAAAGTCATTTTGTATCGTCTCACTTCTCCAAAGCAGGAGACGTCACACAGCATGATGAAGATGCTGTCTGGTATACACTTGTCCAGCAAGCCAGGAAGAACATCTGTCATCAATATTTCTGCTTTAGCTCCATGTGCACCTGGTTGTTCTTTCTGCAAGTTCCCGTGTTATTTTTATTTCCATACACTTAGACACCCTGCAGTGCGTTTGTTATCTTACATGGATTGTTGTGGTCAACACATTTGTCCAATGGTTTAAAAAAAAAAAAAAAAAAAAAAAGAGCAAAGAAATTAGCACCAAGTAACAACATTTTTTCCAGAAAAGAAAACGTATGCTTCTTTTGTGGATCACAAGATATTCTATGCACTGTGTGTCTTAATGTTTTCTCTTTTGTGAGGGTAGAGCAGGAGAGACTCAACCTCTGGCCCATTAGAAAGAGCCATGATAACACGTTTGAGGGTGGTAGGACAGAATGAAGACAATTTATTCCAAATGTGTCAAATAAATCTTGGTACTGGGGACAGGGAGGAATCATGTTGCAGAGGAATTGTGCTGCAAATAAGGTGAAAACACGGAATCTGTAAGAAGTCGTCAAAACCAGGATGAGGTATCAGACTGGGCTTGTGACGCCTCCTGCATAAAGGACTTGACTTTTCCTTTCATCTCTTTCTATTTCAGTTAAAATAAAATTTGAAAGAACACTGCTTTCCTTGGATGTGAGGAATTACTAAGATGTTAGAGGAAGAAAAACCATTGTGTGTTGTTTACTCAGTCCCTACTTGTTTAGCCCACAGGAGCAGCTTGCACAGAGTCCAGTTAATGCTTTATCATTCATGTCCCTTATCATGCACCGAGGGCACGTATTGTGCATGAGTCATAATTAGCTTGTTTGTATAATATGAAAAGGAAAACAAACAGCCCCATATCTCCCTGTCACAGTAACAATAAGCTGACACATACTTAATCAAAATAGAGGATGCTGAATTAATTCAAAGAGGTTGACTTTCAAGAGGGGCAATTGGAAAGTTCTCCTGGAGCAGTTAGTCACTCAGGCAGAGTTCAGCCAAGCACAAGATGAAATTTGTCACATTCGTTCCAGAATTAATCCTTTCTCAGAAATTATTACCATTTGCTTTAACGTATTTCCAGACTTTGCCATGAAGCAGATGATGAACGAAAGACTGATGCATCTAAATATTCAGAGGGCCAGACACAAGAACAAAAGCAAAACAAAAAATCCATGGGAAATTTCCTTGCTCAGGCTTCTGACACAAGGCCAAAGGCACCCTCACGTGCCCTGGCAATGCCTGCACCAGTGGAAAAGTCTAGGGGAAAAAAAAAAAGGCACCCAATTAACCAGCTGCTGAGAAACAAAATGACGAATAGCACCACTTGCCAAAGAATCTAATTTCTACAGCTGGCCCTTTGTTAAAGCATTACAGGCAGAGGTTGCTGGAGCAGGAAAAAGAAACAGCTCCAGGCCCTTTGGTTGCTCTGCAGGTGCCTGGGATGGGACCGGCTGTTTTGTACAGCTTTTGGTATTCCAGGAGTCCTACACCATCCACTGAAGCAGTACGAGACTTTTGGGTGGACTCTACTGGCAGCACGGTCAGGTGCAGCAACAGCAGGAACAGACACCTCAACACAGGAAGACCCAGCTCAGCACAAACCTGCCTTATTAACCTGTGTCAGATAGACAAGGGGAGAGGAAAGATCTTGCACTTACAAGGCAGAAAAAGAAGAAACATGGCATGCTGGATACCTGCATTAGTCCACTATGACTACATATTTTGAACTTCAGGAACTCCATGCCTTCCTTCTCTAAGTGTAACATGTGGGTACCTATGGCATCAAAGACACAGCCAGAGCCTATGCAGGCACTTGATAAGTAGACATCTAAGTTCAGCATTAAATATGGCAAAGAGCAAACATCCCCTCATTTTACACTCAATATTGTGCCCTCTTTTCAGGCTTGTACTTGTTGCTTGCTTGCCCAACAAAAAGAACTTTTGTTACATGGCATCAGAGCAATGTAGGTTCCTAAAGAAATACATGAAAAAAAAAGATGTATACCCAGAAGTCTGATGGAAGTTCCTTTGATTTCTTACATTATTAATACACAAGTTTTCTCTTACAGGTAATGGTGGGTAAAAAAAGGTTCTGTGTTGTTGTTTTGGTTGGTTTGGGTTTTTTTTCCGTAGTTTGGCTAGTCACTTTCACATCTCCTGATTTAGGTGAGTAATAAAACTGCTATGAAATGCCTTTGGAACCAGTCACACTGCACGTGCCTGATAGTCTCTTTTGAAGCTTAACGCTTGTTCTCCTCAACGTTGTCTCCTCTCATACAGTCTGGCTTTTTCCTGCCAATTTGCTCATCAGAGTTCTACTAGCGTTTACAGTCCCATGACTGAAAATCTTCATGGACTGAGTCAGAAATGATCATCTCATCCATACAATATTCTTCAGGACAGCCCAGCCAAGCTTTCGGGGAAAAAAAGGTCCGTGTCAGATGATTAGTCATGTTAGCTTCATACCTCTGCACAATGAATTACTCATTTTATATCTGCAGAAGTAGGAAAAAAAAATTAAGAGAGACTTAAGTCTGTCTCTCTTGGAGTAGGCAAAGATACAAATTATGACTTTTCATGATTCTTCCACTAAGTGAGTACTGATGCTGCTGCTTTTATTTGAGAGGCCAAAACATTTTGGAGAGGATATAATGTGATTAGTAAGCAGTCTTTTCCAGCTTTGCTTGAAAATTATATTTTTATTACATTTTTTTTTAAATATACAGCAGCTACAGAGTATTAATTTATGTTCCTTGACATCTCCAGCCTACTGAGGAGGCTTCCCAGGGAAGCCGGGAGGAGGTTTCTGGCAGCTTTCAGGTTGCCAGACCAGCTTTGAGAGATTTAATTTCTTGCCAAAAGGACACACTGACTTTTGATCAGTAGTTTGCAGGATGGCTATTTACATCCAGAGGAAGGCATTTTAAAACTTGCTGTGCAAAAAGCTCATCTCGTTTTGTGGCCATCTGCTGACCAAACCCAGGTAAGCTGCCATGTGTCTGACCACCATCAGGAAAAAGCTGGGGTGTTCTCCCCTGCGTTATGGCAGAGGAGCAGAACTGTAGAAGTTCAGGTATTTCTAAAAGCAACCTTTTATTTACTAAAACAATAATGTGAAACAGCCTATTTAAAAGAAAACAACTAATTTTAAGTTGACTAAAATTAAAACCTCAATATAAATCTGTTTATGAAATACTGTTAATAAAAGCAGAGTGCAAGTGAATTCAAGGAAGTTTTAGCGCGTAACAAGTCCACCTACTCTGCACTACAAGTGTTACGACAGCCAGAGCCTCTTAGTCATTTGTCCTAAGAGGATTACGGTTCAACTCCCAGATCTGGCAGAGAAAGAAGAGCAGCAGCCCCGGCTGCTCCATTCACATCATACCCTGCCCGCTCTGCCCTTGCTGCCCAGCCCCTTGACTACCTGCAACGCTCCTCATTGCTGGCCATGGGCCAACAGCACCAGAGTGTCCTGTCCACTGGCATGGTGGGTCCTCATCTGTGGCCGCTCTCGCAGCAAAGGCACAAGTCTGGTGCTGCAGCTGATGTGAGCCCAGCTCACAGCCTTGTGCTGTCTTTGCCCCAAGATGACTGTTAACCACCCAATGTCTGCAGGAGACAGAATCCTCTCTCCCTCCAGAAACTCCTTGCATCTCCCTGGGGCTGTGCTGGCTTTTGGGATCTCCCAGCACTGCAAGCGGCTTGCCAAGGACCAGAGTGTCCACAGGCCAACAGAGACAGTACAGAGATGGTACAACTCACTTCTCTGGCCATGTCTCTCACCAGCTCAGGGCAGCACCAAATCCAGACACAGTGCCATAAAATATGCCAACACATGCCCCATGCTGCTGTACATGCCCCATGCTGCTGCATTCATCAGCAAGCAGCAGCCTGCAGTCCAAGGTTCTTCAGTTAAACCTCCCCTTGGTTTGGTGTGCTCACACAGCCCATCTGCTTTGGCATGCAATACAACAGCTCTGGTCCTGAGGGCATCTCCCGGGCCTTTGCTACCAAGCCAGTGCAAAGGACAGCAAAAGCATCCATAGCCCCAGCCCAGCACCAAAACTGCTCAGCACAATGCTGTCGCAGTGGTGGATGCCATCAATTACACGGCAGCCAGGGAAGGTCATCCTCCCAGCACAAATATTTACACCAGGAGCCTATGGCAAATGTCTTCATTCTTGACACTTCCCTGTATTTACATCCTTAAATAAAACTCCTCAATAACTCCCCAAAATGAGCCATACCAAATGTACTGTTGGACTCTCAGTTAATATCACTTATAATCCTTCTCCTCTGCAGCAAATCCTCAACATCCATTAAACACACTTAAACCATCCATTAAGACATACCTTCAAAGTCTGCCCTCAAACACCATGTCCTTCTGGCTAATCATTCGTTCTGTGGTCCTCCCTCCTCCCACCAGCAAAAATAACTCGTAAGACACACTCGAAAGCCTGGCACGTAATTCTAATGATTGTCTACTGAACCCATCGCTTTTGTGCATGTCACCAGCAGCACCACCTGAGCTGCACTTCAGGCAGATGTTCTTTCCCTTCCTCCACAGTGTCCTCTAATGGAAGTTGTTTCACTCTGAGAAAGAAAGAAGGGGAAAAAAGCTGGGGGAAGAATATTGCAGCAGGGTCATGTAACAGGGTATGAAGACTGGGATAAGCAAACCACAAAGCTACCGGAGGCATTGCTGCTTTCAACCATGGCTACATGGTAGCTTGAGCTTGGTCACCAGACAGTGAGATTTAATGCTCACATGAGAGGAAGAGGGTGGGTTTTTTTGTTGTTGTTGCATATTGCTATATGGCACAAAAGCAAGCTTGACTGAAGAGGTGTGAAAGGTAGAACCACATCCACATGACAAAAATTCACATATGACCTGTCCATGCCTTCTTGCAGCAAACAGCTATTCTTGCTCAAAGTGGTCCACGTTTGAAGTCCCCTATTTTGATATGGGCTACTCAAGAAAATACGTAGGGTAAAACAGGAAAAAAAAAGAAAAAAATGAACAGTTTCAAATATTAATCAAAAAATAGGGTTTGTTTGGTTTTTTTTTTTAAGAAAAAAGATAAATGATTGAAAGTTTTATTTTTTTGCATAAGTTCACCAGTTTCAACAATTTGGGCAGCAAAAGCTCCTTAATTCCATGATTGGAATGGGCTGTCCAGGGAAGTGGTTGAGGCACTCTCCCTGGAGTTATTTAAAAGACAGATAGACATAGTGCTTAGAATCATAGAATGGTTAGAGTTGGAAGGGACCTTAAAGATCATCGAGTTCCAACCCCACTGCCATGGGCAGGGACACCTCCCACTAGACCAGGTTGCTCAAAGCCCCATCCAGCCTGGCCTTGAACTCCTCCACGGATGGGGCAGCCACAACTTCTCTGGGCAACCTGTTCCAGTGTCTCACCACCCTCATGGGAAAGAAATTATTCCTAATATCTAAATCTCCCCTCTTCCAATTTAAAGCCATTACCCCTCACCCTAACCCTACACTTCCTGACAAAGAGTCCCTCTCCTGCTCTCCTGTAGGCTCCCTTCAGGTACTGGGAGGCTGTGCTAGAAGACCTCCCCAGAACCTTCTCTTCTCCAGTCTGAACAGCCCCAGCTCTCTCAGCCTGTCCTCCTAGGAGAGGTGCTCCATCCCTCTAATCAACTTTGGGGCCCTCCACTGGACTAATTCCAACAGTTCCATGTCCTTTCTCTGTTGAGGACTACAGAGCTGGACACAGTACTCCAGGTGGGGTCTCACAAGTGCAGAGTAGAGGAATAGAATTACTTCCTGCAACCTGCTGGTCACACTTTTTTTGATGCAGCCCAGGATATGGCTTTCTGGGCTGCTAGTGATCACTGCCAGCTCAGGTAGAAACATGCTTTAGTGATGGTTTTTATCAGAGCTAGGTTGATGGTCACATAAATGATCTTAAAGATCCCTTCCAACCTAGACAATTCTAGGATTATATGATGGAAACAGTGAGTCAGAGACTTGAAGTTTGGAGCACTAACTCAAAGACAGGAGGGTCCGCCTTTGAAGCTCTCCTCAATGACAGTGATGAACCAAAGCAGCTTTTTAGGGCTCTCCTATGGAGGCTGGAAGAAAGGCAGGGAAAGGGCAGTGACCATGTGAGAACAAACTGTACTCATCATACTGCTGGAGTCTATGGGGTGGGTGGAGAAGATGCAGGATCTGAGAGCATTTTTCTCTCTCCTCTTTCTCTCTCTCTCTCTATCTAGATCTCCCTCCTTCTTACTTTCATTCTTAGGAAATCATACTGAAAAGTTATGCTGAAAAGTTATGGCTTTCTTCCTTGGGTGGAAAAAGAACAGCTTTTGAAATCTCAACATTTTGAAGGACAGGAAAATTGCTTTTTGCCCAGCTCAAAGGAAAATCCACGTCACCTACAAGATCTGCACATGCACTCTCGGGAAACACGACTCTACCTGGAGCTTATTAGTGCAACTATAAATGAATTGTTCAGCTCCCTGCTGAATTTATGTACCTTGCTTGGCTTGCTGACTTTGGCAGTTTCTTCTGTATTCTAAGCCATAAGAATTATCTGCTGCATTTCTTTTCTTGCACGGATAGTTTAATACAACTGAAATATTTTCCTGCCTTCATTCTTTGTTATAGATACTTGTCAGACTTCAAAGAAATAGTCAGAGTACTATATTTGCAATTTTTCCTCCCATATCCCCTGTCCAGGTTCAGCAATTGGTATTTTCATCTCAGTCTTTTTTTTTTCCTACTTTTTATAGAAAGTCTCTATAATATTATTTTAATTCCTCTTACCTAAAAAAAAAAGAAAAAAGAAAACCCAAAATAGAACCCTTCACCTTTTCCTTCCCAAGAGAAATAGTCTAAAATAGGAATATATTTTCTTTATATGGTGTCCTGGATTAAAGATATTTTTGAATCAGAAGTTTGGTTGGTAGAATTTGACTCCTACAGCTGTTTTCTTAGCTGCAAAGGAAACAAGACAGTTTCTACATGCAGCACTGAATAGACTAAGAGCCTGAGGGTGGAGCCATCCTCAGTCTGGATGAAATCACATGGAACACCTCTGCTACACCATACCCATACAGACCCGACCCATAGACACCACTGATGGTGGCACAGAAGGTGCCTGACCTGACCCATCGTCACTGACATTAAATCAAAGCCAGTAATGCTGTGGGACTGCTGACAGCATGGCAGGGGGCAGAGATGTGGCCATGTCTGCTTGGAGCCTGTCAGGAGACCTCCCCACTGACATCTTGCTACCTGAGGATACCCTTGGCATGTCATCACAGCAACTTCACGCTGTGGAGCTAGGGAAGGCTGGCCAAAGGAACAAAGCACCTTCTCTGCAGCTTGTACCCAAAGATCGGCTGTCATAGAATCACTGAATGGTTAGAGTTGGAAGGGACCTTAAAGATCATCGAGTTCCAAGCCCCCTGCCATGGGCAGGAACACCTCCCACCAGACCAGCTTGCTCAAAGCCCCATCCAGCCTGGCCTTGAACACTTCCAGGGATGGGGCATCCACAACTTCTCTGGGCAACCTGTTTCAGTGCCTCACCCTCACAGGAAACACACACTTTATCTGGGCAAATCAGCCACTGTGGTCCACAAGGAACAATCTCCACATCTCAAAAGGGGCAAGAGGTGGCCCTTATCATGAGTGGCCAGCTGATAGCTGGGGGATGCTAGCTCCCAAAAGCTGTCATCATGTCTTCTTCATTGTCTGCTGTGGGAAGAGGATGGCCACCTACCTCATGAGTAACATGATGAGCTTGGTTTAGCTCTCCAAGAGGGATACCTCTGTGTTCTCATCCCACTTAAGGTCATCCTGGCTTTGAAGTAGGGCCTTTTCCTGTTCTTTTCAGCTGGTGATGATTGTCATTTGGGTCACATGAAAGACAAACTCGAGCTTCTGGAAATGCCAGGGCATGTAGGGTCAATCTGCAGTTCATAAAATGTGAAATGAAAGGGTTTATAGCACAGGGCTCAGCTTTGCAGATGATTTCTCCAGCCCTATCCCAACTTATACTATTGACTAACATATTAGAGGGTAGTGGACAGTTACTTACTTGGCCCACAGCAAAAAGAGGTGGTAAGAGAGGGAGTAGGATCAGCATAGAAAAGCTGCCATATGGTTCCTGGACACCCACACAGACTAGGAATTTTTCAGCAACAGTTTATGAACCTGTAGTTCACAGAAAGACAAGTGGCTATAACAAATGCAAACCCACCCAGTGTTCTCTGCCATAATTTGTGTGCGTAGGACACATACACAACCCCCAGATGAAACACAAAGCATATAGTCAGCTTCTCTGCCTGACCAGTACAGGATTATTCAAGCCCACAAGCCAAATAAATTACATACAACTGAAGTTCCTTTATGCCCCACCAGGCGCCAACCTCCAGCTCCATAGGGCTGCAGCTGTATATAACCTACTTTGCTTGGCAGAGGAGGTCTTCTGGTGTGCCACCTGTGCAAAGAATCAGCACTATCTCCAGTGCTTTCCTGGCAACTGGTCATGCTTAATCTGCTTCATTAGTACTGGTCAGGGGAAATGACATCTCTAATTAAAATGTTAAGCATTGCCAGAAGTTTTTGGCTTACAGAAGTCTCATTGTGGAACTGCAAAGAGAGGGAAAAGGAAAAAAAACATGCACTGCAGGTACAGATCTCATGGTTGTCTTTGGCAAAAAAAAAGGAAAGAAAAGGCAAGCATGGGAATCTGTTCCCCAGCACAGACTTTAAGTTCAGGCTGCTTTCCATGCCAACCCAACAAACCATGTCTCTGTAAATGTAACCGCCTTTGGGTTGAAGTGTAGCCAGTCAAGTGGGTAATCAATGCACAGCTGAACACATAGAGGTACACAGAAATACCTATGGCATCTTTGCTGAAAGCTGAAAAAGGAAATGCGCATCCAAAAAAAAAACAACAACAAACAACCACCAAAACAACAACAACAACAAAAAAAAACCCACAAAAATCTCTCAACAATGGAAACCAGCCCTTGGACCAATATGTAGTATGGAACATAACTTGAAAAAGAATAAATAAATAAGGAGACCTGTGTCCAAAGTACTTGATTTCTACAGCAGAACAAAGACATTCTGCACTGGTGATGCTGTTCATCTTACCTGCAATGAAGGAGGGAAAAGAAAAGGTAGATTTGGGTAAGAGTAAATACAAAGGAAAAGAAAAAGACATTGCTTACTCATTTCTGCAAGGACTGAAGGTGGACGGCAAAAGAGGTGCTGGGCTTCAGCTAACAGTATGATTAGACGAAAATCTTTCCTCCACAGGAAAAGTGATGATTAAGAGCAAGACTGACGGGGGCAACAGTGAGACATGGCACATATCCAAGCCAAATCATAGCATCTTCTCAACAGCCCAAGTGAGATGATATGGTCTGCATCAGGCTGAAATGAGAGCCTGGCACATTTTTCATTGCAGCTTTCTGCTTCTTTGTAAAGACCTGGAGGTATTGAAATTTACTCTGACAAATTGCAGGCTCTCCCTTCCAGAGAGGAGGAAAGAGAGGGTTTAATCCAAATATACAGATTCTCGTTTGCCCTAACACAGCTCCCATAAGTTTACAGTGCTTTTATTTTCTCCCCACCCCCCACCCCCTTCCTTCTGGTCCTTTGCAATGTTTTGGAGATGAGGGATAGGGCACAGAGATCACCATTATCCACAGGATGAGCAAGCTTTGCCTGGTTGCACCCACGAGAGCACCCTTGAAGGCAACTCCCTCCAGCTTGGGAAAGCAGCACAAGAATAAGGTGACACCAAAGGGCTGCCATGGGCCTGAGACTGAGCTACAACACCCAGCTCAGCCATTGGCCCCAGGGGGTGCTCCATGGACCCCCTAAGGGGGTGCTCTAAGTTATATAGAAAAGAATTTCTAACTAATGAAAAGAACTACGCACTGACAATTCTTATGTTGCTATTTAAAGCTCTTATCAAGGAAGAAAAACAGGAGATTCAATGTACAGAAATACATCCCCACACCTGGAATTTATGCTATAAAAAGGAAGTAACTTAAAATAGGAGTTAGGATGCAAAGACATCCAACATCCAGTTTCCCAGGCTCTGTACAGACCCAGAGCTTGGGCTGTAATAATCACTCCTATTTCAGGAGGGTCTTCAGAACCAAGACAAGCCTGTACATGATGGCCTGTGGGTTGTTCCTCAGCAGGTCATGGTCACAGCAGGACAAGACCTATATTTTGGGACCCCCAAGCTCCATCTCGTGCCTGGGACACAAAGGCCAGAGCACCCAAAGCCAATCAGCTACATTTCCAGGCAGGTTGGACTCCTTAAGCATCAAAGAAACAAGGATCTGGAGTGAGGCAGGAGACAGCCAGAGGCATGTGGAAGAAAAGGGATAAACAGGCTGTTGGGCTCAGCCCTTGTAAGCCATCTTATTACGTGCTTGTGGTTAGGGGGAGCAATTGCATCGGAAAAAATGTTTCCAAGTGAATTTTCACTATAAAAATAGCTCATTAACGGAGGATAAGCCTGGGAACCTGCTGGAAGTGTCTGCATTTGAACCTAAAAACAAGGGGAGCAAATTAAAAGCACAAAAGGGGTATCACAGCAATATGAGTGTTTGCTTATTGCACGACAGCATGTTTGGGTCAGTTATCCTGCTTCAGTGTTTACTGAGGCCATGCTTGTAGTTCCAGAGATGTCAGAAGGACAAAAGCTGGTTGGACTATATCGCTATTCAATTTTGCTAAGAAGATTAAGAAAAAAAAATAAGTTAAGGGAGCAAACCAAACCATGAACTTCCTGTTTTTAGAAAATCAGTTAAAAAAATATAGGTGAGTTTGGTAGGGAATACTTCAATTTTCTATCTGTGTTTATTTTAATTCAAAGTCGTCTTCCTTACTGTGGTGTCTCTACTCAGAGGTGCAGCAATGAAAACCTCAAAAGAACATAATACTCTTCTGTATCATCTTCTTTCCTCCCTTGGCTGCCTCTCTTACCAGAAAAAAAAAAAATACAGTATGATCTGTTTGAGGTGGCCTGGTCATGTTGACAAGCTGTCTTTAACCAGAAGTCACACAAGAATTATAATCAAAACCACATGGGACTCTTTTGGGAAAGCATACAGGCTGCTGAAGTAAATGATCCTCTGTATATGAAGAAGTTGGTGTCTTTCTCCCATATTCCTCCAAAATGACACATCTACCACAAATAATCTTCCAGGATTTGGGACTGAAGCTTGCTGGCCTAGAAGATTTATTTACATCCAGCCCTTGTCTATGTAACAAAAAGCTTGACCACCCCTCACCTTAATATACCCTGCTGTCTTCTACCCAGCTCTTGGAAGTAGTTTCCTCTGAATAAACAGGGTAAGGAACAGCTAGTGGAGATTCTGCACAGCCTCTAGGCTACAAATGGGTTGTTACTCATGAAATACTTTTTTCCCCTAAACCCCACACATTGTCAAGGTTATTTATAGGGCTCCTCCCAGCAGTAGCCGTTAGCAATATAAACAGCCAGTAAATTTCAGGGGTGCACTGGATGCAAAGATAATTCTGGTTTTGCACTTTAACTGAGCATTTTGGGAGGTTTTGTCTATGAACTTGGAGCCTTGTGAGACCTTCAAAGCCAAAATAATAAAATTCATGCTGTTAAATATTATTCACTGAGTTGAGAGGTTGCAGCATCACGTCTGAAACGGTGGGTGGCTTTTTAGCGAGCGCCCTTTGCTACAGAAGAGGTGGCAGGCTCCAAACTGAAAGCGAAGTCTTTTGGTTTTGGGCTTCATGAAGTCACAGCTTTATTAAAGGGGGTTTTCAAAGGTGTTGCTGAAAGGTAACTGCTTAAGTGCCCCCTGGTGCTTTTGAAAACCTCTTCTGCTTTATGAAGCACTTTGCAGGTACAGCCCCTCAGAAGGGCCTGGGCAGTGTGTGATCTGCAGGCTAGATCCCTCCTCTCCATGTTGTCCAAGACTTCCCAGAGGTCAGCTGGAAGTGCCCCATGCTTCATTTCCCCTCTTTCCCCTACTCTTAAATGGGAATGAGTCATTTTTATTTGAACATTTGCCCTGAAAAAGGAAAATTGAAAGGGAGTCTGTACACTGCCTTAAGAGCTGACCACACAGCCAGGTAGGACACAGGATTGGTAGTCAGGAAGCTATAGCTTTCACCCCAGCCATGCTTTAGTTGAGTATTACTTTCAAAAAGTGTCTTTGCCTCTCATTTCCATGTCAGATACTTGGACTTAGGAGGAAGGGTAACACCTCCTTACAAATTTGGACAGCATCACCTTTGGCAGAACTATGATTTTAGGTGAATACAATCACAACGGTAACAGGCAACCCACAGACAGGGTCCCAGGATAACCAGCATGATTGTGACAACAGACAAACATCTTTCAGCAGAAGACACTAAGAGCTAAACCCCATGAAGTTAACAAGGATCTCATAAAATTTGGCAGTTTGAGTTTTCCTCAGTGTTTTCACCAACTCATTCCCTCTAACTTATCTATTGCAGTTTGCTAATTATAAAGCTATGCAGCACGAATACTAAGTATTCCAGCTGTATAAATAGAGAAACGCTTAGAGAATTGTTTTTGATTTAGGTAATAGCTTTACTTGCTACTTCAGGGCTATTTAAAGAAGCTGCTCTCCCTGTTAATGGCTAAAATAAAACAACCTGATGGGTCTGTCATCATTCTTGGCAGGTGGATGCTAGCATCACTAAACAGTCCCACTGGAAGCATCTCTTCAAAGAAAGGCACATGCCTGAGTCAGGGAGCCTTCCATCCCCTGCCCCCCAGTTCCATCATTTTTGGAGTTTGAAGCACATGGATGCTGCAGTTTCATTGGTTCACCTGAATGGGGGGGCCACGGGGAAGGAAAAGAAATTGTGACACCCCAAGTATTTTTCTGAATGGTCCAAAAGCTGCTGTGTTAACTCAGCACCTTATTCCCCAAAAACCTGTGATACGGATTCAAAATGACACAATGAGCAAGGCTCAAAACAGGAAACAGAAAAAGGAAGTGCAGTGGTGATAATGAGGCTAGGTAGTAAATCAGCAAGAAATAACATACATAAGTGATATTTTCCAAATGTGATTAAGTTTTTAGCATTAACTTGGATCTACCTTTCTCCCTGACCTCACTTCTTTACTTACTTCATGACAGTAAGAATTTAGGGTTGATACGCGGAGTCATTTGTAAATCGACGAATGTCATTTGCTCGGGGGGAGAAGTTGCAAAAAGGTGAAGGGAAAGGCTACGAGTCTGGCCCAAGCCAGGATGCAGCATGAAGCAGGACTATGCGAGTCCCCAGCAGAGCAGGGCCTGTGGAGGTCCAGCAACAGATAACCCTTTTTTGGGACGGATGACAATGGTACTGTCTAATGAACAGAATATACACTTACATGTTTGTTTTCACTTATTACAATCCTGGGCATTATTTGCAGAAAAGAAAGAAGAAGAGGGG
>VZRU01014403.1:176649-188062 GCA_013398155.1 Pedionomus torquatus
GGGGGGGGGGTGGAATTCCTAAAAGAACAGAGGGCAAAAGTAAACCCGCTTCAAAATAATTTGTAATGGTCTCCTACTCCTTGAAACTGAGAAAGCAGAGAGTAAGAATATGGTATGGTTTAGAATTCCAACTGTTTAGGATACACCCAGATGCACCCCTGC
This sequence comes from Pedionomus torquatus, assembly GCA_013398155.1. Lineage (NCBI taxonomy): Eukaryota > Metazoa > Chordata > Aves > Charadriiformes > Pedionomidae > Pedionomus > Pedionomus torquatus. The sequence goes on from VZRU01014403.1 coordinate 176,812, forward strand.
ATAACAGGTAGTGCTCAGATTGTAGCTAAAATAAGAGTACAGAAACTTAGGGACTCAAACGAGTTGGTATAAAATACTTTTGTGAAATGATAGGAACACTGAAAATTTAGGAGCAGAATGTAGTCAAACTTGTCACAGAAGGATTGAGAACCTTTTTTAAAAGCCTGAATAAGTTTGATAGGAATGATCTTTAACAAAGACTTGCTCCATGCTATTTGCAGGCAGCTGGGAAAAAGCATGGTTTGACTACCACAGATCCTTCTAGTCCTTTTGTCAAATGGGTATCACAGGTGGTTGTGCTTTCAAAACAGGTCAGCCTTGAGGGGTACAAATGTTCAAAAATCCTTAGATGGTAGTAACCAAAACCATTCTCAGAAGCACAGAGAGATATGCTTCCAAATGCTACACACCTCTGTATTTGGATAGAAATCCAAATCTAGTGAGAAGACATGTCCCTTTGGGTTGAGTTTTCAAAAATATTTTTTCAGTCCAAACAGTGCCTATAAGCCAAATTAAAAAAAAATGTACCAGCAACCCTGAGTGCGAGATTGATTTGACAACTCGGTGACTGGCAATGAGCTGAACCTCATCTCATGTCTAGTTGGTTGCTCTATCCCCAAACTGATCAGGCCTGGGTTTGCCATAGGATGAATTTTAACTGTATGCTCTTTGCTGTTGCAAGAGCACGTTGCATTTTAACATCTTTACTTAACACTCATCCAGCATGAGCAACATTCTCTGGGAAGAGGAGCAGATAAATATAATCTCAGTACCGTCACTCCTTCATCAAGAAAAGGACGGGTCACATTTATTTGACCTTTTTTCCCCAAAGTCCAGTCTTTGCCCAGTTATGCACAATCATCACAGAAGTTTGTTCCCCACTGTCAGCAGGACTGGCCATACTGAAATAAGTGCACGATGACATATACTTGTGTTAAAAATAGCAAACCAAACCAAACAACACCACTACCCCACCTCCCCAGATTAACCAGCAACAGCAGCCTAGTCAGTAAAAACAACGTGGTCTCTGCCCCTTTAAGCGCAGGAGATTTAAACCTCTGGGAGTCACTGGGACAAATCTCCCAGGCTCTTGCAGCAAAAGGGTCTCTCACTTGCTGCTTTCTCCTTTTCCCTCCATGCACAGTCCCACACTTGCCCCAGGTGGCTGAGCTCCAAGGCACCATCACCAGCCAATTGCCTGCACTGTATTCTCCTGGGTGGAATAAAGATCCCTTTAAAAATAATTGTGTTTCAGCCGGGAGAGAGGCAGAGGGAAGTGCTGGACCCGAGGCTAGAGAGCACTAGGCAGGGAGGAAAGCTGGTCTGCTCTGTTCGCTTGCCTTTTTGAAGGGCTGTTTTAGGGTCTGGCTCCAAGTTCAGGATTTTCCACGCTGAACCTGATTTGAACCTGACTCAGAGCCCAAGTTTCCTTTGGACATAAATCAGTTTAGGGACAAGATCTGTCCAAAGACACATGTGAGCAACTCCCAAGGAGGTTAAGGACTGATGTGTGCGTGCACATGTCTGTGTAACTGTAGGAAGGTCATGACTACGTGCCTTTTTCATAAACTTTGGGTACTTGTTTGATGTGTTTTTTGCCTTTCAGTGCCTCTGTACTCAGTAATGATTCTGTTTCCTCAGAATTTGAAAGAACAAGGCTTCTCCTGACACTCTCAGAAGACATCATACATAAAGTCTTGCTGGGTTTCCATTTCAGTCAAATGTTTATAATAAAATTCTGGAAATGAGAAAGTCATGGTTATGTCCTTCTGTCTGGCACCCATGTGCTACCTTACTGTGGCTGAGCAGAGTGAGCCAAAGCTCTCCAAGATGTCCTGCAAGACTGAATGCTTTGGATCGATTTCTGTGCACCTTCTACACTGCTCGATGCTGCCTGTAGCCTCTGTGGGACTGTACACATCTGTGTGTGAACAGCAAGTGGTTAACCTTATCCAGGTAGAGGTTTTTAACTTAAAAGCAAGCTGATAAAAACATTCCTCATTCAGAAGATCCCATCTCCCACAGATTTTATTGTTCTCATTTATACTGAGATGTCTTTTTCTCCATGGGGAAAGAAGCCCTCTAGGTTTCTTTAAGAAAAGTCTTAAAAATCCAGGCAGCCCACAGTCATAGCAAGGTAGGAGAAACCCAAATGCTAGGGGAGCTGTATGGCACATGCATGGAGCTTGTGGGAGATTTCTTTGAGAATTACCTTTTTTCTCATCAGAGGAGACTGCTCAAGAAGTGGAGACTGGTTTCAAGTGACAGCCTCACACCTCAGATAAAGCAAAGATCCTGAAAAAACGCAGACTTTACTTTTCCAAGCATCGTATGGAAAGCTATGTATCACAGACATGTCATCAAGTAAGAAGTTTTATTAAACATGTAGTAAATGGTTGATCTGTGCTGGTCCCTCTCCACGAAGGGCCACTGCCATCTCTATTGCCATTGTTTCCATGGCAGATGTGACCTAGAGTTTACTTTTTGGTTACGATAATCTTAAATACTTAACTATCAGCTTTGTATATTGCATTCAAAAGACTTTTTTTTTTTTGTTGTTTGCTTTTATTCTGAAAATTATAACAAAAGTCAATTCAGCATCAAGTATAGAGTTGCTCTGTGCCTGGAAAAAAACTATCAGCTCCAAGTACAGCATAGCATGAAGTGGATCTCCATACCTTCAAGTTCTCAGGGAGAAGGGAAAAGAAACACTGGATCAAATTTAGCTTTGGCGTAAGCGGGTGCAAATCCCTCTGGGAATTGCACCCGCTTATGCCAGGATTGAGTTTGGCTCGTGAAACTTGCAGGGTGGTCGTGTAATTAAATTATATGGTCGTTCAGTATATTTCTCCAATGCCAAATGATGCAATATTTTTTCAAAAAAGACAGCTGCGCATTATTTAAAACAATCTATTCTACTACCTTCATTACCGGATTGCTCTCAAGATTCAGCAGTTTTTCAGACCATCACCGAGGCATCTTAAGCTTTTGTCTTTAGGCAGAAACACTGACAGTCTGAATTATACAGTGCTTCCTCCTTATTAGAAGCTGCTTATAAAAAAAATACTGCCACTGTGGTCTACAGTTCAATGAAGTCCATTGTAAACTCCCCAGTATAACATAAACCTCCCTAAAACACATAAAATTATTGGCTTCCAAGACCAGTCTCACTGAAAGAAAGTTCTGTATTTAGTCTTTGCTTAAAACACAGGTATTTGGTTTGGAATTCAAACTCCCAACTCAGTTTTAAAAGACTGGGTCCAAGGAAAGTTGACACGGACCATGTAATTTTAATTAAAGAAAGATTTTACTCCTTTATGGCCAACAGGGGCATTGTAACCTTGACATATTGATGCTAAATAATTATGAGTCCATAAATAATTCAGTATATAAAAACGCTGTATGGCTGGTGCCAGGTAGCGAAGTGAAATAGCACTGAAATAGCTGACCTGCCAGGTTAGTACTACAATGCCAGGGGACAGACAGGTAATGTGACCCAGCAGCTATCAAAACACTACAGCCCAGGGTGTTCACTACCCACAGAGAGCACTTGAAAGTGGAAAACCAAGGGCTGTCCAGTTCTGTCACCTCAGTATTTTACCACCACTGTCATAGGAGAGGATAAACTTTTAGGAGTGGTACCAAGGAGAAAAGCAGTGGGGAAATCACATGCAGAAAGAGAAATATTAAAAAGCAAATTAGTGATGAATCTAAGGCAGGGTGGGTTGGTTTGTTGTTGTTTTTTTTTTTTTTCGCAGGAGCTGGGCAAATACCACAAACTTATTTCCATGGATAAGCATTCAACCTTTAAGACTGAATTCAGTTCAAATGTCCTCCTGATCACCAGAGCGTTTGCTCTCAGTGGGCTTCCAGATGGTATCTATTTATTGGCATAAATAACTGGGAAAAAAAACAAGCTTTAACCTCTCATGCTAGAGTCCTGCTATCAAGGCACATACTTTAAGAAAGATGGGATTTTAAATTTGTACTTATTTATTTTAAAGCTTGATAGTGAGTCTTGCAGCTTGGGACCAAATAAAACATGTCACAGAAGTTAGTGATGAGAACCATGCCCACAGAGCTTTCCAAATAGGTTCCTGCTCTGTGCCATCAGCCATGGTAGCACTCAAAAATGCTCTGCCCATGGAAGTTGTGAGATCAATACATTTTATAAGCAATGAGCATGACAGGAGATCAGAGACCTTGGACAGACAGAATCGAACAATCTGCCTAAAGCTTCAGAAAGAGAGATGCACACAAGTGACCAGGTGTTATAGGAGTACTCATCACCTAGAAAAGCTCCATGGCCTGGTAAAAAAAAAAAAAAAAAAGACTTTCCAGTTTATTTTCCAAGATTCTCCTTCCTGGTTCATCTGCTACCTTTCTGCTCCTTTCCCTTTGGGAAGGCTCAGTGGTTTCAAGTACTTCCTCCGATTATGAGGGTTACAAAGGAAATCACTGACCGCCTGTGACCAACAAGCAGGCAGGCAATGCTGCTCACACCAGAACATCCCACAGGAAAACCCTTCTGCTGCATTGAAGTAACAAAGCAAACACAACTGCTAACAAGGAGACTTTATCAAGTCAGGGCTTGCTGGAAGACCAAGTGCTGAACAGGGATAAAAAAAGAAATGCTGGACTGCTCCTTATGTCTGCCAAAATTAAAAGAATACCTCAACCCAAGAAAACCCCTGCAGCCCAGCAAAATGCATGGGTTTAGTAACTTACCACTGAAAATTTAGTTTTCAGTGATTGAGCCTGGTTCATTACCCCTCTCACGCACACCTTAGGTCTTTGTAGACACTCAAAGCTGCCCCTGAGAGTACAATTGTATTTGATTTGCATTAGTGAATTAGAACAGAAAAAAAAATTAAGAAACATTTTCCCTCAAGGATATAGTATTAAAATATCTGAATGCCCAGTCATATGTCTGCACATATGTTGCTAAAGACAGAGGCAGTGCTATGCATGCAGTTGGAGGTACAAGCAACGCAACGGCTGTGATAGAAGAGCCAGTCTACCTCCAGGTTCACACACCCTGGTGTGGTGCAGGCAGCTACCCCAGCCAGGTCCTGGCAATTGCAAAGGGTTGTGGGCAGCAGGAGCACAAAATAAAGCCCAGGAACACTTTTACATACCATTGCAAGGTTACTTTGGGGGTTGTTTTGATCCCACACAACTCTTGTCACATCTCCACCACAGGTGCAGCCCTCTTTCATCCTCTAAATAGAGAGATTTCCTTCCCTATGGTTGTGGAAAAGAATAGGCACTTTAACTCTAGCTAGAAGGGTATGTCCCACTGAATGATTTCTTCCCTCTTATTCCTCTCCTACTCCCAGTGAGAGCTGCCTTGTGGTTGCCATCACAAGGACCAGCACTGCAGGCATACCTGACAGCTTGCTAGTGCAGGGCTACGCTTGTGCCCTTGCTCTACTCAAAACTTTCATCTCTTTTAAAAACAGAGGAGCATACCCAGATCCTTGACCTGGATACCTGCTATCACTTCACAGGTGAAACACACATTTCAGTTCTGGAGAAGCAAAAGACCCTTATAGCCACTTGTAGACTGCCTTCACAGAGTCAGGGAATGGTCCAGGACAGAGGGTCACAACCTCCGAATCTTCATTCAGACTCACAAGAACTTAAAATGGTCACTTATGATCACATTTATTTAGGAGGGGACCTTTGCCAAGACCTCAGCATTGGCTGAATTCTATCTCCTCCAAAACAATTAGGCTTTAGAGATGTTTTTGAATTCAAAAGGACCAGAGCAATTCCAGGCCAGAAAGTGAGACTTCTCAGTTTGCTGCAAACAAGACGCAAGCCACCCACCCACCACAAAAATCATATGCACACCAAGCATTGGGAATTCTCATAAAATTATCACTCTCCTTTTTCCTGAACCCTGCCAGATAGAAAACTAAGACACATACACACAAAAAAATCACCACCTTGACACAAATCCATAAAACATCTCATGGGTAAAGGGCCTGTAAAAGGCGTCCAATAATTTCTGCCCACTAAACGGTATGCAGAAAGAAGGCAGAAGAGTGCATCGATCCTAGCGCACAGGCTAGGGAGAGATGGTGATATAGCTTAACACAGAGAAACCTAAAGAGGACAAAAGCAAGCTGGATGACACGGTCTGCTGTCTATGGTTACAAAAGCAGCCTGTGTTGGCAAGAGTGGCACCTCTGATTTCTGTGTGGCTTTTCCACCAGCTCTTGGCCCCATCTCCCTGATGGAGCCAAGGCATCCCTGCCAGGAAGCTCCCAACATGACCACTGCCACCCTGTGGGAGCCAACCCTGACAAGCATATTTATTTGTGCACACTGGTTAACAGGCCAGAATCAAGAGTCAGAGCTTTTATCTCTTCTTCACAACCCAAGCAAACAAAAAAAACCTTGTTATTTTCATGGCTGACAGCCCAAAATGCTCAATCCGAAAAAGTGAGCAAATTGTGTCTGCACAAATGGTTTACTGTCCAAGAGGCCTTTGTGATTTGTCAAATTAACACCTGGAGAACAAGATGAGGAGGAGTTTCATCCCCAGGCAGAGCAGGCTGTCCCTCCTGTCTCCTCAGGACCTCTTTGGCAGAGGCAGTTCCCAGAAGCGGGAGAGAGAACATTGCTGTGTGTTTGCCGTGTGTGGCCCAGCTCCTATTCCCTAGCTCTTAATTGCTTAATTATCCTGCCACCGAAGGGTCAAGCTTTGGCTAAAGAATACCTTGCACTCAGTTATCCCTCATCCTAATGAATACTAATAAAAAGCATTTAGTCAACAAATGCAATGTAAAACTCTGCCCTATTTCATTGCATCTGCTTAATAAGAACCTCATTTAATATCAAATTACTGCCTGCTCAGCCAAAGCCTTGTATTTGTGGTAACAGGCCTGCGAGGCGGGAATATCAAGAGCTGCAATATGGAAATTCCTCACTAATATTCTCTGAAGGGCTGTGCAATTACTTAATTCATTTAGCCGAGCAAGCCTGATGGCTCGGCCAACTGTTTCCCAACACTGAGCCCAATGCTAGGCAACTGGTCTCCCCACGGGCCTGTCCCCCCATATCGCTTTTCCTGGGACCCAGCTATTCACAGTTGCTGTGGGGATTTCAAAGAGGATCCCGGATAGTGTTACTAAATGAATGGGCTTGTAGTAGTGAATGTGAAATCCTGCTTCTTGCTTGTCAGTCAAACCCCAGCCAGAGGGTGCCCCGCGAGGCAGCAGCCTCGGAGAAACAACAAGGGTGGGTTTTAGCCTCCATCTGTTCTTAGTGGGGAGCCCAGTGCAGGGGCAATGATCTGCCTTCAGAAATATTCCCTCTCACCATTTTAGAGAAACCTGCCTTAAGAATTCCCCCTGCCCCTCCTTTTGCTCCTCCCTCCACCCAGCCGCCTGACTCAGCTGGCTCCTGAGGAAAATCGAGTTCTCCATAGCGCACCTCAAACCTTTCAGGGAAATTTTTTAAGAATGTAAGCAGTGATAATTCCCAGCTCCCATGAACAATCAGAACTATTTTCACACACATTCTTCACTGCTTTAATCAAACCTCAGACAGACATTTTAGGGGAAAGGATATTTGAGGTAGCAGAAGGAACCATACTAAGAAAGAATGCTAAATGATACCATTCAACGACCACTGGCTTTTAAAACAATACATATCCTATCATGATTTTAACTGTGTACACAGTTTTGGCAAGACCAAATACTGAAACATCTTGTCATGGCTTACATTTGTAAAAGATGTTGAAAAATTGGACTTTAAAAACCCCACAACCAACAGATGTGACTCAGTAGTGGGATTGAAAGCGTTTCGTTTATCTAGTTCAGTAAAAAGTGACTTCATTATGAAATATTTGTCTTCACAGGAGGAAAACAGCCTAAAGAATGTGATGAACAGCAGTAGAAAAATTACCTGTGGCGCTGAAGTCAGGCTGACACAGAGCATCCCGTGGGGGACAAAGGCTCACAAGCAAAGCAACAGCTCTGCTAACACTCTCTTCAACACAGGTGCCTGTCTTGGAGCTACTGTCTCATCAAATAAGTTATGGAGCTCAGGAAAGCACATGGGTGGGAGGCAATGGTCTGCAGCAGGTCAGACTGTGAGTGACATTGGTTGAGGTACAGTACAAGTGCAGAGACTGGCAAGAGAATCGAGTTAAACCTGAGGAGACCCACCGTTGAGAGAAACCTGTCTAACTCAGGTGGGTAGCACAGCAGGGCAAGCTTCTACTTGTACAGAAATCTCCCTCCACACAGGGCTTCACCCTAAAGCATGCTAGCTTGTCCCTACATATGTCCCTCTAAACCACCATGACTTTCCATTGCTTCAGGCTCCTTGCAGATACAACACACACGTGCTGACACCAGAACAAAGCAACTGGAAAACACTGACGATATTCCAGCATATATTTTCCTATAGGAGGAAAAACCACATGGAGGGCCAGGAAGCCCACATTGTTAGGAGGCTCTCCAGGGCCAGCAGATATCCTGAGAGCTGGGGAGAAGCAAGCTGGTGGGAAAGGCCAGTGCCTCTGTTACACACCAAGGCTGCTGCCACCCCACTACATCCTCTCCCCTGGCAGAGGGCAGGTGGGTCACAGGTAGCAAAGGAAAACTGGATATAACTAGAATGGCACACTTACTGCCTGCATTTGGTAGGACACAGTGACCCCCATCTCTCCCGTTCCACAGGGCTTTGGCAGATGGTTTCCGAGGTGCTAAAGCAGGAACTTCGATGCCTTCATTGCTGGTGTCTTGTGCTCAGGTTTAACACTTGCAGTTTTACACTGCAGCCTCTCACAGCTGCTTGGAAACCAGAAGTGTGTCCAGGAAGCATGCTTTAAACACACATACCATTTCTCTCTCAAAAAATCAAAGCTAGATAATTTGAGGAAAACTTTCAACCCTATTTGCATGTAAAAAAGCCCTTCCCTCTGCACACATGCCTCTGCCCCCTCTCCACTCCCCCCCNGGCTGTCACCAGCAATATGTAGAACCCAAAATTCAGTAGCAACCTGGGGTCCTATCATGATTCATTCTCTGGTATCTCTTACTTGGTTTTGCTTTCAGTGGAATGTTCCAATGGATTTGTGATCTCACTGTGAATCTCTGACACAAACCTTGAAATAGCTCAGATTTGACTTAAAGCCAGAGGTGCATTTCATAGGAAGGACCGAGTTTGTGGGAAGAACTCAGCCCTTGTTCACCTGTGGATGCAGAAACCAGGGCCAAACTTCGTGGGGAAAAGGATTTCTGTTCTTTGAAAATGGCCTTGTTTCAGATTCAGTTAAAATGAAATAACCTTACTCTACTGTCAACTTTGCCACTCTTCAAATTCTCAAAGCCAGGATATTTCTTCACCTGTAAGGAGCATCACAAGACTTAAAAACATCAGCTTTGTCAGTACTGGGCATCTAATAATAGTTTACGACCTGGGCTGAGCAACACAAGACTAACTTATCTTCTAATACTTGGGAAAATGTGCTTTTGGAAGACTCTAGAGTCTAAATTAATGAAAATATTTACTTTATAGGCAGCTGGGCCATGTAGGATCCAAGGAGTTGTTTTTGAGTATGGACACCAATACTGGTTCTTTACTATTTTTGTTAAATATTTAGTGTTATCCTATTAAATCTATTTGCATTTCAACCCTTGTGTTTCCTTGTTTTCCCCAGTTCCTGTTCCCAGTTGGGAAGGGGTGATCAGGTGATAGAGGAATTGTCTAAATGACAATATATTCTTATGGGTTTTCTCAAACGAGGACACACATGTACTGAGAGGGGACCACCTTTAGGTCCACAGCTGCTGCCAGTGGTTATAGTCATGGGAGAGACCACCCCTATGTGCCTGGCACAGAACGTGGCAGTTTGAGTCTGCTGACAGGAAGTCCAGCTAAACAAGGAATCTAGAAGGGATTTTCAAGGAGGAGCAATGTGGTTCCCTGACACCTATGGCATAAACATTGGAACTACAGTGCATCTACTTTGGCACCACTGGTGCTTTAGCATCACACATTCAACCATCTCCTTCCAGGTAAATGGCCACCATCACTTTTTAAAATTAATTATGGCTCACATACTTCATAATTCGTGTGAACACCAAAAGACATCTTCTTAGCACATTTCTAAGAACTTTTGCTCTTGTAATACTACATAACAGAATGAACCAAAAGGAAAAAAAAAAAAAACAAAAAAAAAACAGAAGGAGAAGTCTAAGTTATCAAGGCATGTGAACAGAGAAGAAAGCAAGTGAAAACCAGTGCAGTCCTAAAGGAAGGGAGGACCTCCCTGGGCTTGTGTTTGGCCTGCCAGCTCCCTGTGTGCCAGCTCTCATGTGCATGGGGGAACAGTGGTGGGATTAAAATTGGAGACCCAGAGGAAGGAAAAAAAACATAGTGGGCTGAAAAGGCAAAATCTAGAGGACCTCTGGACAGATGTGTGCTGAGAGCAAGGAAATGTTCTCCCATATCTGCAAAGGATGAGTCCATGCCTCACCCTGGCCAGCCTCAGAAGCCAGCGGGCCCTTGTGAGTTTGTAGGAGGGTTGGCAGAGCAAGTCAAAAGGGAGAAGCACTGCCGATGCTCAGCAATTGCTGGCAAAGCTCCCATGACCCACTCAAGCTCCCATGACCACCTGGCCCCTTCCCAACCTGAGCATGATGAGGCCACCACCGCCTTGTGCCATCTCTGCCAGCCAGCCACTGGATAGGGCTGCTACCTCCAGACAACAGCAGAGGAGTGAACATATGACAGGCCACAGTGTCCTCTAGAGGTGGAAAAATATCTTAGGATTTGGTGACAGAGAGGACAGGAGGACACCAGAAGCAGGGTTCCTTCCCCAGGCGAGGAAGGATCGCTCCAGTCTGCCCAGGGAGAAGGGTGGAGGACCACTGCTGAGCACAGGAGGAACAGGCAGGCATGGGGTCACACCACCCAGCTTCTTCACAGGAGACAGTCCTCCCAGCACAGTGGAAACAGGCCAGATTCAGTTACTTAGATCCAAACCACACAAAAAAAATAGCTCTTCAAAGCTCAGATATTAACCCCCTAAATTTAGCAGCTTTGATGACTGTCACACCCTTCTGCTCCTGGAGGGGTTTATAGCCACTTGGGTTTCCAAACACAGTCAACCTAGTGCTGGGTGGACACACTGGGAGGAAGCTCTGCGTGGTGGGATGGCTCTTGGTCTGGGCCCTTCAGGTCAGGTAAGACAATCTTTGTGAGGATAAGGAATTAAAAAGAAAATTAT
>VZRU01014403.1:188190-208507 GCA_013398155.1 Pedionomus torquatus
TATATGCAATTTCTCTGTGAAGTACTGGAGCCCATGAGTTTGAGTAGTCCTATGAGGCTTCATACAGTTGTGGAAAATGAGGCTCTTAAGTACTCTAAAACTTGCTTTCAGCTAGTATCCTTATAAAGCCAGGAAAGACTCCTACGAATCTTTCAAAAATAGCTATGATTTGAAAGGAAAACCTATGGATGGGAAAGACAGGAAAAAATTTAATACTCCTGCAATAGGCTTGATACTCTTGCCAGAGGCACTGTTCCTCAAAAGACAGATGCTCACACAGAAGATCCCCACCCTTTCTGTCTGTACCATCATGTTGTTGCTGCTGGTAACCATCAGTCACTACAGACAACACAGTCACACAAAAACCATGAGGCAGAACACACTGAGGAAAGGCAGAAACCAAGTACCTGGGGCAGCAAAGAGGTGAGGAAGAGGCTGCCAGACCTACTGGAACCCCGATCAGAGTCTGGGTGCCCTCTCCCATCACTGCTTGAGCCAGCAGTCAGCTTAAACCCAATGCACTGGTGCGGCTCCTCCAGTCAGAATGACATTACACATAGAAACTCTGTCTCCTTGCAAGCAGACACTGCTGCATCCAAGTAAGTACAAAGGTCTGATGTCTGACAATCAAATGAGAGAAAGACATGAACACACACTCAAACCATTGCCCTGAAGCTCTTGCCTTGCTTTTTCGTCCTCCTCTCAGCTCTAGGCCACTGTTGTTCATTCAAAATAGATATCACAGAGTGTTCTGGCTTGCCCTAGAAGTCCCAACAAAGACTCTCCTGGGCAGCCAGTCTTCTAGGTCCATCTTCCACACACCAGAGTCTATTATTGTGAATATTACTAAACAACAGAGCATTCAGCAGTCCTCTTTAGTCTGAGGGGTGGACTACAGTGTTTCTCCCACCACCCTTTTGGGTCAGCTTTAGACCAGTCCAGTGCAAGTTTCAACACAAAGAAGCTAGGGAAGTTAACCACAACATAAATAATTATTTATACACTGATAATGGCTACAGAGCCACAGGTATGAATCAGCTCTGCTTTGTGGAGGGAACACTCAGAATGCCCATATCCTTCTTGTTCACCAACCAGCAACTGAGAAACCATATGTCCACAAGAGTAACGAAAGCCTCAGGGACATTTATAAAGGAATACTTGACCTCTGCATCCCAGTCTTGCAGGCTTTGTTGCTAAACCAACCTGAAAAGTACAATATTTCCCCCAATTTTAGCCTAGGAAAGGGAGGAGAATGAAAAGAAATTCATTTTAGTGTGTTTTCATTTTAATCAGCTCTGACCAGTGGCTAAGCTTGGCCATGTGTGGAACAGATGGTAGGTATCCCGTGGCAGAGACTCACTCTCCCACTGCATCCCAGGCAGTTCCAGTAGGTCCAGTAGGGTGACACAACAGCTCTCCCCTTTAATGGCATAAGACCAAGACAGGGTGTAGGGTCAGCTCTCAGCTCAAGACACCAGGTGCCACATATTGCATACACATTTAAGTAGTGAAATGTAAGTGATAAACACTTTTTGTGTAAAACCTGCACAGGCAGGGTTTCCAAGCATGAAAATACAAACCCAAACAAACCAAGGTCCCCCAGTACTAAATTCTCCCGAAGGCACAAATCTCCAGTTTTTGCTGAACTCATCTAGCCAACGGATCTGCCTTTGGTAGGAAATCAGAGAAGTGTCTAGCTTAGGAGACATAAAGCCTTGCTCAGACAGGGAAGAGCTTCATTACTTGCTGGGATAAACGCTTAGAAGCTGCATGGCTGCAGCTTGCCCAGCAGGTAGCAGTATTTGTTAAAATTTAGCCAACAGCAGCAATTTGCACCTGAGCTTAACCAAATAATCCCACTATTTGAAAAGAAATCTATTTAAAAAAAAAAAAAAAAAAAAGAAAAAATTATAGTGTCAATTTGGTCACATTCCTGTTTTCCTTTCAGAATAGTTCAGAACATTAATCACTGCATTCTGAAGAAAAACTCTTTTTCGTCTCATTCATATGTGAAGTCCACAAAACTTTAACAGATTTTCCTTGGAGTAAACCTGGATTTCTGTAGATGGTTTGTACCTGTACCTAGAACTATCAATTGCCAGACACAGGCAGTAAAAATTCAGGGCTACTTCTTGGCATCCACTTGACTTTAGATTTCTGATATTTGTGTTATTGTTCATTTGAATTATTTATTACCTTATAGCTCAAGCACTTGAGAGCTGGTGGAAAACAGTCACAGAGACAATCTTTCCTAAAGAACTCCTGTATTATAGAGCTAGCGAGGTCTGTACGAGTACACATGGGGATGTGTTTTTCTGATCCCTGCACTATAATTAGAGCAATCACTTGCTCGCACAAACGTGTATCACTGCTCAGTGCAGTAGCAGCAGCAGCATTCTGATGGGTCAGGCTTTGCTGTGGCACAAGTCACCACCTGAACACCAAGCAACTGGGAACTGGCTCAGACACTAGCACTTACCTCTTTTCAGATGGTATATGAAGTCTTCCCCACTTACTGAGGATCCCCTGCAGAAGAAGATCACCTTCTGTCCACGTAGGTCCTCCCTGCAATTTATAAAGCAGTGGAGGTCACACAGTCCTCAGAAAAGCATTAACACACCGCACAGAATAACTCAATGAGTCGATTATGGTCCAGTGAGTTTTTAGTTATTTTCTTTGAAGGACTTCATTAATGGCAGCCAAAATACTTCCTTTGAGGTTTTGGGTTTTTTTGCATTCTCCATAAAATCTGGTATCCTTGAAAAAGCCCAAGAGAAGACTAATGCTAGTGTACGTTTCTATTTTTTCAGACTTTCTTATACTTGTCTACATTAGTAAGTGGAGAATGTGAGTACATGCACATTTAAGGTGTAATCTCAACTGTTTTGCTCAATTTCTCACAAGTTTTATGTTCCTTTACCATTTTTCTTGGAGGCCTTGAAAATAACACAACCTTTTTAATTTTGACCAAGATCATCTAGTGATTAACAACCGTGAGATCAGCTTTCAATACTAGAGAGGAGCATCACTATAAGTTGTCATAACCTACTCTGAACCCCTGCAAAATACAAGCTCAAAAAGTTTCCATGCTTAACTTGCCTCAAACTACTGTTAGCCAGTCAGAGGAAACCACAAGGTTAATGAGCACCTAATGAGCAGTTATCATTAACAGCTTGGCTTAGAAGCAACCACTTCCTCCCTGCCACTCCTCAGTACCTTTTCAGCATAGAGGCCAAGTTAACAATTTTTGATCTAAAGTAGCCCACTTGTTTCCCTTTATAGTGCCAGAAGAAAAGAGAAGACATCCTAATCATAATCTATAAAATAAGGCAGATTGCCAGGTTTGAGAGATGATATTGTACTCCAACCCAAAACCCAACTCCTCCACTAAAAGCCAAACCTCATAAAGGAGACTCCTGCTCCAAACTCTACAGCTAGGAATAGCTTTTCCAATAGAAGACAGGAGGGACCAGCTCTCTGAACTTCAGCAACCTGAATAGCCTCCAGCAGCAAAGCAGAACCAGCAGCAACCAGCCATCCTCATATAGCACCAGCCTTCTCCTAGGTGTTTTGTTTAGGACCCACCTACCTCTAATCTTGTGACCCTTATAAGATCCATCTGTATTCCCTTTCCAAACAGCTGTATCTCTCTACCTTAGTTTTTCCCCCAACTATGTACCTATGTTATGTTTCTCCTTCCCTCTCCATGGGGAGAGTGTTCTCATGGCATCTCTCTGGCAGCATTGCGGGTGCTGGATAAATTTCTTAGGAACAAAATGACCTCCTAAAACCCCTCCCGCCAAAACTCTGTGGAAAAACACAGCTTCCCCATATGACTGTGTGTATGTAGCTGTTAAGAAGTTTGAAAAGCTGTGTGGTTTCTCTCTCTCCCTGAATTATCTCTGCATGTGCACTGTCTGTCCTTACCAACACACCTGCAGGAGGAACCTGCCCTGCAGCTGGAGGGGTGACCTACCTCCATTCAGTACTTGAAGCCTTTTCTCTTCCAGGAGACCAGGTCTCTTATGTTTCTCTTTTCGTCCTTGAAACAGGGGTCATTTTCTTTATGATGGGATGGACAATAAAGCCTGAACTGTATATCAACCAAAAAGGAGAGCACACCAGAGACAAGGAAACTATTCAAAACAGTTCTCTCCCATAGAAGCAGCTCTACCTTAAATGCACTACTTAAATACCTATGGGGTCAGAAGGACACAGCGTGTGTAACCATGTACCCGTGATGTGGGACTAGGGAAGCCCTGGGAGAGATTTCCTGGGGCAGAGGTTGAAGTTGAGATGGCAGCCACCTCAGATACCAGTACTTCTAGACTCTTTCTAGATTGAGTCCACCAGGAGAGACAGATGAACTGGGATCCCTCTCACACTGAAAATTTGCCTTTCAAATGAGTCTGTAAGCTCATCTGAGTTAGCCAGCCACTCCTGCCCTGGTTTCAGAGATCAGTCTCTGAGACCTCTTGACACTTTTCATGCTCCCTCATAGACTATGACTCAAGCAGATGGGTTTAGGTGGGCAGGGACAACTCTGGGTTCCCCAAGCATGGGGATCATGACTCTTCAGAAAGGACCCTTCAGCCTCGCAATAAGATCAGGAATTCTAGCTTTCCATAGGTGACCTGGCAGGAGAGGGACTCCGACCCAAGGATGAATACCCTGAACACCCTCCACAGCAGCAGATGTGGCACAAGAGCCTTTGGAAAAGACCCAGCAATATTGCTTGCTAGTGGGGGCGGGGGTGGGGGGAGCAAAATCCTGCTTACAACAAGATGTTCATCTTTTGCAGAGGAAGGTGATGACAGCCAGGATGAGGGAAGGGGAAAAAAATTCAGGGCAGCACCCTGTGTGGGAAAAGATTGCTCCCCCGCCTGTCCCAGCTGGCTTGTCCTTGGAGCCAGCAAACGGGCCACTGGCTCCATCCAGGCCAGTGCAGCAAGGGCTTACACTCCACCTACCAGTGTCTCCCAGCAATTTCTGTCTGAAAAGCAGCTCTTTCCTGGGAGGGCTGGGCAAAGGACACCAAAAAAGTGGGGAAGGCAATGGCTGTATCTGCCTGCCACCTCTGCCTCTGGGCCAGGGCCGGGCATCTTCAAAAGCCATGTGACGGGGTGCTCCTGCACCCCTTTGATTCTCCATAGCTACCTCTACTGAACAGGTATCCCACCTGGTTCCCTGTCCCCCATGTTAATGCCCTCTTCTTCGGATGCTTTCAGGCTTTCTTGCCCATCCCATCTTGTTTTGGGGAAGAAAATAGAAACATAACAGAGGGAGATACTAATGAATCAATATATCATTGCTTTTTATTAAGTTTTACCCATTTGGCAATAAATCTGTGCTGTGCCTGTTCTTTTAATGAGTTGTCTCTCAGTCAGGAAAATCAGGGCTGCAAAGTGCTGATATGGTGCTAAATAATTACCAGAGAATAAATGATTGGATTGGACCAGGAACTTTCTCATTGGTGTTAGCAGATCCCTGTGAGGCACTGGGAAGCAGTGGGGCTGCACAGGGGTGGGAGTCCCACATTGGGAGCCCACGGTGAGGGATGTGGGGAGAGGCTGCTACCAGCACACAGTGGCTTAGCTCTCACTTCCCATGTGGGCAGCAACTCCTGTGGGCAGCAGGGAAACTGAGGCAAGAACAGACAAATTTGGCCCACAGAACATGAGGAGGGGGGAGGGATGACTAAGTGGATTATTGTCAGGTTGCTTTGTTTCCCTATCCTCCTGGGCCATAAAGAGAAGGAAGGTCTTCTCCAAACATGACCCAGCACCGATGCGAGACCCCACTTGCCTTTCTTTTCTGTCCCTACATACATGCAAAGAGCAAACTATACATCTTCCTTTGATGCAGGGATGGAGGAGAGGAAAGACTGCACCATACACACTTATTTCAGAGGGAGAGGCCAGGCAACATGACTCTGTCTTATTTTTTGCACTGAACGTGTAACACCAGATGACATTTCCTTTTCAGCAAGGTGGGTGGCTTTTACCTTTATGGGCACAATGCACAGCAAAGGCTCTGGCCACACACAGGGACATGCTGAACTTGAGGTAAACTCCCAAAGCAAAGTGCACAGCAGCAGGAGTGGCCCCATAAGCAGACCGTTCTCTGAGAAGTGTGAGAAGGGAGCAGGCTGCCTATCAAAGGGTTAGGTGTTTCATCACTGGAGGAAACAGCCCACAACGAAGCCAGGAGTAAATCTGTTGTTGCTGGGTGGGCTTAATGGCTCCTTGTGATTGAGTGGTGCATTCATGGCTTTCTGGAAACTGGAACAACTTGAGCTGCTGTGGGTTAACCCATTCACACACCCACGGCCTCAGCCTGATGCAAACACCTAGTTTTATTTCCTTGGCGATTAGGGGACACTAATGTGAAACGCCTCTCAGGAGGGAGCCAGCCCAGTTTCTCTGCCCTCAAAGCTCAGAGCAATTTAACTGAGCACAGGAGGTTTCCAGTGAGCACCCGTCCCACACCTTTCCATCCTGGGACACTAACCAGTTCCAGCAGCAGCTCATAACTCCTGATTTGCACCTTTGGAGCAAGCCAGGAGCACGTTTCAGCCAGACACACAGGATTCCCTGCAGGAGTGCAGTGAGCAGGAAAACACCATCTCACCTTGGGGAGACACCCTGAGACACACACAGGTGGCACCTGTGGGGCTGGTAACAAGGCCTGTGAGGGGCTGGCTCCGTGATTTGTACCTTCCCAGTTTCTCTGGGATGGATCAGAGACACACAGGCAGGGATGGAGGATGTTCCCAGAGGTCTTATATTGCTGCAGAGAAGATGGGACACATCTGCCCCTCAGCAATGAAACAGGCAGAAGAACTGGCTCTGAGCTGTGACTGTCCAACAGCCAGGTCCCACCAGACTTCACGACATGTCCAGTCCAAGACTAATTGAATCAGAAGATCTGACACATTGCAGGTACACCTCCACCATCACACTGTACCTATCTGCTGCCACGTTATCTAGTCATAGCATTTGCTTCTGGGTGTGACTGATTGTCCTTTTAGTTTATTACCACTTAGAAATTTGTTCTTGCATGTTTGTACACTGCAAATAAACTCTTTAAATTGAAGCTTATCAATCTTCTAGGCTAAGGCTGATGACACATAGCTTCTCTCTTGGTGTGTGCCAGGCAATGAGTTGACGTGTGTTGTAGCAGGCAATGAAAGACTGCACAGGGAAGATCCCAGCCAGGAAAGGAGATGACCTACCCAGCCTGAAAAGCACACTGTTCCCTAGTTTCATTATGCATTCAAAGCACGATTTTTTTTTCAAATCCCTGCAGCAGGACCCAAATCCCCCAGCAGACCTGCTTCTCAAAATGAAACGAGTAGAGGGAGACACCATCTCCCCTTTGTATCAAACAACTTGGCTCACTTTGACTGTTCTCCAGAATTTAAGCCAAGAAGGAATCTCACAGCATTCAGAATAAAGATTAAATTTAAAAGCCACTAGACCCCAGCAGAGCCTGCAGATGTGTACTTAGCCTGTGTAAATTCTAATTCCACTGTTTGAGTGATACCCATGGGATGGCCATTCCTTACAGCTCATTTATGATTTCACACAGGACGGTACCCTCAATTAATGCTGCAGTTTTCTTTGCATGAGTTGGAAGATGATTCACAGTCTTTACTGTGTGATAAGTAAGGATATGTACACTGGTCTGTAACTGATGAAAGCTACAGCCTTTAAGGAATCACAGTGAATAGAGAGAAGGGCCATCAGAGGTCACATCAGAGCAAAATTTGTGTGTGCATGCATATCAGGTAATACTGATATGGAATGGTCTGAATGCTCCTAACAGAGCGCTTCTGCCCAAAGTCCACCTTCCTAAGTCAAGTGGGAATGCCAAAGCATTTCTGTTGTCGTCCAGTTCCAAAGATGAATACGCCAACAGGCTGACAAGTTACAACATGACTTCCGTTGCTGATCAGCCTTTCCATATTACGGCTTATCTTCAGTAGCAAAAATTAAGATTGTCCTCACCCCACTTTGCAGCTGTGGTGACTCAGGGATCTGTCAGTGTTCACAAAGGCACTGAAACCACTGCAAGTCTACCATGGCTATCAGGCTCTTTGAGTTATATATTTGTGTCATAAATCTGACTAATTTCATAACTTTCAGGGTCTGGTGGCTTTTACAAAGCCAGCACATGGAGCAGGCTGTCAAGAGGAGCTGTAGAAGGTAAACATCATCCTTTCCCCCAACCCCATTTATACCTCTTGGCCACACAACTCCGACCTCCTCTTGCTGTGATTGAGGGTTCAGTGTCTCAAGGTGCCCCAGTTCCAGGTCTACCAGCTGGAGCTCTATGGCCTTCCAGACTGCTGCTTCACCAGCACAATGTTCATCAGCCCTCTCTCTTTACATCTCACATTTTTCAACTACAACAGTATATCCCGTGCCTAAAAAACATTAGGAAATGTGTTTGTGCGCTTTGCAGAAACAGCTAAGTTTGTTTGCACAGCTGAGCCCATGTGTGAAGATGAGGAAGTGAATTATTCACTGCATGTCTCAGACCTTGATGACTAAACTGGGATTTGCTGCTCTGTCTTCCAGGGAGGAGAGGGAGTGGGGGCTGAGGGGGGAAAAGTCTAAGAGAAAGAGGCCACACTGTGTCCCTCTGCTCCACTGCTGGGAGCATTGTGGATGCTATAATTAACCACCTATAGCAAGCAGAAGGGGTGGTGCCACGGGAATCACAACCTCACAAACCCTGTTATTAAATCGTCACGCATGGCACTACCTGACTTGCATCCCTCAGGGTTTACCTCTTTTAACGCAAAGGACCAAAAACTTCCAGGCAATTTTCATAAGATTTTAACACATCTGTGTTAAACATCAGTCTGGACTCTCTGGATTAAAAAAAATTCAACCCACTTTTATGCTATTGGCAAGACATTGCGGAGGGAGAGACCTCGTTAAGCAGAGGCTGTGGTGGTCTGTGCCCCCCCTTCTCCTCCAGTGACTTTGGGGTCCAGACAAAGACATCTTCATGGAGCTCATTTGGCTGAAGGAAAAAGATTAGGGACCTTTAAAGAACTGACTTTGGTACGATATTACAAGCTGAGTGTGCAAAAATGGAAGCATCTGCGTCATCCTAATGCCCTCTGGATGCTTTTGCATCTTAAACAGATGAATCCTTGAAAAGGCCCCAGTTGGTACAGTTAAATTAGGTACATCCAGTTTCCCAATCCTGCTCTATTTCACCCTGCTATCAGAGGAATACAGCCTGGTTAGCAGTAGTATGAGAAAAGAGGAAAACAACACTGTGTGGGCACTTGCTCCCTGTATGGAGAACCAGAGAAGATTTTGTGCTATTTCTGTAAGCTTGATGTGCACCCTTCAGTTTCTCCAAGCAATTGATCAATGGACAGAAGACATTAACATCTTTTCTTCTGCAGAAAGGCCAAGATATATGCACTTAATTGTCTAATCTAGAGACGGAGTAGTCCTTCAGGATTTGAATAAGGCAACTACCTGACAGAACTGAAAAGAAAAAATTGCAAGACAAAAGGAAGTCTCAGCCACCAGATATTAATTTTTAATACATTTCCCACCCATTTCAATCCATTGAAATGGATTTCAATCGCACTTTGAATCTAAGTGGGATTCAAAGAAACTATGGCGGGCGGCGGGGAAAGAATTAAGGAGGTATCAGAAAGGTAGAAGAGAAGCAAAGAAAAACCTCAGGAGACCAGGAAGAGGATCAGAGCACTTCATGCTGTGGCTGAGGGATGACAGATAAAGGTGTTGCAGAAGTACTCTCCTCTTTGCGGAGTTTTGCTTCTTCCACCAGGCAACTAGCCACAGTAGCATCCCTCTGGAAAGCTGAGGTGCCTGGCCATGGTCCATCCCTAGGGCCTGTCCTCCTCTAGAAGAAGGGCGCGGGTCCCCAGGGGTCCTGGAGTTACCCCCCACTACCACCCTTATCCCAAGGTTATACGCAGAGGCTTCTTTTGAAGGCTGTCTGAGGAGACCATGGCAAACCTTCCTATGGCCAAAAATTCATGACACCCACTGCATATATAAAAATACACATCCCCCAACACAGGAATCAGAGAAACTGTGAATAAAGGTGGGTACAAAAGGAGAAGAGAGGAAAGAGAGAAAACAGACTTTGAATTATTCACATTTTCCTAGCCAACATGCAATAATCAGGAAAACAGTTGTTTTCTTGCAGCATTACTGGAATAGAATGTCTCACAAGTTCTCACTACACCGGTGCTAATTCTAGAGTGATGGATTGGGGCAAATGGGAAAACAGATATATTAAAGAAGCCTGTTTGACTCTGGGTTGCTTCCAGCAAGTCCCTGCAAGCATACTATAGGAACATCATTAAAAAAATTTTACTCCTTCACTTCTACCAATTTAAAGATATCCCCTCCTTGATCTGTCCCAAGAACTAATAATTCCCACCCAAATCCATTTAATTTATTGATAAAATAAAGCTGTCTGTTTTGTGTTTTTCTCTCTATATAGCAAGGATAGGCAGGCCTGGGTGTTCAAAGCTGTAAATACAGCAAACCTTGCAGGCCTCTCCTCATTAACACGGGCACAGATTCCCTGTCAGCCCAGGCTGCTTGCAGTGTGTAGCTTTGCATTTCAATATCTCTTGAAAGTGTAATGAGTGAGAGGAAAAGCCATCCTCTGTGTTTCTTGCTAGGACTCAGATCCCAGTAATCCCCATGTAAAGTTTACACAAGGGCAAGTGAGCACTGTGGATGGTCTCCTGAGGAACATCAGTATTTCTGTGGCAGCACACCTCTGGTGACACTGCTGGGATCCTTAAGGTCATTTATCACCCCATGTTTAATTCATGTACAAGGTCAGGAGAGGCAGAAGTTAACTTCCCTTTCACCTTTTCTCTTCCCTAACTTTCATTTGATGCTTGAGTCCATTTAACAAGTTACATCCATCTGTTGGGAAACGGTTCAGTATTGTCTCCAGAGACAGACATATAATATTTTGTGGATCCCATCCATCTCACAACATCCTGGCAGCATGTGTTATGGAGAGAGGAAGCTTTATAAGCCCCAAGTCCCACATCAACAGTGCAGTCAGTCAGCCACTCTGATTTCTCTGGCTTTTTTCCTCCTTTGCCAGATTCTCTCTGTTTCACAGTCTGCAAGGTGACCTGGAGACTCTCCCAGGGAAGAAGACAAGACCTTGTGCCTCCCCTTCTTGTCTTTCCTATGTGAACTTTACAGATGTTTTGGGGCTCTGTGCGTCGTACTAACACACACATACTGCTGCAAACAAGTTGTAGTGTCATAAAGCAAAGGTTAAGATTAAAACAGAGATCAGCTGGGAAGGGATTCCTGGGAAGATCTTCCTAATAGGTCTGTACAGCTGAGGGCAGTTTCATGGCATCGGTGGTCCCTGCTGAGCCCTCCGCCAAAAACATTTCTCCCTCAGCTCCCACAGCAGTACTCAGTACCTGCTTTGGTTTGGGAGGTAGTGACTTGTCCCAGAGATCACGGAAAGGGTTTTCAAAACATTCACAATACAAACCCAGTACAAGATGCACAGCTAAAATCCCCATTTTTTGTCAGTCTTTTTCCTTATACACAGCCAATAAGCCCTGCTGCAAGATGTGGAATAAGTTGTTTTGCTAAGTGGCACTGTCTTTTGTCCTCAAGGAAGAGGAGTCAAAAGCATTTTCATGTAAAAGGCACAAATTACCAAATTTTCCCATCCCTCTGTTCAGAGAGCTCAGAGTTTACAACCAGGACACTTTTAAGGGAGGCATTTCTTAAAATATGAGCTGCACATTACCAAGAGCCTCCAGGAGCAGCCGCCATTCACTTGCAATCCCCAAATCACGCTCCAGTTCCCCGGTGGATGCAATACCTGCCCTCTTACAGTATACAATTTCAGTGATAGTACAATAGCCTCAGAAATGAGCAGTTTCGAACAATGAGGCATGTTCATATGATTCATCCTTTCGTGCTGTTCATCAACTGTCTGCCCCATGCACCCATCAGCAGTTACATCAGTCTCCTCCGGCAGTGCGTACCTCCCAGGCTAATACCTTTAAATATAAAGCACATCTTGAGTTAAACATTAGCTACACACTAACTGGGGCTTGCTTTCCAGCTGAATAATCAGCTTTAAAGGAGAAAGTTTTCTACAGCTCAGATGAGAAAGCTGCAAAGAAATTGCTTAGCAATCCTCTTGAAAGAAAGCATTCAGCATTGGAAACCAAATCCTATTTCATCTATTTAGACTTGCCACTAGTAATTACTTGAAAGCTCTATCAACTTCTAGCTTTAATGATGTAGTATCTGCTACAAGTCCTTCTGAAAGGGGCTGTTCTTGTGCAGCTTGCAGGTGCGTAGGAGCACAGGGCAGTGATGTGCTATCAATGCTGCCCAAAGCAAGGAGGGATTAAAAAGCAGAGTGCTGAGCAGAAAAATAAAATCTACTTTTCCCTTTGCTACTCCTTAGCAGGGCCACAGCTGGTGAGGATGACCACAACTTTTACTAGTACCAATGGGAAAATGCTGCCATTCCCTTTCACATCACAGCAAAACAGGCGGAACATCATCCAGCTGAAGCATTAAAACAAATTTTGCAAAAGCTAGGATGAAAAAGCACACAGTTCAGACACAGAAGAACATTCAAGCACTGTCACTGATGGCTGTGTCACCATATTTTTCAAAGTCTACCCCAAATCCTCTCAAATCAAGCAGCATGCTGACATGGCAGCCGCACGCTGAGATCAGAGGAGCTTCCCTGGAACAACCAGGGCAGAACTTGGTGAAAATCCTCAAGGATAATTATACAGACAGAATGGGGAAAAAGCCTTTTGCTCCATAACCCTGTGAATAATTCACCAGGTATTAGCCACACTGTTCTTCAGGTCTCTTCTTCCAAAGCACTACTGAGGCAGAAAGGGGAGGAGGGAGAGCAGGACACCCTGAGTGCCGAGGATTTTGTGCTTTCCCAAGCAAACCGATTTTCTAAGGGGCTGCACAGCTCGCTGGTCTGCATCCCTCATGGGTCAAGCTCTCCTCAAGGTGGATGGTGACACGTGTGACAGGAGCTTTCTGCAATCAATTAGGAGTAAAAACATCTCCTAAGCTTTCTCTACAGTTCATCAATTCAGCGAGCACAGTTCGTGCCTGGCTACCTTCCCTCACCTAAACCAAGGCTGCCTGAATAGGCCAGATCTGGTGGTTATGTAAAAGCTATTAACATTTTTTTGTAATGTCAAGGGCACAGTGGGATTTTTTGTTATTATTATTTTTTTAAAGGTGGTGGTCACTTTACCTTCTTTCACAGCAAATCAAATGGTAGAAACTCCTGCACAGATGGTAATTTTTGATGTATTTTTCTGCCTTAGAAATGGGATTTTTCCAACAAATTCTCATTCACTCTCCCTATTTCTGTGATCTTCATTTCTGTTCCCTGCAGTTTCCTTCCAAAATGGGCATTCAGATGCCCTTCAAAGACATTTTTTTTCTAAAATGCCCCTCTCTTGAAGAGACCGAGGCATCACTGTACTGCCCACTTCCACACTCCTAGACAACCTGGTCCTAGATGATCCCAAGAAAGAAACTACTGGTAATTCTGGGTTTTGCTAGAGCTGTGATCCCACAGTGAAGGAGGAGATCGTGCCAATGTCCCCATTGCTCAAAGGCCACAAATGCTTTGAGCAGCAGCCATTGTGGGTAGAACTGATCAGAACTTGGTCGGAGTATGGAAGATGAGGGTTAGATTACCCTTCAGCCACACAACAACCACAACTACAATGTTGCTCCTGTTTCTCCAAGTAAAACCAGGGCTCTTCAAAACCTCCTTGGACACTGGGGACTGCACTGCAGTCTTAGATGCCCATTTCCCCCATTTCATATATCTACACATGGTACTGAGGACCCATGCTCTGAGGTGGGTATGTCCAGTAGGGCATTTGTTCCCCTCTGCAGGTTTTGGCTGCAGATGGCAGGCCAGGGAGCAGGCTGTGCTAGTGGAGTACCCCGGTTTTAGTGTAGAAAAATATGTATGTATTAATGTGTATGTATGTATTAATTAGTACCTGAAGAGCAGCAGTGATGTGACCACACAAACCTAAATACTGACCATGAAAAACCAATTTGCCCACTTGGTTTTGTTTAAATTGATGATCTGAGGGCTGGAGCCCCTCTGCTGTGAGGACAGGCTGAGAGAGTTGGGGTTGTTCAGCCTGGAGAGGAAAAAGTTTCAGGGAGAACTTAGAACCACTTCCAGTACCTAAAGGGGCTACAGGAGAGATGGGGGGGGACTCTTGATCAGGGAGGGGAGCCATAGGATGAGGGAAAATGGTTTCCTGTGAGGGTAGTGAGACCCCAGTCCAGATTGCCCAGAAAAGCTGTGGCTGCCCCATCCCTGGAGGTGTTCAAGACCAGGCTGGATGGGGCTTTGAGCAACTTGGTCTAGTGGGAGGTGTCCCTGGCCATGGCAGGGGGGTTGGAATTCCATGATCTTTAAGGTCCCTTCCAACCCAAACGATTCTATTATTCTATGAAATTAGGCTTTTATGCATTTTCTACCTAAAGTGACTAAGAAGGTGCTCATCTCCTCTGTGATGGCTTTCAAGCAGGCTGTTGAAATGGCAGCAGCCAGGCAATGGAAGCAAAGGAAGGACCTCAGAGCTCCTGCTTATCCCTTCCCAAGCAGTCTTTTCACAGCCTGGCACTGGGTGCCTTCGTTGGAGCAGTTCAATACCACAGCACTCTCAGAGTAAGGGAGAAGCTTTGGTGTCCTTTAACAGCAAAACCCCATTTGTTACCTGTGCTTGGACTCATGGCCAGCCTCTCTTTTACAGTGAGGGTGTGAGCTGTGATTTAAACAAAGCATTAAAAGACAGGGTGGGGAAAACACAGCATGGAAAAACCCGCAGCACGTCCGTGGAAGCAACCAAGCATTGAGATAAATTTACTTGATAGCTTTCTGCAGTGGGGGAGAGACAGTACCTGAAATTTATGCAATCATTAGATTTTCATGTGCAGTGGCCCAGTGATTCCAGAGCAATGACACCAGGCCAACAACCCCAGAAGCATTGCCATCGTTTATCAAACTCACAGCTTTTCCCCCAAAGTGGGTAATGGGACAGGGCAAAGAAGTTCTTAGTTGAGGTCTCTGGCATTGATTGCTGTGTGTAGTCTATGGTGATTGCAGGCAATAATTAAATTGTTCGCCCACTACTACGCTTGATAAAAAATGAAAATAAAACCCATCAGGTGTGGAGGTATTATTCAACCACTTTCAGAGTTCTCTGCATCTTCCACTACAAAACCACCTATTCCTGAGTACAGCCTGATGTATCATGGATGAGCTGAGATGGGACGGGATGGAGACCCCATCCCACTTCCAGAGATTCAGCTTGCAGGACAAACTATGGTCAAAAGTAGCCCTGTCAGGGAGATCTCTAGCCTTACGAGAGTGCCTCTGACAGTAAGGACTCCTTATTCCTTCAAATGTTTTATTCAAATGACCTACCACTATTATTTTACCCTAACCACATTACAGATTAAAGTGTTCAGGGACAGAAGCCAGTTTTAGCAAGTTCCTGAACCCAGTACATAGCTTTTTCTGGAATGGAGATGGGTAGAGACACGTGATATGTTTTGGCTCTATTCGGGTGTCCCTAGTGCACCTTTGGAAGTGGGAAGCCAAAGGCAGAAATCCATTCTCCATCCCCAAAATAACTTTCACCACCATCTGTAAAATGGTGTGAAGTAGGAAGAAATGAAAGGAAGCTGGTAGAAGGGAGCAGCTGAGCAGCTGAAGCCAGAGCAAAAACCTGCAGACTTCTGAAGATCTAGAGAGGGTTGGTGAGCAGTCAGGTATGTCCCACAGCATCAGTACTTGCCATGAAAGAAGTCTGGGAGGGTAAAACTGAAGAGCTCTTATCTACAGCTGTGTTTTTCTAACATCTAACAAGTATGAAATATGGAATTCAGAGATCAGGCCTGACAATGGCTCTGTTTCTTAAGGTGATTAATGTGTCGAGATCTGCTGAGGATATGACAAAACCCCTTTGTTAGCAGGCCAGGAGAGAAAACTTCTCCTGATTGCATCCAGTGTTAACAACTGTATCTGCCAGCATCTACAGTTACAGCCATAGAGTATATATTTAGGAAGGTAGCTGGGAAAAGTCTGTTATAATTTAGCAACCTGCATTTCTACCTAGTTTTGTTTTACACAAATGTGTCTGTGCTTGGCTGCCTTGCTTGACGTTGTGAAGGCAAAAGGCCAGAATTTATAGGCTTCCCACTCCACACCCATTTCTACAGCGGACCCTCAGCCTTAGCCATCCTTAGGTATTGTCGCTGAATTGTGCCCCTTTGGGTGCTTTGGTTGAGTTTTGGTTTGTGTAAACCAGATGTGGTGATGGCAAGGATGGAAAGGCAAGGACACGCAGTGCAACCTGATCATTCCCCTCATGAGGGGGTACCAGGAACATATATTCTCCCTGACGAAGACTGAAAGAGAGGGATCTCACAGTCAGACTGTCTCTCTGTATTGACATTTGAAGGGACGGGATGGTGGCAATGAACAAAGAGATGCAGGGTGGGCCAGCTGCACGGACATACATTAGGGTTCTGGTTCCAACGAGGACCTCAAATTAGAAGGTCCTCAAACAATCCTAGCAAAAAATTTAGTATTACGCATTTGTGGCTTAACATTTTGACTGTAGCTTGTTAACTTGCCATATAACTGCTGCTGATTTGTTCATTATATTAGTTTAATTGCTGTAAGCCTAGTGTGTCTGAATCAATCAAAGTTAAAACAACAGAATTACGTTTTTATGTAATTACATTTGACTAGAAAGCAAGCTGTGCAGGAGGAGGTTCTACATGGTGTTCTCAGATATCCTTACAAAGGAACGATAATTAATTCTGCACTACTTCTGAAGGGATAGAAGAAGATGGGGAAAGATAATGGTTGGTGGTGGTTCTGTAATCCCTGCCTGGTCACTTTGCTGCTCTACACTGAGAATGACCAATGGAGGGCCACGGCTATGGGAAATGAGCCCTAGTCTTGTCTTTCCTTCCCTTTCCTCTTTTCCAAACTCTTAAATGGGGTTTCATCTCTTTCTGCAGCTTCCCAGGAACACCGGAACCATGAACATGGAAATACATGTCTTCTTTCAGTGGGTGGTAAGAGAACTACAATGCTTCTGGGAGGAGTAACTATGCAAGGGAATCTGGCGACAAACCCTAATATCCATTTAAATTAAGTCTCTCATGTCAGCTTTAAGGTATTCTAAAATGCCTAGATCTGCACCTGCAGAGTCTCAAGGACTGAAAGAAGCTGGAGTGAAGTGAAGGAAGTCAGAAGAAAGGAATGGTATGCAAGCCCCTAGCCTGGCCTGGATCTGGCCTGGGCTACAGCACTGGAAATTTATTTTGCTAACATCCTAAAACATAAAAACAGTCTTTCAAGTCATGAGGTGCCATACCACCTTCAAGACAGCAGTAAGCTAAGAAATAGCTTCAATGATTTGGGAATTCTACTATCAGATTCAAGGGGAGCAAAACTGATCTCTCAAGTTGGCAAGCTATACAGAAAGTCTTAGTTTGCTCTGTCCTTTGACATATTTTCGGCTTTTGGAACATAAAATCTGAGCAGTGATTAACGTGAGGCTGGCATAGGCCAAGGCAACTTGTCATAATTCAATACATGGCTATTATGATACATTCCAGGGACAAGCGGATTGAAGACAGCTGGCTTTGCAAATTTACACCACAACTTGCCTCAGTACTATGAGGAAAATAAGATATTCATAAAAATATTCTAGAATCCCCAAATCTATATGAATTTGTGCCAAAAACTGATACAAAACAAAATCATTACTCAGTAGTCATTACTCTTCTATTTATAAAGTTTCTGTCGCTCACTGGCAAACAGAGGCAACAGCATTCAACTTGGAAGACAAATCACAAACCATGGAAAGTAGAAAGTGAATTGCAAGTCATGAGGCCGAGTGTGTCGCGAGCTGAAAAGCGTTGGTCCAAACTATTCCGAGAATCCTTATGAATAACAAACGCATTTGAAGAAACCCAGGTCATTTCATGCACAGCTCAACCAGAGAAAAACAGGCTAAATTTATGAGCGTCGCTCACAGTGGACAAATTAATCAGCTCTGCATTATGCTGCAACTACCACCAGAGAAAGCATCAAGCATGAGTAAAATTTCAAGTGGCATTCTCCAGCCACAAACTGCAGCTCCTTTAATGCAGTTTCAGGCTCATTTTCCTTCCTGGGTATCAAGTGGTAGAGATGAGTTCTCCCAGCCTGCCCGTATGAACATATAATTCCTCTGGTATTGGATGGGATTCTCGAGAGCCTGTATTTCACATTCCCCTTTGCAAACAAATGGCCAGCAGTTGGGAATGTTGGCAGGACATGACATGAAGGGCAGGCCACTCTCAGAGATGAAAATGGCATTAGGACAAACATGATTTATGGCAATGACTTTGGGGTTTCCATATCTCTTTTGGGTTATTCTTGACATGAGTGCACTGACTCAGAGAAGCTAAGAGCTTCGGGTTGGAATAGACACCGGATGTTTGGCTTCAGGGCTGGCAATCATGTTGTGACCTTGGCAA
Organism: Pedionomus torquatus; assembly: GCA_013398155.1. Taxonomy (NCBI): domain Eukaryota; kingdom Metazoa; phylum Chordata; class Aves; order Charadriiformes; family Pedionomidae; genus Pedionomus; species Pedionomus torquatus. Next base: position 206,814 of record VZRU01014403.1, read on the forward strand.
AGAGAGCCAGGGGAGAGGAGATGAAAAGGATGAACCAGGAGATGGAAATAGCAGCCCAATCAGAGCCCTGTGCGTTTCCCTCATAGCCCCATGCAGGAACACCACATAAAGCCTGTCCAGGTCAAAGCCTCGGAGTAGTGTTTGTGGAGAGGAAATGCATCAAATGAATTAATAATGAAGTGAAATAAGAGTCATCACAGAATAATAACACCAAAAACAAGGGTTCTGCAGCCTTACAGACCCTACAACTTGGGGGTTACTTTCACTCCCCTTCCTTATTGTTTTCATGCTTGTGGTCACCCTCACCTCTGCCTTTTCCTCACACAGCATCTTCCTGTCCACAATTTCTGTAGATTCTCTGGCTTTTGTCTCACCAGTTTCTCTCCTCCTCTATCTACAGGTTCTCATCCTCGTCTTGCTTTATTTGTGTTACCAGCGTCTAGTCAGGCTCCCCACAGAGTTCCCATCTTTCTTCTGTGACATGATCCCCTGGAAGCTCTGCAGAATGGCCCCTTGTCCCGCTGTCCCTGTTCCCCACCGTGATCTGCTCTCACTGCCTATGCTCCTTTGTCACAGAATCACAGAATGATACAGGATTGGATGGGACTTTGGGACATCATCTCGTCCCCTCTGCTCCTTTCCTCTTGCCGCATCCTGAATCCTTGTGCCTTGCTTAAGGGAAGGTGGTGAATCTATAGGTATACACAAACACACACACAAGCTTTCCCTTCCACTGCCCTCAGCCACCACTTCTGGAAGAGTCATCCTGCAGGGGCCATAGGGCCCATTCCCCAAGACCACCAAGGCTGCCTCTAAGGGGCAGACAGAAATTCAAACAATATGAGGGAAAAAAATATCAAAATCTTTGGGTGACTTCCCTCAAACAAAGGGGATTGTGGCACACAACTCAGTGAAGCCACAGTCAGGGCTAGCCTTGCTGAGGCCATCTGGTTAGTTGTGTAGGTGTAGGTTTGGGTTGTTTTGTTTTAAATTGCATCAATGCAAAAATGAGCCACCAATGCCCACAAAAAGATGCACAGTCAAATAGCCCTGGGAAACAGAAAAAGAGACAGATGGAGAATTTGCCTGGCTAATTTTCTCCCCTGTGGCTACTGTGCTGTTTCTGCTACAAAGGATGTGGAAGGAGGCCGGGTGAATAAATATAAACTGACTTTGTGGGATGCAGATAACTGTAGTATTTCTTTAAGTCCACACGAAAAAAAACAGGGGGAAAAAAAAAAAAAAAAAAAAAAAAAAAAAAAAAAAAAAGGGTTAGTGAAGGCCAGAAAAGAGACATTGTAACTCAAACTAAGAGGAATTTCATTCTGTGCCTGACTACCCGGTGGGTGCAGCATTCCCTGCTCTCCTCAGAGGGATATTCAATGGGGGGATGTACCATTGTCTCACTCCTCTACCCCAGGGACCTTTTGATTCATCCTTTCTCCATGCATCCTTCTTCAACCTCCTCAGGCAAAATCACCACCTCTTATCACCTCCACTGATTTCAATGGGGTGGTTTCTGCCCTTTGAATCATTTGCTGCCTTTCCCCTGGGCTTTTCCCAGCCAGGTCCATGGGTTCTCCAGAGCTGCTCTAGTTCCTCTGTGCTGCCAAGGTGATGTGACGTGGGTCAGACTCAAAGCTTCTTGCACCAACATGTTGGATTGGGGCTGCTTTTTTTTTTTTTTTTTTTTT
>VZRU01014403.1:208527-257744 GCA_013398155.1 Pedionomus torquatus
TTTTTTTTTTTTTCATTTTGGCTTGCTTTGCTGGCTTGGCCCCTCTCTTATTCCTCACACACCACATTAGGGAAAGGCTAACCATAAAATCCTGTATGTATTTTCCTTAGCATCTCTGGCTGCTTAGTCAAATGTCAAAAATATAGCTACTTCAGGGAACTGTTTTCCATTTATGTACAAAAAGCGAAAGGCAGGGAAAGAGAATTCTGTCTATGTAAAGTATTTTCTTTGCTTTTGTTCACAAAGGGAAGGAATTAGGCAGTTAAAATAATAATAAAACCTGTAACATTCATTTTGAATGTTGTTTACAGTGGGGGGTTATTTTTAAGGCTTCTGTTCTCTCCCTCCTCCCTTTTCTCTCTTACCAAATAGAAGGGAAATTGCCCTAATTTAGTTTGGTAGCTCAGCTGGCCATATTAGTGCATCTCACTCTGAAGAGCATCCACGAGAAGGCTGGCATGTTTTTAGTGCCCACTTATTGCCAGTCTTTGCATATCTGCTTGGCGTTGATTAGTGAAGTCACCCTGAAGATCCGATTTACAAGCCATTCTTCTGGTCTCTGGAAGAATGCTAGTTATTTTTCAGCTGGAGAATTACTGTACTTGCAGCTTGACTTCCAGATGTAAACATCTGCTCTCTTCACCCCTTGTAAGGGTAAAATTGGAACATTTTCTTGTATGTTCATTTCTGCCTTCCAGTTGCTCGCTCCAGAAAGCTATATATGCTGCTCCCTGAAATATTAAGTAATCCCCTTGCGTATATAGGTGAATCTTTGTTAGCTAGAGTAAAACCCGTGTACAGATGTGTTTTGGCTTCTACAGGTACAACAGCAATTCAAGGACCAGTGAGTGATGGCAGTGGCCCTTCCCATGCTCAGAGCAATTGTCTTAGAAAAGCAGCAAAAGTGACTTTGCAGAGTCAAACTCTGCATTGTCAAGGAGGCACCACAGCTAAATAGAACATAAAATATTTGTATTTAAATTATCTCTATGCAGAAGCACAATTGCTGTCATGGAATAGTTCCTGGGACCTCAACAAGCTTGAGAAGTAGGCCTGTGTGGACCTCATGAGGTTAAAGAAACCCAAGTGCAGGATCCTGATGCGGCCTGGAGAGTGTGTGCAGGTAACCAGAGCAGTTATTTTTCTTCAAACAAATTATTTTAAACCCATTTCCTCCCACCCTTAGCTGAGTTCTTATGCTGATATGGACATCCTCAGTCACATGCATATGGCAAAGCCAGTGGCAGAGAGCAGTCTAGCACATCACCAAACACACAACCCTCCCCACCACTGACCTGACTTACTCTGGGAACAAAGTCATCCCTGACAGACATGGGTGTTGCTTCCATTATAGCTATTTTGCAGAGATGAGGGACACAGAATTTTAAGGAATAGGGTTCCAAAGCTATCTTTCATCATTGTGCAGTGTGTTGGGTTTTTTTACTTGTATTTGTTTCATTAGCCTCCAAGGCTCATTTTTCATCAGAAGAGGTCATGCTAATTTGCTACTCACACCCATATTATTACAAACGTACCCAGTGTAAAACTTACTCCCCCAGTTACCATTGCAGCTGGAATTACCACAGGGCCTTCCTAAGTGGTTCCTCTTCAGTGTTTTTGCAAGCTCCTGCTGGTCTGAGGTTGGCATATCCAGAGGAAGATCATACCAGTGAGCTGGAGGACCACCACCATCACACTGTGCTGGAGGCACTGCATCACTCCGAACACCCCCAAAATCTGCTGATGGTGGGGAGGTTCACTACTAAGATACCAAGGGCTTGTTGGAAAACAGGTTTTCTGCTTGACTTGAGAAAGCATACAAATATATGGAACAACAATGGTAAATGCCCCATCTCTGGAAGTGTTCAAGGCCAGGCTGAATGGGGCTTTTAGCTTAGAGCAACCTGCTCTAGTGGGAGGTGTCCTTGCCCATGGCAGGGGGCTTGGAACTCGATGACCTTTAAGGTCCCTTTCAACTCTAACCATCCTATATTTCTATAAAAAAAAAAAAAAAAGAGCACAAATACCTCAATTTCCCTTCTCTAGTGCTCAGCAGGAAACCCTTAGAAACAAAGGGATTTCTCAACCCTTAAGGCAATGAGTGATACTCCCTAAACACATCTAAATATCTCTAGAGTCTAGTTTTACCAGCTTTCAAAATATAAGAAATATCAAGGTAACTTTTTCCTTACTAAAGCTGCAACTGGTAACCGAAGTGCCAGGAGCCTCCATCTCTACCAGGCCTGGACATGAAACTTTTAAATCACACAAGATGATACTTACAGAACTACATGCTTTCTTTTTTCCCCCTTCTCAAATGGGAAAATTACACTCCAATTCCTTCCATTTCAAAAACTGCAAATGTGGGGCAAGATTCTCTTGAAGACAAGACATTCACATCACTTCCTGTGTGAAGAAGAGCTGTGCGTGGCAGGAGCGATGTCTCAGCAAGGAAGGGCAGGATAAGCCAAGCACCAGAGGAGAGCAATAGGAGAGCAGCAGGATAGAATGGGGTCTTTAATGGGTTTGAATAATAACCCACACTTGGTGCTCCCCAGCAGATGGGGGGAGGTTGGGTAGCCCTATGCCAGGCTGCCTGGGGAAGGCAGGCATTCAAGTGCAGTCTGACTAGAAAAAAGCCAGCAGGCAGGTTTGTGTACCAATTGTCCGTGGCTGGTATTTGCATGACCACTTATTCTGTTGCCCATAGTGATCCCTTGGATGTTATCAATATGTACGATGGTTCCACAATGTCAGGTTTCTGTATCTGCTGCCAGACTCCAGCAAAACAACCCAGAAGAATCTCTCTGCTCAGGTCAGAGCATCAGGTCAAACTCATTTCTCTTACTTCAGCTTTCATAAATTTCAGTTCAGATTCTCAAGACTGAGCCACACACGAATTGATATGAATTACCGATATTTTTCCTGGACAGGCCTATTGCAGTGATGGATAAACTTTGCTAAGAATCAGGTTTATTCTTTCTCACCACTCTGCTTCTCCAGATGATGGCCCTGCAGCCTCTTGCTCCAAGCTGCCTGGTGCTGGGAAGCAATGGAGATGTTCAGATGCTGTGCTGGGAGCAGTGAGGTGCCATCCTGGTAAGGGTGGACAGAATCCACCTACACGTGACATGGCAAATCTGGCCTGTCTGGAAAACTCTGTCTCCTCTTTGGTGAGAAAAAACCAACACATACGTCTAGTCTGGGGCCACAGCACTGAGGCAGAGACAGAAGCCGTCTAAAAAAGATGAAGAGGTCAGAAGAAAAGAAGAATTGCATTTTGTCCCAAAATGATACCTCCTATGAAAATTTTAAAGTGGGATTATTTTTCCTAGTCTTCCCTACTGCCTTTGATGTTTCCCACAGGGACTGCTTCATTTTCCCACTCCAGCCACAGACACACAAACTCAACATGACGATGCCCTCCTGTAAGCCTATAAATCTCATAATTTCCCCTTTATGGGCACTGGCAGTTCTGTCGTGAGTGGTGTGAGACTGATCTCCCACTGAGACTGGATGTGTGTGCAATACTGACTCTACGTTATCTGTACATCCCTCAGTGCTGCCAGATGCGATAAAGATCCACTGCAGGATGGAGGTAATTGATGGAACTAGTGGAAGTGGGGCTTTGAGAGGGAAAGAAGAGGTGAGATGCCCTCCAGCAGGAACTGGATTTTAATCTGGGGGCCTTGGGTGACTGCTCTGCAGTTTCCCTGCCTGAGGATTTCAGAGGATGGGAAAGCCTCTCCCCTCACCAGTTATGTTGGAGCATGAGTTGTCTGCAATCAAAGAGCTTGTATCTCCTTCCCTGAACATGATGGATGGAACAAAGGAGTGACACAGAGTTAAAATGCAGATTCCTGGCAGGGGAGATTTTATCCCAAACTGCTGAAGTCCCTCAGACTGTAAGCAAGTGAATGGAGGGTTTCCCCACTGCAGAGTATCTGGTAAACTTAACTGTGACAACAGCCCTAGTGATAATAGTGCAGTGATTCACATGCAAAAAAACCAACTTGATTTAAACACTCTTCACTCCCCTTTAAAAATTCTGTTTACACAATAAAGATATCACGAATGCATTGCAAGACTTCTGGGGGCAAGGAGAGATGGGGTGGCAGGGTGGGAAGACTATAAGTGCTTTCAAATCAATGGGAAACAAATAAAACCTTTAAGGAAGCTGGCCACTGTCAGATAATGCTTCCTATAAGCCTTTTGGGAAAAAATGTATTTATGCAAAAGAGATGGAAACTGTGAAACAGGAAATCTGCTTTAAATTTTGAAAAAGGTCTATTTGCTTGCAAATCTCTCGTCAGCTGCAGAAAAGATATCAGAAAAGGATAGGACTGAAAGTCAATTTGCTTGCAAATCCTACAGATAAAGATGACACTGGGATACAATTGAAGAAATAACATTAACATCGTTTTCCTTGTTTTGTCATTTGGAGCTTACAGAATTTTTCTGGAGCATATCAGCGAGTGAGTTTGAAAGGGTAAAAAAAAAGCTGGACTGTGTTTATTTGAATAAAGTTTAGATAGCAAGTTGTCCACACTTTGGCAAACTCACAGTTCTGTGGGAGCAAAAATAAACTGTTTAATTTAATTCCAAAGAAAGAATGAAAGATAATAAAGTCAAGCTGCAGGAAACAAAAGCAGTCACTGCTTTTGAAACAATAAGCTTTGGGGTAAGGTATCTTATGTTCAAAACTCAACAACAACCAGAGAGGGAATATTCATAGTAGATACACAATTTTTCACAAACTTTTTTTTTTCTACTTTTCTTGCCATATCTGTTAATAAAAGCTCACAGAAGCAGAAAAACGTTATATTTGCTTTGCAGATCATATGCCAAGTAGACAACTGTGTATTAAGAAGTGTCTCCTCTCTATATGCAAATGGGTTATTTTTTATAGAACACAAAGGATACAAATGCAAATTAGACAGAAGTATTTTCATCAAGCATCTTAACAAAATAAAAAAAGGCTTCTGACAGCAAGATGAGCAGCTGGTTTCAATGCAGCTCTGCATTTCCCTTTTCCTTCCATCAGACCAAGTTCTGCCTTTGCTCTGGCCACTGTCTGCAGGGGCTCCCCACGCCCGAGCACCACAGCAGCTCCTAACACCCCTTCCTTATTGCCTGGAGAAACTGGGGAACACCAACACCCACATCACCCACTCCCCATCGGCAACCCCTGTGTTTACAGCCTTGACTGCTGTGGCACAACCTTGCTGGCAAGCAGCCTGTCACCGTGTGGCACCCACCCCTCATCCCTCTGCACAAACCCAGCTCACAAAGGGTTTCCTGCAACCTTCCTGCTTAGGGACCATGCTTTAACCAGGAGGTTATGGCTCATGGCTGCAGATGTGATAAGAAAGAAAAGCTTTACCAGGGTGAGCAGTGGAAAAAATGGTCTGTATCCCATATGCAATGAGGGTGGCTGCAGCTTTACCAATACTGACCCAACCAGCCCTATCAGCCAAACAGGGATAAGAAATGATGAACACCTTCATATTCCTACAAGCTTCCCCCAGTCAAGGGAGTCCTGCTCCAGGCTAGTGCAAGAGAGAGAAATTAAACCTAGTCCAACCTGTTCTTCCTTTTTGCCACAAAAGAAAACACACGAAACCTAGCAGATCTTTCACCAAGAAAAGAAACATGAGGTAATGGGACAAACTCCATGAAGCTCCTAAGGGAGGTGTCTATTGCCTTTGTGTAAGCAGTACGCAGACACTCAAGTGAACAGCACCAGTAAAAGGCCAAAGTCAGGAGGCAGGGCCACCCTCCCCATTCAGCTTCAATTGGTAGCCCCATCCTGTCCCCACTGGCCCATGCCTGGCTGGAGCTGTCTGGCTTCAACAGGGCTGGGTGTGGGACCAGCCCAGACCCTAATTCCCAAGGGGCTTGTTGTGTGTCCAGGTGTACATGTATAATGCTATGACTGAGTCAGATGAACTGAAACATTGAGCCTGTCTGGACAAAACCGATCTTTTTCCTGCCAGCAGGCTCCAGGAGATGGGCAGCATGGACACCAGCTTCTGAGAAGGCTTCCATGCTGCTAAACCAGCAAGAAATCCAGCAACAAGTATGAGTAGTGGGGAATGGCATTTAGACTGACAATGCTTGGTAAAGGCATTCCCATGGGCTGTAAAACTCATGTTCACGGGATGAACTTTAGCATTTGTGGCTCATCGTGAGGAAGTGTGAAAAATTACTGCAGAGTGAAAGCCTAGGAAGGGAAAGACTGATTCAGTCTTTCTGTGTGAAAGACACACTCTAATGGTGTATTTTAAAAGCATTCTAATTTTCACAGCTATTATTTTGGTCTACGTGGCTTGAAGAAACAGCTGACTGTCTTTATATGTCTCTGCTTTTGAACAGGAGAAGAATAAGGATGTTACTGATGATAAATATGTCATCTTTCTTGCTTTGCTGAATTTAACATCAGTTAGAACATCACATTTTTCCAAAGGCTGGATTGGCAGGTAAGCCCCAGAACAGTTTTTCTCTTTCCCAGTCACAGTCTTACTCAGGTATGTGGGAGGGATAGTACTTTTTTCACTGACTGCACCCAATTTCTCCCATTACCTTTTTCCCAAAATGAAATAAGCCACGCCAAATTTGCAGGACTTCCTAGGCGCGGTTGGTGAAAAAATACCTTCCCTATTCTGCTGGCTCAGGGGACAGCAGGCCAAACGGCTTTGCATCCCAGGGAAGTGGAATCTACATGAAGAAAGGAATAGATTTGTGTCTTTAGGCACTGAGTTAATATGCAAGAGAACTGAATTTAATTCCTGACCATCAGCATTGCCTGTGTCTTGCGGAGATTCCTTCACTCCAGGTGTGCTCCAGCTCTCTGTCTGTAGGAAGCTGCCCTGATACCTCCAAGTTACAGGGAGGTAACTGAAATGATAAAGATAACTGAATTGTGTTTGAGTGCCAGAGAAAAATAGAGGTGTGAATAACTTCTGCGGCTTCCACTGGGCTTTGTGCTTACTGTTTTATGCCCAAACGGACTGAACATTGTTCATAGTAGGAAGTCAGTAAAGAGTAGATTGAAAAGATGTATCTTTTCACCCCAGAAGTAGGCATCAGAAAGTGTTAAAGTAGTGAGATCCCAAGAGAGCTGCAAATTCAGCCAAATGCAGAATTTTGGGATGAAAATTCCCTAGGAGGTTGGGTGTTTGCCTCCAGGGTTGTACATCTGGCAGATGTCACACTTAATCTATTTTGTCAAATACACAGCCTTAATCAGGGAGTGTTATATGAGGGCTAAGGACAGCCAGATCACAAAGGAATGTACTGTCTCCAGAATACTAATGAAAGATTAGCTCTTCAACTCAGCCTCTGAATTTTGAAGAATCTTTTGTTTTGCTTTTAGGTTAAACTAAGGATGGAATAAGCTGTAAAACATTCAGAGGAGACACTGCCATGAGAAAATAATAATTTGTTTCATTGCAATAAGAAATCTCATTTACATGAAATGAGAAATAATTAAATTGGAGCTGAACTGTGTGCCCTATCAGTTTAACTGAATCTGAGCTACATGTCTATGGCTGTTTATTTGGGCTGGTTCCTGGAAAGCATTTGTTATTAGTCACTTTTGCAGCAAAAAAAATGAATCAACACATCTTAATTAGCAAGAGAAACAAGTCCCGGAATAAACTCCTGCTGAGCACCACAGATCAATACAGAGATTGCAGTGATAGGCCTGTAAATATGGAGAGAACTTAGTCCACAGAGAATTTTAAAAATTGGTGAAGAAACCCTTCTGTGTACATTTGATGCCAAAGACAATATTATAGCTATCTGCTCTGACTGTTTTAACTCATAATATGCACATGATTTCACCACATAACTGTCTTCTTTCCTAATCACTTTCTTGCCACCTGAATAGACAGATAAAGCCCATAGTAAGGGTAGATCATGTCTTTCAGGATTGAAGTTTCCCCATCAAAGTGGTCCATCCAGCCAAATTATGTTCTGAAACTGCTCCAGAGCTGCTCACTGTCAAGGATTATGTTTATTTTCAGGTTTGCTTTTAATTTCAATATCCAGTCACTGGATGCCCTCCCCTTTTCCACTAAACTACAAAAGCCCTCATAAATCAGATGCCTTGTATAGAAAAACAAAGATCAACAACTAGGCTTTCACCCTTTCCTTAGAGAAGTCCAGCCAACTGAAAATCCCATTTCCCCTCTGTAAGGCACATCCTCTAGAGCTTTACACCATTTTACAGGTTTTTCTGAAATCCCCCCAACTAGGTGCAGACAACTTGACTATACAGGATTTCCAGTTGTGAGCTGATACTTGTCTCTCTCAAATTGCTTGAGCTTTAAAGGAAGGTTTCCAATATGTCCAAAGGTGCAATTACCTGCATGGTGCATAAGGCCCAAGAAAAGAGGAAGTTTTATTATAAACCAAGTTGTTCATCTAGTTTTTCATCCAGTTATTCATAAAAAGATAGAGATATTGCCAATAACACGTTCATGTAGAAGCAAGATTACACTCTGGCAGAGCACAGTTGTGCAGAGACTTCCAATTCAGACTTGGAACCTACAACAGAAGGTGAATGGGACTTCAGTGTCTACAGGCTTTTTTGACCTCTCTGGACCTCAAGTTCCCTCATAAAATAGAAATGTCACAACTTATTTACATTTTCAAAAGGCTGTAGGAAAGTGCCCTTGCTTGGTCTCATGGTTTATATAATCCAGTATGCTCTTTTCAACATCACAGCAATCATCTTCTACAGCTACAGCTGCGAGAACTAATTAATAGCCATGCTTTCAAATGTGTGAAGAACTATATAGGTGCCAGGTCAGGCATGATCATTTTAACATACTGCTAAAAGCATTTGGTGCTTATGCCTAAAATGATCACTAGCTTTACTAAAGTTGCTATGGGAAACAGCAAGGAGGAGAATTGGGGAGAAGACAGAGAACTGACCCCACAGCTGGGGGTTTGCACACAAACTACCTCTCTTAATTTCACTTATGTTGACACTGGCCCAGTTGGGGAAAGTAAAAGAAAAAAAAAACAAACCCACAACTAAGCCTCTCCTCCCCCCTGAAAAATGAAAGGACCCAGATGAAGGCCATCTGAATGTAAAGATTCACTGGAAAGAGTGAGAGGAAAGCCATTTTCCCTGTCCAGGTGAGGCCAGGATCTAAAACTGCAGGGAGAAAGAAAAAAAAAACATCTAAAGCCAGGCAGCATTTCCAGGATGGCATCAGAAGACTGCACCAGAACTCAAGAACAGTCAAGACAACTGTTTTTCAAGGATGATCTAAAAACACCAATCCCAGGTTATGGCAGGACACGACATATTGGAGTCCCTCCCACCTCCTTTCTCACGATTTCTGTAACAGCTGCACTGATACCAGTCACACTGGCTAAGGATCAGGCCTAGAAAGCTAAAATAACACTCCCCTGGCTTCTCGTGATGTACTGTGTAAAACCTCAGCTCGAGGCTTGGCTTCAGGCTTTGTTGTTCCTGTTACACGTTACCCGCCCCGTGCCACATCCAAATTCTCACTCCTGCCTGAGGGCAGATCCCACTTCTCTTTCTTGTAAGCAAGGGAGCAAGCCAGCTGCACCAGTGAGCCAACAAAACCTACTTAACGCTTCCAATCACAAAATCCACCTGCTAGCAGCTCCATGCCAGAGTCGATAGCCTACTGCAACGTTTTCCTAAACTAGAGTTTTCCTGAAGTAAAAATACTCCAGGGCTGGCTCGGCATCACTTCTCTGAAGATCAAAGTATCAACTTCAACACGGAGGTATCATTTGATATTTTCAAACTATTTCAAACAGCCTGAAAGCTGAGTAGCAGAGAAATGGAGGGGTGCGTGCTCCTTCAGACTGACAAATCCTCAAGCAGAGGCCCTCCCAGGTGTATTTATCCTCTGTGACAATCACCATGGACCCACGGAGCAGAGGGAAGAGTGAGTTTTGAGCCTCAGTAGGGGGTGCAAATGTTGCAGCTCTCCAACAGCCCAACAGAGAACCTTTCCTCTCCCCTTCCTTCCCAGTCCTCCCTCCTCTCCTTGCTTTTTAAAACAACAAACATAGAAAACCGTGAAACAGGGAGTGAGTGCTGAACTGTGCAGTTTGTCTACTCTTCCCTCTCCTTTCTAAGAAATTATTTAGGGGGCTCAGCATGGGTCTTGGGAAGATGTAGTTGTGTTAATTTACTGATGAAGAAATCTAGTAGTTTTGCCGCACCGTTGCATGGAGAGCTGCTTCACCTTACTTTACTACATCTGAATTCCAGAGAAAGGAAGGTGTAACCTTAGCTCCGTGCTCACATAGCCCAGAGTTTCAACAGCTCCTGGGGAGGAAATGGGTGACCGTGGATGTGGATGGTGCTGCTTAACCTACAGGATGCTGCATGCCAGCCCACAGGTCTCTACTCTGCCAACATGTCATATGCTGCCCACAGAAGAATTACACAACACGTATCAATCCTGGTTTTGCTAGCTCCATACACAACTGAGGAGGCTCAAAAAAAACCCAGAATCTTTGATTTCAGTCTTTGTTGCAAAATCACAAATGATCGCTTGGTGCCTGCAGCAAAGAATTAGAGTTGTCATGTTTTATTCACTTCTCCAGAAATTCCAATGTAGTTCACACTCATGGGGAGCTCCAGTCACTTACTAGAGAGCAACAGTATGAAAAAGGTTTAAAAACTCATCTATGGGAACTTTGTCCATGCTGTATACAAAAACCACCGCTCCCCACAGCTGAATCTCTAAGAAGCACTTCTTTATTTTTTAAAGAGCAAGCATACTAGTTAATGTTACAGTGAACGAAGTTACTGTCTCACAACTTCAAACAGAAAAAAACCTCCACTGGTAGGATCTTCCTCAATATCATTGCTGTCTGCAGACTGGTGAAAAACGTCACTTTCTTTTTTCCTCAGTTCAGCTGTTACTTATACTTCATTGCATCATTTTTTTTCCCTGTAACCTCAAGAATGTGTTACAGTTGGTGCCAAGTAATGCCATTGAACACACTTTAAGCCTGCAGCAGAACACAAAGTTTGTTATGGAGGAGACAATTCATCTTATGGCAGCTTGGATGTTCCATTGAGAAATATCAGACATCCAGGTGGCCCACCGGTAACACTGGTGGCAACAGTCCAGGCAGTCATTTGCCCATTTTGGCAACCTGAAGTAGAAAAACTGGTTGTAACCTGGGATGTGCACAAAAATGGTAAACCTCTGCTAATGATAGAAAAGAGTAACTATGCTTGATGGCTTGCCTTTTCTTACTCATAAGTAAGAAAACATACAATAATGGAGGTGACACTCTGGAAGAACCGCTTCAAGAGTCATTGGAGCATATAGATACAGCATGAGCAGGGTCTTGCCTTTGATAGATCATTCATGAGAAAAACCGACTGGGCATTCTTTAAAAAGACATTGCTACGGAGCCAAGCGTCTGGCCTGTTCACATTATACTTGTCTGGGATGCAATGAAAACAAAATAGTCACATCTTCTATATATGCTATATGCAGAGAGAGAGACAGATATCTTTAGAGACCTATTTACACACACATAAACTCTACGTTTCTGATTGCCCTCATCTACAGAAAGAACTTCAGAGCCGGTCAGAATGAATCATTAGAAAAAATTAAGACTTCCGAGTTCACCACCTTTTTATGTACTGACACAGTGCTTCAATTAAGTAGACTCACTGGGCTATGATAAAGGGATGCAGATGCTCTTCCTTTACAGGGTGAGATGTCGGGGGCTGGATGCAAGCAGATGACAGACCATGATCACCAGACCATGATCACCATGCATCAGATGCTACATTGCAATCTTTTATGTTGAGAAAATGCATGGCAGAAAGGCACCAAAAGAGTTAATCTAAGGGCTTCTGGACCCTAGAAAAAGCAACTCACTGTCTATTTATTCTTATCCAGCCCTCAGTAACTGTAGTGTTGTTGATCACATCGCGTTTCAAAACTTGGTGATTACAAAAAATAAAACCTATTTGCCTACTTGTCAAGGAACTGCGTTTGATCTAGAGATCCCTAAGAGACCATAAAAGAAACCTCCATTCATGCTTTCTTTCCATACCACATTCATATTACAACAATGCTCTTAGAGCACTTTAAGGTCCAAAAGGTAGCTCCTATTTTTTGCTAACCTCTATGATTTTAAATAATGCATGATTTCCTATTTTAATAAATACTTAGCTCCTTCTTGCAATGGAAAATGCTGCAACTGTTGTTATGAAACAAGCAATATGAGCAGGTAGGGAATTGCCTGGTTAGGGTTTCTCACTAACTGAAGCTCTCACTGGAGGTATGAGGGGGAATGGAAGAACCCTTACGCTACCTATGGACAATGACTAACTACAGTTGCAAAGCGAAATGGGAAATGAAAAAGGGGAGAAAAATCCTATTTCTTGCAGTTAAAATAATGGCAGATGATAACGTTAATTACCCACAGGCACATATTCATCCATTCCAGTGGTGGGTCTATGTGTTAAGTGCTAGTTCAGTAAATAACCCCAGAAAAGTACAAGGCACAGAACACAGCCAAGTATATTTTTCAATTATTCAATATGTAAAGATCATTGGGGAGCATGGGAATGTTACTGGAGAACATTTTAAAGGGTGAACTCATACCTCTCATACCTTCTACTGAAAGATAAAAATATGTATGAAATACCAGCAAATGAAGAACTATCTCAAAACAGCAGAGAATAGAAAAGAAAGCAGGAAGTCTTGGGACAATTCTGCCTCCTTTATAGACAATTAAAAGGAGGGGTGGGAGGAATGACAGTGCCTCATCTTTATCAGATGGGTAACCTGTGTACATTTCAGATGTAACACCAGCCTGACTTTCCATCCCGTATCATGCCTTTGCAGAAAGATCTATCACATACAGGTGTCGCTTTACCCCTGGCTTACCCAGGGTGTGCCAGAAAGTGTTGTGCTTCCACAATGAATGCTGCTGATGCTGTTATTTTATTCTTTTGGTCATCTATGACCTACTTGTAAGCCTCTCCAGTAGCCAGCGCTTCCAGCACTTTCTACATGTACGCTATTTTTAGAAAGCACACTTTATACTTACACTTACATCTGTCATTGGGAGATCTATGGCCAACATCTTATTTATGCTACTGTACTTTGACACATTGTCAGGCCTGCATTTCAGCTGAAGTCTGATGCTACGTTGAAGGTCAGGTCTTTGGTGAGATTTGGATGGGCATTTTCTGAATGCAGGCCCTGCATGCTGATCCCATACAACTCTATATGCATCGTTCAGGGAAGGAACCGCCACTACCATGCCACCCTCCCAGCACCAGGGGGCAAGTTCAGGAGGAGACCAAAGGCACTCTTTTATCAACAGTGGCCGGAGCAACACAGCATGGAAGAGATGGACCTGATTGTGGATTGCCTTTGGACCTTTAATCAGGGCTGGCTGGACACAAAGCTTTCTTTTTTGATTGAAAGCATGTTTTAAAAGTCCCAGAGGGGAAAAAAAAAAAAAAAAAAGCAAGCCTAAGAGAAAGTTGCACAAAATTTGTCAGTTTTAATTAGAATGTTTTCCTTTCTACAGAAAGTGTGGGCTTTCCCAGAATTCTCACAAGGAAGTTACGCTCTTGCAAGGAGAAGTACGGGGTGCTGAGAGTGGATCTGTCTGTTCTGAGCCCAGCCCCTGGCACGTTTGTCACAGCCATCACCTTCCCAGTCAGGAAAAGCTCTCCAAATTCCTCCCATCACTCCATATTCCTCCCACCGTGAGACATGTCCCTCCTCCTGCAGCCACCTTAGTGACGCTGCTGCTTCATGACCTTCCAAGGCTGGCAGAAAAAGGACAGTGCAACCTGTGACCACTTCCCAAAAAGCATAGAGAGATACGTGAGCTGCAGCTCTGAGGAGAAGACTTTACACCCTTTGGGGTGAAGAGGAGGTCTTCTTGTCTTCTTAGGTTTGAAGACAATATCTTATGTCAGGCCATGTAGGCTCGTTCACCCACTTGGGAAGGGCTGGCCACTAGGAAACCTCCTATCCCTATGTGTTAAGGACCTTTTTTATTACTTTTAACTTTAAATACTTTGGTTTTTCGTTTTGGTTTGGTTTTGGGTTTTTTTGTCCTCAACACAAGATCAGCAGAGCATTTGCTGATCTATTTGTCAGGATTTGATACAATCAGATCTCCCTGGAGTAAAAAGAGGAAACAGATGTCACCTGTGTCTGGGAATTACAGGGCAGCAATAAACAGAACCATAGGATTTTTAACCATACCAATAAATCCAATGACAATTAGAAAGCCGAGGAATCAGTACAGAAAGGACACCAGGAACTGCCTATGAAAGACCAGTTTTGTTACTTTTCCCAGGATTTCAGAATAAGTGTTCTGTAAAAATACGCAGAGTTAATGCCTGCTCATTTCTACGCAGTTTTTTAATATTGCTCTATCCTGGGTATAGAAGAAACTAGCCAGCATAACTTGAATCTGCAACATAAATCACTGCATCACACATTTGATGCTGCTGCTGTCTGGCAATCTCTGGGTCAGGTGGAAGGAAAGCAGCAAGATTTGCCTCCAACCACTTATCCCTTTTCACATTTGTCACCAACAAACCCTTAAATCCCCCTTCCCCCCAAGTGGTGGGTTATGGAAACTATCACACACAGGACCCTGCAGCCTGGGATCTAACATGTGTGGCTGCTCTCCGGGTAGGGAATTTAACAGCTGTGGGATTACATGATGATCTTTGCATAAGTCATCCCATGTAAAAATAAGGGTGTTTCATACAGTTTTTGGAAGCAATGCAGCCCATTTTAGCCATGGCAATCGTTTGGATGGCTGAGAAGGTTTCTTATGTCAGACTGGCGTGGGTGGGAGTGTGGGCAGAAGTGGAATTACAGGGTATGGTTTCCACTGTTCCTGTCTGCAGAATAACCTCACCATGGACATCCCGTCACACCTGGCAACTTGGCTGAGCAGCATCCCATAGGGATCTCAGTTCAATCTCTTTGTGATGATGATTAAATACAGCGAGCACCTATGTTGGATCAAACCACCTCTACCTTGCTGTAGGCAACAATCCTCATCAAAATCCATTTTCCTCCCAAAGTTCAGTCAGCATCTGCACACAGCAAAACACATGCCCCTTCCACACTCAAACCTTGGCATTCAGCCCCAGAGACAGCTTTTCCCCATACCCTAAAGGACAAAATGTTCAGGTATCACCAGACCAGGAAAGGGGGGGNAATCTGAGCAAAAAACTGTCCTAAAACTTGTTAAAACTTCTTCTCCTGCCCCCTTTCAGTAGCATCCAGCACTGCAATGACTACATCACCCCGAGGCACATTTCACAGTCAGGAGGAATTCATGTCATTGTAGCAGCAGCCAGCATCCCCTGAATTATTGCCCCTTTATGACATCTAATGACACAATGCAAATGACATCATACCCTTGAGAATCATTACATTTTCACCGATGCCTTTGTCTGTTTTGAAAGGCCAAACTATAAAAATAATTCACTTGGAAGAGATATCGTGGGAGAGAGAGGCAAAATCTCTCTGCCTGGTTTAAAGCCTGGGTTTCCCTGGAGCTGGAAACCCTTTTTGAAATGGAATTGCATCATGCTGAAAAACAAGCAGCAGGGAATTCAAAGGCCAAGGCACAGGATTACTGATTGGAAGCCCACAAAAACTATACAAGGTGGGCAAAACTGGTATTCTTCTGTATGGCATTTTACAGGTACACTACATTCCCAAATATCCACCAAAAGGCACTGAAGCTAAGAAGTCAAGCACTCAGCAAGTCGTTTGGAAGGAGAAATTAAGGTAATTTTGCCTACTGTAACACAAGCTTTAATTATATGATGCCATGCTATTTTTTTCCCCCTCTATTCTCTATTTTGTACAATAAGGAACTATTGAGGCAAACCTTCCTCTTCTCCCACCCACTGCATGCCCCATGTCTCAGCCAGCAAACACTGTAACTCTTCACCTGTGGTGCCCCACTTCAGGGCTGTCCAGAGAGGTTCAAGAGGATGAAAGCACCTGAGCAGTTCTCTGCCCTTCAGCAGCAGAGGGGCACCTGCAGTCACACTGAGACTCAGCTGGCAGAGGATGCTGAGGCCCAGGTGCTCACACCAGGTGCCACAGCCACTTTCCGGCAGCGGAGGACAACAGCTCAGCCCTATTTCAGACCCAGTGGAGAACATGCATCAGTGCTACAGTCCTTCGGCCGTGTTCTTTCCCAGCCTATTTCTATAGCAGGTTTCTTTACCCTCTACCTCTCACTTGCTGAGTCCTTCCTTGCTTTTCTTGGCTCCTTTTCCACTCCCAGTTTTGCCCCAACACACGTGGCTCCCTCCCAAGCCCCTCCATCTCTTCCAAGTTCACTCTTCCTGTGCCACTGTCCTCCTTCCCCCACTGTGTCCCCATCTTGGTACCTTCCCCACCAGGTTCTTGCCCCAGAACACCTCCACCAGTTGTCCTAGAGGAAGTCTTTGCTCTCCCTTGAATTTATGCCCAGCCTATAATTTTGGCTTATAAAAAGAGAAATCAAAAAGCCTTGGTTTTGGGTGTATCTTTAGAGAACCTTTTCTTGGGTAACATAGCAGGCACAGGCTATGTTACCCTTAGCCAGCACTGCATAGAATAGCCTTTCCTTTATCCTCAAAGGTCCACTCTGGAGATATCCCATGAGGTGGCATCCCCTTAAGCCGCTGCCAATAATAGGTACGATGTATTCCCCTTCCCCGGGCACCGAGCGGGGCCAGGCATGCTAGGGTCTTCCTTCAACAGGAGAGGTGGATCCAAGAAACCCATGAAGCATTGGCTTTCCAGCTAATTGCTTTTAACCACTTCCATTGTTGTGGAACAGCTGTGAAGGCACCTAGCTGAACTGTGCAAGCCCACGCTCAGCATCAAATCCACGGACACAGTATGAAAGTAGTAGTTGAGGATTAAAAGGA
Source organism: Pedionomus torquatus (assembly GCA_013398155.1). NCBI lineage: Eukaryota > Metazoa > Chordata > Aves > Charadriiformes > Pedionomidae > Pedionomus > Pedionomus torquatus. The sequence goes on from VZRU01014403.1 coordinate 225,479, forward strand.
GCATGTTGCTGCAGACAACAGAGAATACCCCTAAAGTAGCCAGGTCACATCCTTTTCTTTCTCCCTCCACTCATTTTCCTCATGCAGGCAGAAACAAAAGACCTAATTTCTCCAAGCACAAGGTGCACCTGCTGCTGGATCTGGGAGAATGTAAAAGAAAGAACCTCTGTAATTAAACAGCCCGTGCTTTTTTCCCAGGACAAATTTTATTTGGAGGTTTGACTTCCAAAGTCCCTTGTGTACTTTCTGTAGGCTAGGGTGTCTCGAGAAGAATATCCTATTATTTTTTAAAAAACTTCTAGAAGCATCTACAAAGTATTTCTGCTGCAGCACCCTCTTGCCAAGTTGCCCATGGAAAACCTGGCAGCTTGTAGGTTGCCCATTGTCCCAGGTCTCCTGTTTGTGATGCTGACTAGCACCATTTCAATATTGCCTTTGTCCTCTCTTGTGTCTTGGAACATTTCATCTTAGACTGGAGATTTTCATGGGAGGGGAGGGTTCATCCACCCAGCACTGCCAAGCTCTGCATGGGAAGTGAGCAGTAATGCTCCACCGCCTCCCCAGGTTTTACATGGAAAAAACATATAGGAACATAGTAACTGTTTGTTACTGCACAAATGACACCTCTCCATCAATGTATTTCATGTTTCCTATTCAGTTCCATCAGATTGCTCATGGGCACAGCAGGGCAGGTACCAAACCATGGTCCTCTCAGCACCAGATGCCACAGTGGAGCCAGATGTTCCCCTGGGAGGGAGCACTGGGGATGCAAGTCCCACCTTTTACCTATGCTTTGTGGCCATAGCTGTCTGCTGAAACAGTACCCACTGCTGCCAAAAAGCAGCAGAGAAAATCTTATAATACGCCCAGCAATTGCATTACAACCCATGTGGCACAGCAAAGAACCGCACAAAGCCCCGGTGACAGATTGTGAAGTTATAAATAGGTTCAGGACCTACATAACTGGAGTGAGTCGTAGCTGCAGAGTAGACCTCCAAATTAATGACATTTATATGAAGTTTCTTTCTGTGGCTGGCTCGCTGGCTGCCAAAGAACCAGCTCTATGGACTGGCCATCAGCAGCTCCCCTCTAAATGCCGGTAAAGAGAGTGAGTGTTAAGAGGGACATCCAGCCAAGGAAACACAGTGGAACATGGACAAAGAGGTGGGGAAAAATTATTTAATGTAAAGCTCTTCACTTCCACGGAGCACTGTGTTCACAGCACATCCTGTATGCAGTGCTTGTTTATCCACGTAAAGCCACACAATGATAGCCCCATCTATCTCATTGGCATGTCTATCTAGTGGGGAAGTTTGATCTATTTACTCCATCCAATTATCATCTCATCTGCACGCTCACATGGTTCTGACTCCTCCTCATAGGCCATTTCATTTAAAAGATACCAAAAAAACAGTTATCTGTCTCTGGAGTTTTAGCAATGTTTATACCACTTTTTATAGCAGAAGTACCCATAACTTATGTACTGTGCCCATGTTCCCTGAATTGCTGCTCTGAGCCCAGCTCAGCAAACCCCTTCAAGTAGCCCCAGGAGAAGAGGGTTTGTCAACCCCTGCACGGGCTGGCAGAGCAAACCCATCCCCTGCCCCCAGCCAGGTACATTGGCTGGGGACCCACCAACCCCAACCCACCGATTTGTGTCCACATGAGGAGCCATCAGAGTCTGGGCTACAATTACATCCACAGGATTCTTTTTTTTTTTTNGGCCTCAAATACATCCCACAGATTTTTTTTTTTTTTTTTTTTTTTTTTGAATGTTAAAAGCAGAATATTGTTTTAAAGATCAGTAATGTCACATCTCAGAATTTACAGTCTGCTAAAACAGGGGTTATTTTATGCCTGATGAGCAGCTCCCAGCTCCAGCACACACAGCACAGCTCGCTAACTGATGGGTGATAGCTGTCCTTGGGCACACTCTCACCTCAGACAGCACACAGCAACTGAACTAATTTAACTGCCCCTTAAAAAAACAAAACAAAACAAAACAAACATCCCCCTAAACCCCCACCAAACTAACTTAAACCAGCCTGTATTTGCTGTGAGACAGCAGAGAGCCAGCAGATGGCTATGACAGATTAGCTGAGGAGAGGCAATCTGCGCTTTTCCAAGACTTATGTAATATAACTTCATATTTTGGCAGAGGTTTTAACACCTTCCTAACTCCAAGAGTCTGGAACAGTGTTTCCCTTCATAAGACGCATCCCTCCAAGCTGATTCTCTGCCTCTCAGATGCAATTCAGTCACATTATGCTGTGTCCACACGTCTTTCTGGCTATAATCCACATCTTTATATAGTTGCCCTGAAATACGGATTGTCTAAATAGCATGCCAAATATACTCTGGTTTCAAAGAAAGTCTGTCTTAGGCGTTTAATTTTCACATACGTTATACAGGGCCTATAGATAGCCAAGTAATGCACAGAGATTTTCTGTATGCCATGGATACAGGCATCACAAAAGCCAGGGAAGGGTACTTAACTGTCTTTACAATTACAACCCTTTATGTAATGGTTATGTACAAGCCTTTATGCTCCCTACTTATTTGTATTATATTTTATGAGTTTGTGGACATTACATCATACACACTCAGCCTGATCACTTTTTATGGATTGCTCTAAAATCCAGGCTGTGAGTCTTTTAGCAGGAAGGGCCCTATAGTGGGCAGAATCTTAAATATAACAAATTCTTGGTCTCCCAACTTGTCAAATACTGAAGAGGCTACAAACCAACTCAGTCTCACACCTCTGGTCTAGCAGAAAAATTCTGCTTCTTTTCTTTTTCAGAGCCTTTTCCCTTGGTTTTATACCTCTTTTAATGTAAAATCCCTTCCTCTCTGCACCCTGCTGGCCCACAGTTAATCTTTTTAACATTCTCTGCATCCTCTCAGCACCATCCCACCCGATTTCTTTTTCTACTTCAAATTCAGACTAAAATACCCAATCTTGTTTCTCTCTTTCCTTTCCATTTTCTGCCCAGCTCCCCCAGAAATGTTTTTCCTCCTGATGGACCCATTGCTTTCAGCTACCTAGTCACCTCCTGAAACCCTCCACATCTGAAGCCACCACAGATCTCCTGACCTTCACAAGCCACTGGCCCTTGGACACCTACTAAAGTCCAGGACATTTTTATGGAATACTTTGAGTCACCTGACACCTTGGCTGACTCCAACAAGTTGTGTTAGAGGAGACAGAGCCGAGCCTGGCCCTGCAGGCAGCAGGGATGACCTGGAGGGGCCATGCTATGAGTAAAGTGTGGCCAGCTATCCCAGGAGTTGAGCACACCAAGACAAGCTTCACCAGGCTTGTGAAGTCAACACACAAAGAGTTTTCAGAAAAAGTTTAATTGCCCACTGGAGAGCTGGAAGGTGAAAGCTTCCAGCATTAATGGCAGGCCTAAAAATACCCTGCTGGGAATCCACAGTGAATGGCATAATCATTAGGACTCCTGATTTCTAATAAAGTTGGAAGGTGTTTTATCTATAAAAAAACCTTCCTGATGTCATGAAAGTTTTCAAAGAAATCTTCCAGCAGTTCCAGCTGTTACTGAAATGCTTTAGATAAGGTTTTACACAGAATGTAAGAATTTAAATACACAAACAATCACCAACCTTGTCCACGGAAATAACACCTGCAGTGTCCCATGACAAAAGTTGTCCTTCATCAGCCTCAGCCTCTCATTCAATTCCTGCACACACGACAGACAGGGAATGGGGACTTGTGGAAATATCACCATTTTTGGCAAGGTTAGGATGGGACAGATAGAGCTTTGCACCCCAACTTTCCCCACTGCAGGCAGCATCAGTCAGTGGCAGCCAAGGACGTCCTGAAGCAGCTGGTCCTTCCCCTCCCTGGAGAGCAGCTCTTGGTGGTGCAATAAGGAGCTGAAGATGCTGAAACTGTTGGGTGTACATTAGGCTAAAAAAAAACACCTTCCAGCCTGCTAAAGGAATGTAAGGCATGAAGCAGCATTTTAGACTGGAATTAGAACATATGGCCCTATTTCCAGTTCTGCCACTCATTTGCTGTCTAAAAATCTCCACTTGGTGACTGAGCTTCCCTGCTGGTGGCATTGCTCTTCTCTCTTAAAAGCCCTGAAATACTGAGAAAAGTACACAACAAGAATCCACGAGCTGCTAACTGGAACTAGTACCAGAAAAAAATAAATACTTCTTTCATTACCGTTTGTTGTTTTTAACACAACATCATCTCACACATCTTGAAAAAGACAAAGAAGGCTGAAGTGACACTGTTGTCTTAATCTGCAGCTAAAATATTTAGTGGGAAAGAACATCTCTCTCAGCAGTGATTGCTGCTAACACCTCAGTGAAGTCCTAAGCAGTTAAGCCCCAGTGAATAGTCCACCTCAAAACCACAAATTTATAATTATTTGGGCCTCAGGCAACGTGGGCTAGAAATTTGGTAGCAAGAGCTGACAGAAAATGTCATGGTGCTCTGAGTAGGGAGGACAACTAAAAATAAAGTAATATCAAAGATGAGATGACTGCGTCTTTGGACATTATTTTGATCTTGCAGTGCACTGGAAGTAAGGCTTATAAATTATAGATGCTATTGGGAGCAGCATGTAAATATCACAAGACAGAAACAGGTTATTAGAGGGAAAATAAGGAATAAAGAAAGATGGAAAAAAATTCAGACAGCCTGGGGAAAACACTAAAATCCGTTCTTGGCTACAACTATGTATACAGACAGATTTTAATTGGAAGAAGCAGCTTTTTTCTGTCAACTACAGTGCTATGTTGTCATTGACATCCCATCAACAAATACAAATACATGAGTCAATGCTCTGAAAAAATACAGGACAGATTAGTGAGTCATTATCTCCTACAGACCTCCAAACCACGCGAGCGAACAAGGTGATGAGCTCCTGAAACATTCAGCGTTACGGACAGGATTTCAGTGTGAGGATCTTGCTTTGTAGGTGCCAAACTGCCAGAACTAAAATACACCCATATATTTTTTTTTAACCATTTCCTGACTGAAAAAGGCTGTTTCTTGACTTGATCTGGCAGATCACAAGGAAGCATGAAACCAAAACAGAAACCAGGTGGTTACCCTTTGGTCCATGCAAGTGCTCTGCCTACTCGTTTTGAACATCACAAATGCACAACCCAAACCACTGGTCTCACTCTGTTTGCTGCCATTTCACACAGCTAAAAATATTTGACAGTGAGATGGAAAACAGACAGAAGAAAACACGAATTATCATTTAAGAGCATTTTACTAAATGACCTATGAATGAAAATTCCATATTTAAAAAAAAAGGGGGGGGGGGGGAAGGCAAGCATTCAATACATTTAAAAGTCCTCAGCTTAAGGAGAAATAAGCAACTCTGCACTTGAAACAACATCAAAACCCCAAGCTATAACGCATAGCCAAGTGCGGAAGTTGATAACTGACAGCACAAATTTAAACCAAAAATAATTGACAATTGAAAAAAGAAACTAAATTTAAGACTATATAAAGAGGATTGGGTTTTTCTGAGGATACCAAGAAAAACAAACAATACAGAAACAGTGACACTATCAGTAGTAAAGAAGAAAAATACAGTAGTAAACAGATATTTCTTTGCTACAGAAATAGGTAAAAGAGCATCTGCTCATATCGTACGGTGATGAAATACCCTGTATTATAAAAATAACAGGAAAAGGTTTGACGAAATCTAATGTGGATTCAAGTTTAAAAAAAAAGAGTTGTCCAAAAGGCAGTCTGGATCACTGAAGCTGAATCTTTAACTCACTGAGTGCTGGGGAAGCTCCAGAAGGGTGCAAGAACTCATCTGTTGCACCAGAGATGTGATTTTGGCCAAAACAAGGGGATGGCTGCTGTGGGACTTCATAAAAGAGGTAATAGAGTTTTTACCCTTTTGCAACTGCTTGCCTTCTGGACCAAAGAACGACAGCAATACAAACCCACATGGCACAGGCCAAGCAGCTTTCCAACCTGGATAGTGGTCAGATCCTCAGCTGCCATAGCAAATATGGGATCATTTTCAAATGCAGGTGGGTTTTTGTGGGTTTCTGCAGGAACCAGTCCTCATTACCACTATTTCCCAGCAACCTCACAGCGCAAGAAAAATCACTCCTGATCACGGAATTGTCAGAGTTGGAAGTGACGTCTAGAGTGATATCTAGATGATTCTAGTCCAACTCCCCTGCTAAAGCAGAATTGCCTAGAGCACATTACTGAAGATGGCATCCAGGTGGGTCTTGAAGGTCTCCAGAGGAAGGGACTCCACAACCTCCCTGGGCAGCCTGTTCCAGGGCTCTGTCACACTCACTGGAAAGAAGTTTTCTCTCATATTCGAATGAAACTTCCTATGTTCCAGCTTGTGCCCATTGCCCCTCATCCTGTCACTGGGAACCACTGAAAAGAGTCTGTCTCCATTCTCCTTCAACCGACCCNCTCTTAGTGACAAGGGCACATTGCTGGCTCATGGATAGTTTACTACCTACCAGGACCCCCAGATCCTTCTCCTCAGAAGTGTTCTCCAGCAGATATGTCCCGGAATTCTTCCTGCCCAGGTGCAGGACCCTTCACTTGTCTAGGTCATGCTGGATGGCTTCCTGCCCATGTGCTGGATGGCACAGCCTTCTGGAGTGTCAGCCAGCCCTCCCAGTTTAGTATCCTTAGCGAACTTACTGAGGGTACACTCTGTCCCCTTCTCCAGGTCATTGTTGGATATGTTGAACAAGACTGGACTGGGTATTGATCTCCAGGAGATATCACTGGTTACAGGCCTCCAACTTGACCCTGCTTCATTAATCACAACCCTCTAGGTCCTGTCACACAGCCACCTCTCAATCCACCTCATTGCCCCCTCATCTAGCCCACGCTTCCTCAGTTTCCTAATGAGGATGTTATGAGAAACAGTGTCAAAAGCTTTGCTGAAGTCAAGGTAGATCACATCTGCTGCTCTCCTCTCGTCCAGTCATCCAGTTATAACATCACAGAAGGCTATCAGATCAGCCAAGCATGATTTACCCTCGGTAAAACCATGTTGACCACTCCAAATAACTTCCTATTCTTCAATGTATTTGGAGATGACATCCAGAATGAGTTGCTCCATTACCTTCCCAGGAACAGAGGTGAGACTATTCAGCCTGTAGTTCCCTGGATCTTCCTTCTTGCCCTTTTTGAAGATGGGAGTGGTACTTGCCTTCCTCCAGTCCTCAGGCACCTCTAAGCACTGCCGGCTCTCTCATCATTTGTGGGTGTGTCCCATCAGGGCCCATGGACTTACGGATGCCCAGTTTGGCCAAGTGGTCTCTAACCTGGTCCTTCTCTACTGACAGAAATTCTTTCTCTTTCCAGACCTTCCACCTTGTCTCCAGGGTCTGGGATTCATGGGAGTCAGCTTTAGCAGTGAAGACCAAAGCAAAGAAGGCATTCAGTAACTCCAACTTTTCTGTGTCTCCCACTACTAGGACCTCCACCTCATTCATCAGAGGGCCTACAATTTCCCTAGTCTTCTTTTTTCTATTGATGTAGTGAAAGAACCTCTTCTTGTTACCTTTAACTGTAGTGGCCAAGCTGAGCTCTGCTGGAGGTTTGGCCCTTCTAATTTTCCCCTTGTATAGCTTCACTACGTCTTGGTATTCTTCATAAGTTGCCAGCCCCCTTTTCCGAAGACTGTAAACTTTCCTTTTGTTCCTGAGGTCCAGCCAAAGCTCTCTATTTAGTTACGCTGGTCTTCTTCCCTGTCAGCTTGTTTCTCGGGACCTGAGGATGGCCTTCTCCTGTGCTTTTAAGAGTTCCTCCTTGAATTACGACCTGAGAACCTATGCCCTTCAGGACTGTCTCCCCAGGGGCGCTCTCACCCATGCTCCTAAACAGGCCAAAGTCTGCCCTTTGAAAGTCCAAGGTGGCAGTTCTGCTGTCTCCTGACCTTGCTTCTCCAAGAATTGAAAACTCTATCATTTCATGATCACCCTTTCCAAGATGATCTCCAACCATTACATCCACCACAAGACCTCCCCTGTTAGGATCCAGGTTGCAGATGACAGAGAGACCTCAAGACTAGTAAGTGAAGAGGAAGACAGGCATTGATGCTCAGTGGCCTGAGCTGCTGGTGAGCTAAGAACAAGAAAACAGCTCCCACTCAGGAGAGCCAACCACATGGCTTAGTACCCCCGAGGGAGGAAAACCAGCCACAGTCACCAGGCAGCCAGCAACAATTACCAGTCTGCTGTGAGTTACTGTGACCAGTGTATTTAATGCATGCAAAAAGGGGAATAAGCAGCAGCTAAACAACCCCTTGTTTGGCTCTGTTGCAATTACTGTTGTGTTCTGTTCCGGTACCCGTCTGCGTAGAAAGCAGCTGAAAAACTCTAAAGAGATCAGTGAATAATAAAAACTGTTGAAGAATGAGGGATGTACACAATTCAGTCTATTTCATTTATAGAAAAGAATATTACAAATGTTTTCATCACAGTTTAGTCACCAGCTTCCATAGCTGCTATAACTAATGGCTCTTGCATTCAGCAACCAAAAATATAGCAGGAATTGACCAACAGAAGATTAATTTAGGCAAATTCATGCCAGAAATAAAACACAAAGCAAGAGCGGAACCGCTGATTAATTCAAGATCATCCATCATGCTGGGTTTCTTCTTTAAAAAAGTGCATGTAGTTACATATTTTATACATCCTGAGCATGCCAAATGCCTGCCACTCAATCACTGGAAGTGATTTGCCGTGCAAGACCCAGCAGACATTCCTGTAGTCTGAACAGAGAAAAACATCCAAGAATCTCAGTATTACAATCTCCAATTTATAGGCGTGCTTCTGCTGTACAGAAGTGCTTTATTATTTTCTAATAGAATTTGAGGCCCAATCTTACAGAAGATGGCCATGAGAGGGACTCTTCTCCAAGTTTTCATTAAGTCCTCTCCTTGTTCTTGATGCAAAACTGGAACGGCCACTGCCATTGTTTCTATGTATTGTATATCCTCTGATAGTTCAAGTGAATTAAGTGCCATTTTGGGAAAATGGCAAATGACAAATACAGCAGTCAGCAAAAAAAAAATAAAAAATAATGAAGCTTGCATCTTTATATAAAGCTTCATTTAATGTCCTTTGAAATCAACGTAAAGCCTTGCATTGACGTCAGTGAGCTTTCAGTCAGACTCAAACCACTGTAAATGTAAATTCAGGCTTTCCAGTAGTAGAACTCATGTAATAAAACACATTTTTGATGTATTAAACAGTGCAATCAGAATTTCCTTTGATCATCCACAGCAATCTCCTTCTGTGGGTTTTAAAGTACGTTACAAAGGCAGGCAAGCATCATCAGCCTCGATTTACAAGTGAGAAAGAAGAGGCAGGAGGAGACGAAATGATTAGCAAGGCTGCCTAATACGTCAGTACAGAGATGAGAACAGAGCACATGCTTCCTGACACCAACCCAGGGTCTTATCTAATAAGTCACACTGATAGAGGATCTAGTTTATTACAGAGATATCAAAACAACCCTTCCTCTATCTTCCCAGACAGAGCTTTCAAAAGGTATGAGCTCCAAAGGCTTCAGATACAGATTCTAATCAATACAAAGGTTAAAAAAACACCACAACCCCAACCAACCAAGGAAAAAAAGACATCCAAAAGTCATAAACAAAAATGAAATGGTGCAAAGTTCCTGTAACAACCTCACGTCACCCCAGCATGACTCATAAACAGGCTCAAGTCCTCAGTGAGCTCAGGAACTTCACCTATCATCTTTACCTTTAGCTGGGTAAAGATTCCTGGAAGCTGTAATATGGATATATCCTGGCTCCTTTCTCCTCCTGGAGGTAGGCTCCCTGACCAGGCAACACCTTCCGTTACATGCCACAACATCCCTTCTTGCTCAAAGTGTTACGTCCATGTGTCGTCGCACCTTCTCCCAAGAGGAGGTGGCCCCCAGTTCCAGCCAGCTGGCATTGTGGGGCAGCCACAGCTCTGATTTCCACCCAGAGGCTAACTATAAGTCAGGGTGGGCAATAGCTCTGTGCACAGCTGTAGGGTTACCCATCCCCACATTCAGCCCTCCGAGCAACTAGTGGCCCCTCTGCAGGGCTTGCCTGCATCGCATCCGTTGGGCACAAAACCCCAACTATTGGGCTAGTCAGTCATGGCATCCCACCGTGGGGACTGAGGTCATGCGAGGCCCTGGCAGAGTATGGGAAATTAATAAGCAAATAAACTTCGCTGTTGAATTTCTTCATATCACGGTGGTCAGATACAACACCATGTGCTGATCATACAAGTGCACTGGTGGAAAATGGAGGGAAGTCTGATCGATTTGTCTTAAGCAATCACATAACTATTCAGTTGGTTTTTTTTTAAAAAAAGTCAGATTGGTTCAAATAAAACACCTATCTAATATTTTACACATCATTTCCCTTGCTGAAAACCTGCAGCACTGTCTTGCACCACTCTTAGTAATTTGCACATTGTTTGCTTTCCCTAAATTTCAATGGACAGCATGAAGACAGTAATATCAGATTGCCTGCCAGAAACCCTCATCGTTTATGCAGAGAAAAACCCAATTAATTAATCAAGATTTAAGCACAGGATTTAAGCACAGAATAGGAAGGGAAAGCAGAGATACAGAGCCACTCCAAAGGAGACTCTGTAAGGAAATGCTATTTTTAATATGAAAGCTTGGCTTGCAGTGCAGCATTCAAAGTTGGAAGGACTTAAAACCAGGTTTCTATTTCTGTTAGCAGAGCAGTCACAGACAGGTAAGCTGGAGCCACTGCTGGTTGTGCATCAGCATCAGGCTTATTTCTGTAAGCTGACAAGAATTAGTATATGCAAAATCTCAGCGGGCTTGGTTTGTAAAGAGGCAGACCCTGCCAGCGAGCCAGGGGACATGGACATGCTTCATCCCCTCTCCAGGAGGAAGGGGGAACACCAGGCTGGGGGATGAAGGCAACACCCCCAGCCCTCTCATTATTCTCTCCTACTCCCCTGTGAGAGCACAGGCTCTGCTAGGGGACAAGGGGCACTGCCATGGTGTTCACTGCACATTACATTGCCTTTATAGTACTTCACCTACGGACCCAGAAACAGCAGTGTATTTCGCCGTGTTACAGCAAACGCACCACACAGCCAAGCTGCTGCTATGGGCTCCATCTCCAGCAATCTGTGTTTCTCAAGGGAGCTCAGCTCTTACGTTTAATCTTAAAATCCAGTCTCTCTCCTTTGGTATTTCCCATTCATCTAAAGGACCACAGGCGATAGCTTTCCTCTGTGTCAGAGAAGAACCTCTGGTTTAGGTTTTTGGGATGTGCCTTGCCCCAGAGGTCTCAGACAACACTTGAAGCTGGCTGGCAGCTTCCCTGGAACAAAGTACATAAAGATCCTTTATGCAGCTGGCATCTAGGACAACCCAGTCAGGTTCACTAGGTCTTTCCTAAGGAAGACAAAATCTGAAATAGTTTAAGAGTCTATTGAGAGCCAGATGGTGAACTAATGAAGTCTGAAGAGCAGGGCTCTGTCCCCTTCTCATTGAGTGGTGGTGATAGAGCCTGTCCACACCTCACAGGGGAACAGTTTCTCCTCTAAAAACAAAATATAAAAGGCGTCTGTATTCATTTGCAGCAGCACTTCCGTAAGAGCTGCCTGAAGCTATATTAGGATTGTGTCTCCATGGGATTTACTAATCATATATAAAATACATATGTTCTTCTCCTGGGGCTCGTTAACAAGGCTGGGGGCAGATGGGGCCGAGGCTGCACTTCTTGATGGCCAGGTGGGAAAGGGGACTTTGTCTACTGGAAAAGCTTGGGAACTGCTGCTATAGCAAGCTGTGATTTACTGCTAGGAAAAAACATATCCCGTCAGTAAATGTACTTGGGCTAGATTGTCTGTAAGTAATTGCAGAAAAACCTTACTCGTTCTCATGTCACTAATCCACACACCTCATAATTGCACAGTGTGGGGGGAGGAGAGGAAAATCAGTACACTGCTGCTTGCCAGCCAAAACATAGCACTGATGTTTCACTACCCAGATTTCATTAATTTTCTACAAGACACCAGCAGAGTGTTTACTAATATACACAAAAAAAACCACACAGACTCTTGGAAGTACTTATTGCTTTTGCTCTTTGATATCAACTATGTATAACCAGATGTCTATGCACAGGCAGATGTAGAGGCTCAGCCTTTATTGAAACAAAAACTTTTTATGAAATAAAATTACACCAGTGGCTGTTATCTGGGGGCATCATCCCTCTTTTCCTGTCTGGTTAAAGCTCAAATGTTTTACAGATCAGCACATTGTGTCTTAAAGACAAGTTACCCTTTCTTTGCATTCCTTCATGTTCTCTGCTTTTGGAGAGACACCACAGTCATTAACTCCATTTTTCCACCCTTCCCTCTACCCACAAACACTTCAGAGGCACAGAGTAACTCAGTCACTGCTTTCTCACAGCTGCTGCCTCAGTCACTTGGAGAGGGGACTCTAAAATAAGAGCAAATAGTGACAGAGAGTCTGAACGCACAAAGTGTAGGGTCCCTTGATCAGCAGAAACTCGCACACACCGAGCCCAACGTACCCTAACCCATGTCAGATCAACTGGGCTGTGTGCAGGAACTTGGTAAGCTTCCACTTCATGAACCCAAAAATACCCAAAAGAGTGTCTGCATAAGCAGAAAAAGGAAATTAGTTAGTTGCTAAACCTTTCCCAAGAACCACACTACCCTCAGACCTAATGAGATCATCTGCTGATCACTGACTTTGGGATTCTTCTTAACAGCTCTGATCCTCTTGGTCCTCTTTCCCTGGGAACACTGCTTTTTCCATACACAGGCACATAATTGTCAAGGCTAAATGGTAACATCCACCGTGTTCAGAGTTATCACTCCACAAGCACACTATCACATTATGAGAGAGTCCCAGCACCCACAAATCTCTCTCCTTCCTCCTTAATCTGGCCCTACAGGACTTCAGGATTACAGATAGCGAGAAGGAGCTGAACAAACACATCCACTAAACAAACCAAACCAGAAATATTTACCAAAACTTTTTCTAAATGTTCTCACCCTTGGAAATTTTGCTATCAAGGAACTTGTGGAATGAAAAAGATAAAAGTCCTGACCAATGTGCATAGCTCTACTGAGCCACAACCCAAAATTTATGCTTTGGATGACAGCAAGTCAAACTGGAGACCTTCCCGAGGCAGCCAGCTCCTTGTTTTCTGAAAACAGGACTTTGGGGTATAGTTAATGCCCCAAACACTCATGAGTAGCCCACACCCTTGTCAGGTAGCCCCAAGAGAGCTGTGTGTCACCACAGTGGCTGCTTTGGACACTTTCAGCAGAGCATGCATGAAAACCAAGTCAGAGTTTCATGAGTTTTAGCCATGCTATAATTCACACCCTTCTGCAATTATTGTCATTTTATGATTTTTAATTGCTATTACACCTAATTAGATAAGACATGATTTTATGAGACAGTACTTCACAACAATCACTGGCCATTTAATGTGACAATCTGTTATTTTATTAATTTTAACTCCCTTTTAATTTCAGCTCTACTCCAAGTTCATGCCACGTTTATAATGAAAGGCCAGATTCCCACATACCCCTCCTTAGGGGTCCCAGACTGTCGTGTTGGGGATCAGAGCCCTGGAAAGCAGAGAGGGCACAGGGGCCACATCTCACCCTCCTTTCAAGAGTGTCTGCAAACTTGCCACAGGAACAGGGGAGACAGCATGAAGCCACACAGACATATGATGTAGCATCATCCTTGTGTGACACAGCACCTCACCCTCCCCAAGCAGCTCTCTTCCCAAGGGAAAGCACTAGGAACGTCAGGATCTCCTGGGAAAGCTCATCGCTGCATTAGGATGAACTGCAGTATTATCACAGCATTTGCTGTAGACATTTTCAGGCGAGGTGCAGATGTCCCAGACTCAAGATCATTTCAAAGCCCCTTTTTAAGCACTCCATAACAATTGTGTCAGTACATCACTTCCTTGGATGGAAATTCTCATTCCCAACTGCCCACTTCCACCCCTTCCAGTCAGACAGAAAATGCTGTTTCTTGTGCAAGCCCAGCCCTAACCTATGTCCTCTTAACCAAGTCCCTCCTTCATGATCCACTAGGCACAGATGTGGAGAGAGGACCCTGGTTCTGCTTATTATCCAGAAAGCTTTCTTTTTTTTTTTTCCTGAACACGTTATGTTTGCTTCATTCAAGATATCTAATTCAACCCTTTCTCACCCCAAACCTTATGCCACTCAGAAACAAGGTTCAGCCCTGCCTGGTGGCGATTATTATGGTCCAAGTTTGTTGCAGGATTTAGGAAAAGGCTTCTCTAGATTCTGGCAGTGGGTTTGTTTGTTACTTTTATGTAACATTCACAGACCACAACCAATCACTGAGGGTGAGGGTGTTGTTGCCAACGAGCTGCATCCAGGCTGGCAGCAGTGCTATATTACTTTAAAGCAAATAAAAGGAAAGGTAGCTCAGTTTCCCCGCCAGTGCCCACAGGCCAAGAACAATGTCTTTGGATGAAAATTGTGCAGACTGATCCACCGCTCATCCAACTGCCTACATAGTGAAAGAAGCAGGGTTTAATGGAGCAGCACAGGTTCCACCCTACAGTTGGTTTTCACAGATCCTGGGACTGATTCACTGCTAACTGAGGGATTTCACATACGCCAAAGGTACCTCTGGCTTTTGGGAAGTAGCTGGGTGGGCTGGATTTGGTAAGTGACCTGACAACACTGATGGACTTACCCCATCACCCTCCCTGAGCCAATGATCACCATAAGGGAGCAGAAACATAAAGATCATGCTGTTCATTGGGAAGGGACAAGATCACAGAAATTGGAATTTGTTAGGTAAAAATAGCTTAGAAGCAAGAATGAAGTTTACTTACATTTAGTTAATGTAGGTTATTCACTGAAATTTCAAAACCTAGTATTGCTATTGGGATTATAGCGCAGTAAGGATATAGAAACCTCAACACAATTAAGGTAAAAAAAAGGATGTAAAGCACATTAATAAAACCACTACATTAAATAATTAGCCCATTATTTGCATTCAAAAAAAAAAAAAAGAAATCCTTTAAAGGATTACTTAATAAGCTTGAAATAAAAAGAGCCAGCCAACCAGCCAGTGTGTGGTCAGGATGACAGAAAACAGCCTGGCTGATTGTTTGGGGAAGGTTATTGCCATGGCATCCAACCTCTGGGTCAGCTGAGGAGAAGGTGATGAAGGAACAAAGCTAAGCAAGATCAAAATAAAGCACATGAGCTACTCGGGGTGGGAAAAACATGCTGCTGGTGGACTGAGGTGGATCAAATCGTAAGGGCGACAGATGGTCATCACCATCCATGGAGTAAGCAAGTGATAAAAACCTGGCGCTAAATGTGACAAAGCTTGAAAATCCGAGTTTATAAGTAGCTGCTTTCAAATAGGTACAGAGATTTTGGCTTGAACTGACAAAATTAGTGAGTAATTTCAAAAGCATGGGTACAGAGAGGCAGACCTATTTTGTAATCACTCAAAATTATGGTTTTGATAACTGGACTGGAATTTGAACTTTCACTGATTTGTTTTCTGGGTTAGAGTGGGGCTGATAAGGAAGAAAAAAGGACCATCTTTTCTGAGAAATATTGCAATCTGTCTGGCAACTGGGTGTTCAAAACATAATAAGGAAGAGAGGTACCTGGGGGGAGGGGGGAGGTCGAAAGAAAGAAATAATTTGTAAAGAAAAATATCTAAGTTTCCATTTACAGAAAACAACTAGAACTTGGAGAGAGGAGCAACAGGAACCAGGCGTGTGGAAGCAGCACTAAAGCCTCTGAGCCCCAAGAGCTTTGGTTGAGTTCTCAGGGTTTTTGAGAGCAGTGGTTTGAGAGGGTTTCACTTTGCAGGAGCTTAGAAGGTTTTGGAACTTCAGCCCCAAGGCAGTTAAAAGGAAAATAAGATGCTTAAAAGGAGGTTTGCAAACTCAACAGTCACCTGGATTTTGGTCAAGGACAGAAAGCTGTAAATGCAGAAGACCCAGTATGTCTCTCCAGCTACACCACTTCCCACCAGTGAGTCTCACTGGGTTGGGAACCATCCTCCCAAGGGAGCCGAGGATGCCCGTGCCCCTTCCGCTAGGCCACCAGCTCAGCAGAGGGGACACTTCAGCCACGTATTCCATTCTCCCGGTCTCTGGACCTGCATTGGCTCAGCGACACCACAGTGACCGCTCAGACAAGTTCTAACACAGCTCCTTCCAAGAAACCACATACCTCTTTCCAGAGTCCACTGGCCAAAAACAAGCAGAAAGTGCCCAGACACAAAGACCATGTGACTCTCACTGTCCTAAAAATTTACTCAAGCTGATAATTGCACGGAGGCTTTTGAGGAGATGATATTGCTAATGCTGTGGTCACAGGTCTAAAAATTTTGCTAGCAACTTTAGAAAAAAAAAAAGAAAAAGATAAAAAATAATGTAGAGGAGGCAATCCCACTTTCATCCATACAAAACCAAAACTGTGCAAAGATGATGACAAATTCCAAAATTTACACTTTGATAGAGAAACATTGCTGGAATATTATTTTAAAATAATTTTTTTTACCTCAGCAGCAGAATTATCAGTATGAAATTAAACAAATGCCCCTGGTAGCTCTCATGCAAACAGCATGCAGATGCTTTTTAAAGAAAAAAGAGGGAGCTTGCCAACTAAATAATATGTCTGAATTATCAAGATCCCTTTTTGCATACTTTGCTTGCTTCTAACTCGACCTTAGATGGCAGCTTCTCCACAGGACTGGTTTCATCACAATTATGAACCATTTTGTTCTTTTCAGTACATTTTCAGCTAATTTTCATATATTGTACTGCAGGTCTTTGTACCAGCTTTTTCTGCTTGTTCTTTCTTATCACAGCGAATCCAGCTTCAACGCAGTGCTTTCTTTCTTTCGCAATTTTCTCGACTACCCTAAACATCGAGCCTCCTTTAGTTTAACCATCTTAAGTAAATACCTAAACCTTTTTGCTTCATCTTCAAATGACCTGGGATAATTATGGACAAAGTCAGGAGGGTCATCAGCTGAAAAGGAGGCGGGAAGATTTCCTCCCAGCCCCAGATGAATTAAATGCTCTGAATCAGAAAGCCACACGTTGCTTTTATCCATAGCCTGGTATTCATCTCTAGCTTTCTCACTAGCACCTTGCAATAGGAAAAATACACTTTCACTCAAGGCTGTCGGCACAGCCAGGCACTGGGAAAGCAGAGGTGAATGAGGTGATTGCGGGCAACAGGAGGCCTTTGGCTCTCAAGGGTACGGAACTTTGATACTCCCTTCTTCTTGAGCTGCTCTTTGGCAATTCAAAGCACCATATTGACTTCAGTTGCATAATGTTGTTTCACAAACATACTAATGTTCCTGCTCTCATTAATAAGCATTCCTGTCCCATTACCTCATGCAGTGTCAAGTGCTCCTCAATTGCTTTTAGGGTGAATCCAGAAGTGCACTGGAGTTTGCTCCTTTGGCCACAACTCCTCTTTGAGGAACCCCCAGCCTAATTTCTTCCACCCACACTTTCGCAAGGGAGCACTGAGCTGTGAGATATAAGCAATTTCCTTCCTTTGTTTTACAGGTGAGAATGCTGAGGACGAGAATTAAGATCAGACTTCACCACATAAATGTCTGCCAGCCCACAAAGAGAACCAGAAGTGAGAAAGCCTCCCCTGACACAGCTGTCAGGTCAGACCCCAGATCAGGTTGATCAGCCTCTGCTGTAACCCCTGTGTTGCCTGGTGGCCAGCCTTGGCTCAAGGATGTGCTCCAGGGAAGGACTGAAGGAGTTTGCATTCCTCGGAGTAGGAACATGGCATCACTACAGCCACAGCATCACCCTCGGCAGCCCAGCAATGTCCTTGATGTTGTCTTGGAGTTAACAGTTCCCAGAGGTCCCAGCTGATCTGAACCCTCACACAGAGATCCAGCACTGAATGACCAACTCAAATACAGGCTCAGAGTCAATAGCAAAGAAGAAGTTGCACTTCTCAAGGCTATAAAGTAAAAAATCCTGTAAAGCCTTCTCCTACTACTTTCAGGATATCAAGCAAAGGCTTTTCCCAGTAAACATAGCCAAGTGCTTCTAGTCTCAGTGCTTCGAAGGAGATCAGGCAAACAAACATTAGGAAGGAAGAAAAGAAATATCAGCATAACATATGTTGTTAGAAACTGCCAGCTGGAAGAAAAGCTTCACTTCCCTCTATGTCTGTCAAGCTGAAGAGACTGAAGGAGTAGTTTGGGAAAGCTTGAAACTTTTGGGAGTCTTTGTAAATCAATGGGTTTTTTTAAGATCGCTTATGAATGTAAGAACACATTGTTATTTTTTCACATTTATATTAAGATCCAATTCAGGGATAGATATCTCTATCTCCCCTTTGCAACCATGGAGTCTTGGTAGAGCAAATACACCATTAACACCTACCCTCCAGGCAAGACACAGCTGTTTGGCAAATGCCATCAGCCACTGACAAGGATATTCTCCTTTGACTGCCCAAAGACAACACAGACAGGACACAGGGGCCTCTCTCTGCTCTTTCTCTCCCACCAAGGCCAGGCCAGACCCTTCTCCCACCCAGCTCCAACCACAAGTGAATGCTTGGACTCATCTGGGAGAGGAGCAGTCACGTTCAGAATGTCAGCACTGATGTGATTAATGCATGTAGGTTGCACTCATATTGTAGGCAGTAGAGGTAGGAGCTGTAATCCACACAGACCCCTCACTGCCTCCTGGGAAGGCACCTCCACAGCCTCAGGGTTCTTCAAACAAATGAAGCAGCCATTCAGGCAAAGCTCCCCTTCTATGCCCATCTTTACTACGTGGGACTATTATCAACTGGGAAATATTGGCATTCCTTGTTAAAAGAAATACCATCAATACAAAATCTGCCTGCACCCAGCCAGTTTAAAAATAATTCATTTACAGATGACCAAGAGGTTTTGACAAAAGTCAAAGCACTTCTTTCCAACTGCAACATCATTTCATTTCAGACATGCAATCAGAAAATTAAGTCCTTTTTGGGGGTAAGCAATTGAACAGCTTCATTGCTAAAAAGGTCATAGTGACATACTCTGACCTGATCAAAATGTTTTCTTTCCAATTATTTTCTAAACAAAAACCTTATAAGAATTATGCGTTCCATGCAATGCCTTGCTGTTAATGAAATTAATAATTTTCCCAATGAAAATGAAATTATTTTCATTTACCTAATCAATAAAACCAAAATACCTTATTCCAAAAATTCTCATCAGTTCAAGTTAAAAGAGAATTACCTAAGAATACAATGGAAATAAAGTAAATGGGCTTCAGATGAGCACAAAGGGGTGCTCAGCCCTGACACCCACCCAGCATGGAAAATTTTAGCCCCAGATAGCTCAAGTTCAGCGAAGTTACAAGGAACCGAAACCTGAGCCTTCTCATGAGTGCAAGGAAACCGCAATGAGATTAACAGAGCTGGAGGGTGATGACAAAGCATCCAGGCCCCCTCTGAGAGGCAACAGGATTTAACTTTCATGGCAAACAGGTTGCAGGGAAGCCACAGTGGTTCTCAGACAGGGAAAGCTGCCAACAGGCTGGACATCCAGCCTTGTCTCCCAGCATCAGGATGCCAGTTGGACCCCACCAGCTTTCAGCCACCAGGATGCAGCTCACTCCAGGCCCTCCCTGGGAAGCTGAAGAAGGATCTCAGATTCTTGGAGAGGCACACAATGTCTCCGTTGCCTTCTGCAGGTGTCCTGCCTCAACCCAGCTCTCTGCACTGCCTGGAGCAGGTACTAAGGGGGACCATGTAGAAGCTTCCTTTCTACCTGCATCACTGTTTCCATCTCTCTGAACCAGGTCAATAATATCACAAAAAAATGCTTGCAGCTCCATTGTTGTTTTACTCCACCCCAAATCCCAGGACCCATTTCTACTCCTGGTCAACAGCTCATCTCAAGAAGTCCAGCTACCTATTGCCACAGGGGATGTTCCTAATCCCCCCCCCAGTTCAGCAGATGCCCAATTCTGGCATCATCTCCCAAACCCAGGCAAGGTAGGGTTTGTGTTCTCTCTCACTTTGTGCCCAGTTTTCCCTGTGTAAGCCATCCCCTGCTTTTTGGCATCTGTCATATGTGATACTTTTCAGCAAGGTGGCTGAAAAAGGGTGGAAAAAAAAAAAAAAGCCTTTTCCACCCTCCAGTCATTAAAAGCTTTAAATTTTTCTACCTCTAAAATGAAAGAAAGCAAAGAGAAATACTCTCTCCAACTGAAACAGAAAGGAGAACTTTAACAGGCAGAACATCATCGCTCTGTGGGTAGAGACCACGTGCCTGCAGCACTACTGAAAGCATCTGTCAGACAGAAACAAAGAATAGGAGAAGTTAAAGAAGAAAAAACACTATGGTATATTTTCTTGGGATCTCAGGACGATCCTTTTGCCCAGTTTCTCCATACATGACCCTTACTCTGACATACTGCACTAAGTCATGGTTCCTCTGCTTCCTCATGTACCATGTCGGGTCATCTTAGCAAAAGGAAGGCAAAGGGAGAAGGATTTTATTTACTTCATTCCTCAGTGGTTTATATAGACATATCCAGCTCAGTCATCCTAGGAATTCGGCAGGGAGGGACACCAGGTCCAGTGTACCCTGGGTGGGACAGCCTGCAAAGAACAGCTCTTTGCAAGGTGGTGAGTGGGAGAGGGCTCAACTCTGCCAAAGCCTGTCCTGAACCAGGCTCGTACTGGCCAAGTGGTGGCCAGCATTCAGCAGACACACTCCCACCATGTCAGGGTGGTCTGTGAGATGCTGCTGCCCAGCCCTTCGGTCCTCCAAGCTGACAGGATACACACCATCCAAGTGAAGAAAACAGATGAGGAAAACATTCCCAGCTCTCCACAGGCCTTACCCCAAACCCAAACCTCCCGGCTGCTGAACACTTGGTGACCTCCATACTACATGTGTGCAGAGGATCAACTCCCCATTTAGCAGCCAAAGTGGTGGAACCACCACATCTGTGCTTTCCCTGTTGCTGTGGTCCCCATCTTTGTATGACTTCCTTCACCTTATACCACTCTGCACCTCCATTCCTAGACAAGAACATCGCCTCCGAGACCATTAGAACCCAGCTTTGGCTTTCTTGGTCATGTAATCCCCAATTCCAGGGTCCTACCACAAAGATTTCAGGAGGATAGCAACAGTACAGAGTGCTATGAAAGACTCAGGTTGCATTCTCAAGAGCAGTTCACACCATCTCTCGAGTAACAATTTCTGCAAACACGGCTTAGACATGAAGTCACTGAGAACAGCAAGAGAACACAGGCTCGGCTTGTTAACAGCACTGGTTATAGCCCCTGGAAAGGCTTTGTGCAGGTGTCCCAGAAGAATGGAGAAATAAAGAAGCATG
This sequence comes from Pedionomus torquatus, assembly GCA_013398155.1. NCBI lineage: Eukaryota > Metazoa > Chordata > Aves > Charadriiformes > Pedionomidae > Pedionomus > Pedionomus torquatus. The sequence goes on from VZRU01014403.1 coordinate 246,910, forward strand.
ATAGCTCAACAGCTCTCTGAATTACCTCCTCCAGCTTTAAAGCGGAGGGTGTAACAGTATAAAGCCATGTCCAGGGCTGGTCAGATGAGGCAGCGACCTTTTCACCACACAGCTGATGATAGCCAGCATGGTGGGCAGCTTCACCACTCCCTGAGCAGCGAGAGATGCAGGTGCGATGATTCACCCCTCACCAGCAGGACCTGCCTAACCAGTGCTCCTGTAAGCCTCAAGGCAGGGCTGCAGAGGCATCTGAGAGCTCCCTGGTAGCCCCCCAAAATGCTACAGAGCCCCTCAGGCCCTGGATCATCTCTGCTGCGGGAAGGCAGACTGGCCACGTGGAAGTCCCTTCGGGGCTGCGCTAGGAGCTCGACTTTTCCAAATACGTCGAAACCAGAAGGGCTGGATGCAGGTTTGCTGAGATCAGGGCTATTCTGGTGCAGACAGGCCACACACTGCTGATAGGGAGGATTAATGGGCCAGGCAGCTCACCCGTTGCAATTCGAAACAACACTACAACTATTTTGGTGCCATTTCTCTGCAGAGCACTCAAACGGCTTATCAGCCCCTTCTATAGCCCCATGTAACCGCGGCTTCGTTAAATATAGGATGGTGAACTGCCTTGCTCTTTGTTTAGAGCTACAGCACAAGGGACCATCAGCTAATGTCTGTGCAGTGAATGGCACTAGTAAGACTTCAGTGTCACTTTGTTGAAGCTCAAATTGCTCTGATGTTTTCAGTGCATATAGGAGACCCAGACACAATGAGGACCTAATTTGCCCTGGCTTGGAGGAGAAGGGCCTGGGCGTCCAAATCTGTAGCTCATCACCACATTTATCAGCAACCAGGCAAAGCAAGAGAAGTTCTAGTTCCTGAGCCCTCTTTCTCACTCCACCTCGTGACTGTGGACATCCCTCTCACCATCCCAGCTGTAAAATGAGAGGGACAACAGCTGTCTAAAGAACAAAGTCTTGCCTCCTGCCTCCATGGGCTTATTTACAAGTGTGGCTGATGCTAAGGGGCAGAGAGGAGCTTTCAGAGAAACCCAATTTTCTCTTACAGCAAACATACTGTGTTCCATATAGATCTTAGAGCAATGTAAAACCTTTGCCACAGGCTGTAGGCAGACAAAATTAATTCGTGACCATGCACCAAAACTTCAACACACATCAAAATTTCAGGGTGGTAACTGGGCTCTCATTTCAAGCTTTCCGAGGTTCTGACTGATGCTTGGTGGGCAGAAGTTCAGCCAAGTGAGCCTGCAGCAACAGCCCAGAGCACCAGAGCTTTCCTTTGGGGCAGATCAGAGACTCCAGCCCGGCAGAGCCAGGCCTAGAGGGGTTTCTCCACAGATCACAGTGCAACATCTGAAGCACAGCCAAACTCCAGGCTGTGACCTGACAGTCATCAGTGGCTCTCTATTCCGAGTCCCTGCATCGCAAACGTCTGTCTGTCCTTATAGCAACTTACTGCTCTGCTCCACAATGCGATCTCCTTTAAACGCCTCCCCCAGCCTCTGCCAGAAGCGCAACCTGATACAACGCCCCTAAGTGCCAGACAGCTCCTTCATCTCTCCGTGACAAATAAATCTTCATGATAAATCCGTGTTCTCCAGTGTCACCTCTTATATATAGACAATCAAAGAAGCTAAGGTACTCAAGTAGGAGTGTGAAGACAAGGCATATGAGTCAAATTACACTTAACCTCTGGTTTAGTGCTTTTATCTATCAGAAATAGCTTGTTACATGTTTTAACTCTACTCCCCGATTCACATTAGGGTTTTTTAAAGTGATTCTGTACTGCCCTGAACTCTCCCCCTCCCGGATACAGCACTTCTTAGCCTCAGGAATAAAGCTTTCTTATTTTCCTTGTCACTGAAACAAGCCCAGCCCTGAGGCAGGAGCTCTGTGCTCATTCAGACAAACTCACATTGCAGATGCCGAGCAGATGAGCATCACGTGATGAAGGGTTTGAAACAGGCGGAATCCACCTAAATTCAACAGGAGCTCAGACAGCCTCAGAAGAAAGGGACCACGTCTCTGTATACAGCAGGATACTGGCTCCATGAAGACACAAAGAGAAGGTCAGCTACTGGGATTTTTGGCTGCTCACTGGGCAGGTTCTGCTGCAGCCCATTCCACACCAGACAGATATCCCAACCCCAGGCAGCACCAGCTGAAGACCAGCTGCTTTTCTCCAGGTGATTGCAATATGTAATTTTGCCATCCCATCAACATCCCTCGTTTCTAGTAAGAAGGTGGCTGCAAGCAGGAATTGAAGAACTCGGGCTCTGGGCTCCCAAGGAGAGATGCCACCTGGATAATACCCAGATCAACCCAGAATCACATCAAGGTGGCTGGAAACATTCATCCCACCACAGTACATCTTCAACATGACTGGATTTAAATTACTTTCCTCTAGCCTGAGAAATGACAGAGTTGAAAAAGATGCAGAAGACAGCTAAAGTAAGACAAGAAAGGAGGCTGCTGCTCCATCTCATGCTCTGCTAAGATGAAAGTCCAACAGAGAGAGTGGAAATCACAGAGGAGAGAAACCCTTCAGCAAAAAGGGAGCACCCCATTGAAAGGAGAGATTAATACTGCACTCAGCACTGGAAGGATGCTGAGAACTGGTGTCACCTGGGACCTCTCCAGGGTTTGGATCACCTCCCCTTGCTGCCAGCAGGAGCATCCTCATGGGGGAAACCCAGGGCTGCCATTATTGGCTACTGATGTTGAGCTGCACTCAAAGCATTTGAAACCTGCTCCTCGGTAGCCCCCTGTGCAGCACCTACGAGAGCAGTAGGAAAAAGTGCCACAGGAAAGCAGATACCTGCTAAAGAGACTATCAGTCACTTGTTACCTCTCTTTGATTCTCTCCTTAGCTCAGTCAGGAGATAGCTGGCTTTATTTTTGTCCTTCCTACTGGATCAACATGCCTCATGTCTCTTGTCCTGGCCTCCCCAACTCCTGACCATGTTTTTGAACACACCTCCCCAACCACCAGTCCTTGGTGGATCTTGCAGCCATAAGGTAAGGACACACTTCCCACACGATACCTGACCTGTATCTGTCAAGCAGGCAGGAGAGGGACCTTTGATTTGCCTTTCCCCAAAGGATATTAGCAGAACATTTGTGAAAGGCAGCCATAGGAAGCCTCAGAAAATCAGCTGCCAAGACAAAAAGGGGGACTCAGTTTGGTCCCTGGTGTGACCAGGAGAATGAAGCAGAAGAGACACTTAGCACAGAAAGTTAAACATCTTGTGGCTCTGAAAGTCCAAGCTTAAACCCAGGATAGTTTGGAAGATCAATGAGTTGAACAGTTCTAGCTCTAACATAGATTGATAGCAGGGTTTTTAAACTCCCCCACACTGCCAGTTCGCCATTTGGTAGAGCTCCCAGCTCATAGAGAATGTGGATTCACAAACAGAGATGACTCTTGCTCCCAACGCCCTGCCCAGCTTTGCAGGTTGGGCTTCAGGGGCTCACTCCCCAGACCCAGGCCTTGAGGGCAATGTCTCAGGAACAGCACCCCACCATCCCCAAAGGGAGACACGGGAAAGAAGTTACAAGGCAATCCGATTTCCCAGGCCAGCACCTGCCTTAGAGCACCTCACACCCAAGCACACAACACTGACGCCCAGCAGGGAAATCAGGCTGGGTCCTTGCTGGTGCTCACACGTGCACCAAAGGACTGATCTTCCCAGTTTCTGGGGTTTTTTTAGCCATGTCCCACCTCAGGGAGGCTGGGAGTGCGCTACAGCCAGTGCTAAGAGCAGGGGATTGGGCACTGAGCCTCAATTCTGACCTAAAGTCAGAAAGCTGGAAACTTCTGTGGCACCAATGTCTGGGCACTCAGCCCCCTTCATGACTGCAGCCCCTACCCCTTCAGCCTTGTTTCCCCTCTTAGAAATGAGGGCAAATCTCCCTTTCCCCCCCCCAGCTAGGAGTACATGGTGCTCCAGAAAAGGAGGCATCTCCACCACACACAGACATCAGCAGGGCCCCCCAAACACAAGAACTTACCTAGCTGAGCACGATCTTCATCCAAGGTGACCAAGGCAGAGCCAGAGAGGAGGCCACGAGCCCCATCTGTGTGGCAGCCCCTCAGAAGAGCTGGCCCTGGGCAGGCAGTTTGCACGCTCCAATGCTGAGCAACCCCCTCCCTGGCACAGCGTCACCACCAACACGGGCTGCAAGGATCAGCTTCTCGGCTTTGCTGCTACTTGTGCTTCCCTGGTAAGACACACAGGTTTTCTGGCCTCCTCCTGGCTGTATTTGCAGCTAATGGAGAACACCTGTGAGAGGCTGAGCCCAATCAGGAGGAGGGCAGAGAGCAGGAGGGAGACCATCCCTGCTGAAGGGACCTCCTTCCTCCTGGAGCCCCAGGAGGTGACATCTCCATCCAGCCACCCTCCCCTTAGCACTAGGAGCAGCCACAGCCACCCAGGTTTGGCCACCTGGGCAACACTAGCTACTGAGGGCATCCCAATGAAAGGGCCGATACTGATGGTAGAAAAGAAAAAAATAATAATAAAAAAAATCAGTATCAGTAGAAAAATAATTTAATAAAGGGATAAGTTTCAAGAAAATATCTGTATAGTAACAACATTTTAAGTAAAACGTCCACAAAAATATACACGTTTAAAGTATTATACAGAAGTTGTCTGACAGGTCCTGTCTTTGACTTGGTTCAGCCCCTCTAGGAAACATCTTCCCTGCCACCAGGCTCCCTGGGATATACCAGTCTGCACAACAAAATCATACGAGAAATGTTTCCTATGTCATCTTAGGCTCACACAAACTTTAGAGTTGGTAACAGTCCAGAAGAGATCAGGTTATTAACATTAAAAAAAAATAAAAAATATAAACAAAGCAAGCAAAAAATCAAGCACCTAAGGGGACACTGCTCGACAAAATATCAGCCCTACAACACACACCACACTCAACACTGACACAGCTGGAAAAGGAAGGGGATGAAGAAAAGACAGGCAAAAGAGAGGGGAAAATCCCAGGAATCATAGGACAGCTAAAGGAACAGGCTATAGAGAGGCCAGGGAAAAAGCACACACGAGACCAACGTATTTCTAGAAACCAGACGACTTTGTAACATAGAAGATAAGTTAATTGGAGGAAGATGAAAAGGAATCAGTGGAGAAGGTTTATTTCTGAATTTTCCAAATCATTATTCAGCTGTAGAAGTAAGAGGCCTGTCCCAAAGAGCCCTCACCAATGGTGCAAACTGAGCTGAACAGCTCCAAAACCACGTACTTCCAGGAAAGAAAAATCTGGTTACAGAAACTGAAGAATGCAGAAGTACAGTAAAAAAAATAAAGAAAACATGTTCCACCAACAGAGGACAGGAACAAAACACCAAGAAGATGCCAAACAAGAGATATCAGCTCTGTCAAAGGGAGATGCACACCACAACAAAAAAAAAACAACAAACCAAGCCAAAAATACCACAACAAAAACCCATCCCACAGAAAGAAAATGGAAAATTGCTAAAGAAATAAAAGGACACACATTTTCCAAAAGATTTGGTTTTATAATCAAATTTTTTTTTTACATAGACAACTGAAACACACCAATATTTTGTGCGAAAAATATTTTTAAATAAACTTTGCTCAGTCTCAATTTTTGTACATTCTGATATACATATGTAACAAGGTTTATGGCACTGTAACCAGGATCGAAATCATACAAAGGAACAAAATAATTGCTCTCATTTATGCTTTCTGAACCAAGCTGGCTGCCATTGCACTATTAGACTTTAAAAATTATTATCTTATTATTAGTGGGCAGCCAACTCTAACAGGTTTCAACACTCAAAACAAATCCCAAATTATTATTGCACAAGAAGCCAGTGAAGGCATATGGCATAGAATGATCAAAGTCCCTTACTGTTAAAACCTTACACCCCAAAATACAAAAATAGAACTGGAACATGAAACACGCCAAATAAACCTTTATTATTTTTTTTCTTCTTTAGTTTGAGTCAGGAGTGTGAAAAGTGCCTTACAGACTTTTTAAGCTGCTCCAGATTCCTTTGCATCAGTGAGCATTTTGCCAGGTTATCTTTAGCAAAGCCTCTGCAGAACCAAGGCATTTATGTCTCAGGGAGGTTTTCTTCTTGTTTTGTTTTGGCTGTGTTTTGTCTTCAACTTAGGTTTCTTCAGTCTATGAACCTGCACAGACTACTTAGCCATAAACTCTACAAGTAGCTGGAGAGGAAGGGAAAAACTAAAAGAAAAAAAAAAAAAGCCCAATATTTCTTCCTCTTGTTTTTAGAAAGTACGGCTTCTGCTCTGCCATCATCCAGGAAGGACATCACCACAGCATCCCAAACATGGCAAAGATCTTGGATCATTTTAAAAAACCTTTTCCTACTGGGGGGGGGAAGGTTTTTTTAGTCACAAAAGGCTTGCCACAACCGCCCCCCACCCTGAAAGCTAGAAAGAAACACCCACAGCCCACCCATCACTGCCCCAAATCAGCTGAAGAACAGGTTACTCCTTGCAGCTTTGCCGTCACACGACAGTCTCTACGCCAATGAGCTTTGGTGTGAGGATTCGCGGTGTAACACCATTGTTTAGGTCTTCTTCAAACTCCAGTAACTGCCCCATAAAGTTAAGGTTGGGGGAAATGATTGGTCGTTTGCCTTTTACAAATTTATAGGCATCCGTCATGGTCATGCGCGTGTGCTTCATTAAGTAGGCGATGACTATGGTGGCAGACCGGGAGACACCAGCCTGGCAGTGGATGAGGAGACCTTTTCCACACTGATGAGCTTCCTCTGGAAACAAGAAACACAGAGGAGAGTAAGATTTTTACTAGTTTGTAAGCTCAGCATAACTAAGAGTAACTTAACGTGAAACGTCCCTTTATTCAATCACAAGCACAGCAGCATCTCCTCCCTTTTCCCTCTAGTCCATCTCCCTCTGGGGTTTCAGAGTTAATGACTGTGAAACACTCAGGCCAGTCTAACACTGAAAGTCTTAAGGTTCACTTACATCTCTTTATTAGATCAACTGCACACCGAGAGATGCTGCTGGTGCATGCTGCCAGGGAGAGCCTACTGAGGAGATGGAGGCCCAGGACAAGGCAACTTGGGCTCCACCTCATGCCTCTGCATCACATGGGCATCTGAGCCTGCCTGTCCTTCAAAGCAGGACACCACCCTTTCAAAACCAGGTATTTTCAGATTCAGTTCCTAACAGTAAGTCTGTATCAAAGACTTGTTCTTTGAGGCTTTCACAAAGCCACTTTGCTGCCGTGTCTCTGCAGAAGCAGGAGCTGGATCCTGTTTGTAATTTAGCAAGACTGCTGCTGTAAGAGACTTCAAATTCTGACTCCTTATTTGATGCAGATCAAGCTCCTTGTGACCTGAGTCACCTTCAGCAGTGTGAAAAGGACATTTGCCATCCCTGTCACACACACACTCTCTCTCCCAAGATATATCACTTAGAGGGACACAACCTGTGCAGGATTTAGGGAGGACAGAGCTTCTGGAACCACCTGCTAATACAACATGAGAAAGAGGAGAGTCACTACCACCCCCCATCTTTATCTCCCACAGCTTGCTTTTTAAACAACAGATAAAACTTCCAAGGTTTCACACTTAAATGTATTTCTTTTTGGTGTAACCCATAGGAGGAGCACAAATTCTGCTAGAAAGTTCTGGCAGAAATTCAACCCCAACAAGGGTATGGTCCATCATACCCTCGTTTTTGCCAGTTACTATTTCAGAAAGCTGAAACTCTCAAATGCATGTTGACACACTTCCCCAGAGAGTTCTTGATGATTTCACTTCCTATGGCTTTACTCTTAGCTAAACCCGGGTTTGGTTGTGTTTTTTTTTCAGAACATATTTAAAGAAACACAAGCCAATGATCTGCTGCTTAAACATTTCCAAGTTCTCTCAAATGCAATTTAAAGTTTACCCTGAAAAGGGAAAACTTTGACTAGTTACTCCCCCAGCTGGTTAAACCTGCTACGGAAAAGGACTCCCAGCAGAGAAGTACTTGTTTATTACAAACAAAGACCAACCCTCAAGCTGCAATTATTAAAAAGGAAAGTAAAATGAGTTTTGAAAGGCTTTCTAAATCTTTTCAGAGCAGGACTGCTTTCTCTGCCCTTGGTAAAGTCATAAGCTTTTAGTGGTTTTGAGAGCTCTAATCCTGCAGTCTGTAGGGACGCTGGGGACAGAAATCTCCCCCTACCTCCAAAGGGCCTCAAAAGAGCTTTGCAGTTTCTTGATGTACACTCAGCTTATTGCATCTTGCAGAATTTAAAGTATAAGGTTTTACTGCTTTTCTTGACCCAGCTTTTCTTCCCAAAGGATCAAAGCAAGATTCTCTCTCCACTGCCCTTTGACAGGACTCTCACCAGTGTGCCCAGGTGGCCAAGAAGGCCACCAGCATTCTGGCCGGTACCAGGATAGTGTGGTAAGTAGGACTAGGTAAGTGACCATCCCCCTGCACTAGGCACTGGTAGAGAAAAGGAGACTGAGGAGAGACCTTCTCACTCTCTACAACTCCCTGAAAGGAGGATGTAACCAGAGTGTGGGGGGTTGGTCTCTTCTCCCAAGGAACAGGTGATGGGACAAGAGGAAATGGCCAAGTGGCACTGGGAATGGGGGTTTAGGATGGATATTAGGAAAAATTTCTTCACCATAAGTTTCGTCAAATATTGTGATAGACTACCCAGGGAAGTGGCAGAGTCACCATCCCTGGAAGGATTTATAAGCTGGGCAGTCACAGTGCTGAGGAACACGGGTTAGTGGTGGTTTGGGCAGCCACACACATCCCTAAAACTGGCAGAGGGTTGTGGAGTGTGGATGATAGCAAGGTTCAGAGCAGCACTGCTGGGTTATTCCTTCAGCAACCTCCCCAACAAGCTGCATGGCTATGATGAGCTTTCACACACAGGATTTAGAGGCTTATTATTACAAGCTTTTGTCACAATCTACTCATCCACACAATACACCTCAAGTTACAAATCTAACGGTAGAACAAGTGAGGTAGGAAAGTTTATCAGTTTTCTCAGGAAATTAAGTTCGGGAAGACTCAGCCACCATTAAGAACAGTTACTGTGAAAGACTGGATGGAAGCCACTGTGGAAACCACAAATGCAAAGTCCTCAAGAAGAGGGGGTGACAAAAGTCTCTGTTTTCTAGGGTTTCCTGAATTTGTAAGACTAGAGGCAGGCATCACTATCAATGAATATAAACTGTACCCCCAGGCTACTTAACTGGATATACCAGAGATGAGAATGCGTAGAAACACAAGGTGCTCAGCATTTCTGACAACCTAAACACAATTAACATGATCTAACACAGTCTCCAAGGTAGTTTGCAAAGCATAATATTCACTACAGATTCTTGTAACAGGTGGGGAAAAAAAAAAAACACAAACACAAAAAACCCCACCAAACCCAAAACAGAAGTATTTCCACACAAGGGTAATTACCAATGAACTCAAAAGCCTCTTCAAAATACTGTCTGAGATTCTGCTTGTTGCTGTCAGTGGCCGGGAGCCGCTTGTAGTTGAACAAGCCTTTCTCATAATGGTAGAGGGGCAAGTGGGTAGTCACATTGATGACGTAGCCGATGTTCATCCTCTGCATTTTCTCCAAGTCCTGAGCATCGTGCTCGTTTCCAAGGAAGAGAAAGGGTAGGATGGGGGTGAGCTCTGCGTTCTCGATGTCTGGCGTGGTGGGGATGGACTGAGGTAGTGTGGGGGGCACAGCAGAGGCACCACCCCCTCCTCCCCCCTCAGAGCACTCTTGTAGCTGGAGGGAGTTATCGCAGAGGTTTTCGTGGTTCTGCTTGAAACCGCTGAGTCCTCCTGGGAAGGGAGACCAAGCAGATATTTTGATTAGACATCCTGAGGTCAGCAACACTTTGGACCCACCTTTTTTCAGAGCACACATACCGGCTCTGTTGTTCCCTGTCAGGGTGACCGATGCTGGGCACAGCCACCAACACCAAGGGTGGCATGGCTCAGGAGCACACATTGTCCACCTCCCTGCGAGGCTAACAGTGCCAAGGAACTGGCCCACAGACAAACACACCTTTGTGCAACAAGGGGGCTGCCTCACCTACAAGAGCATGGGTGTCTGTGTGTGTGGAAAAAAAAAAAAAAATATCAAAAAAGGCACTTTTCCAAGAAGGATAGCATCTCCAAAACTACAAGCAAACAGGCAAGCAACATACCAGAGAAGGGCAGCAAGCCAGCTGGGACAGTCTTTTCTTCTGTCCACAGCAGAGTATCTCCCCACCCAACACTCCCAAGGAGGGGCAGGGGGGAGTGCATCTCCTGCCAGCACCACTATGGGGAATAGTACATACACCTTTGTGCAGCCAAATGAAAGAAAACAGCAACCAAGATGCTTGCTTAACACGTGGCAAACAGCTCTCCTTTTTCTGCCCTGGTTGCCTGAAAATATCTAGTAAGAGTTATTTTTAGGACATTAACATAAATTGGGAAACAGATTTGACAGGGGAGGGAGAAGTTACTTTTTGGCTGGTGCCTCCCCTGGCTCTACCACACATCACCCTGGCTTTGTCAACCAGCATTTACCCCTTTTTTTAAAATATTTNTTTGTGTGGTACCAGGATACCCGGAGTCATGCACCGCAGCCAGACGGGCCAAGTCCTCAGACTCAATCGCATTTTGTTAAAGACAAGCCAAAAAAGTTATATTAAAAAAAAAAAAAAAGCCAACCTAGGAGCAGGGAAAGCAATGCTGAAGTTACTAGAAAGAGCTACACTCGCCAAAATAAATGCTGAGTGTCACCATCCCAGTAATGCTATTAAAAAAAAAAAAAAAAAAAAAA
>VZRU01014403.1:259393-276033 GCA_013398155.1 Pedionomus torquatus
AGAAGTGGAGGGAGAAAAGCAGACCTTCTTTCTACACCTCCTTGGGCAATGACATCAGCCCCAGGCTCCCCACCTGCCTGGTCTCCATAGCAATTGCACAAAGCACACAATGACATCAGCCAGCATGACATCAGCTCTTTGAGCACAAACAATACAAGAACAACTACTTTGTGCAGGGCCTTTAGCTGATGTAATGCAAACAGGTGGCTCCCCCGAAAGAAAAAGGCGGAAAGAGGAGCGATGCAAAGATATATTCTCACCCCCACCCCCACCCTGCTGCACCTCACCCACAAAAGCCCACGTTTGTGTGGTACCAGGATACCCGGAGTCATGCACCGCAGCCAGACGGGCCAAGTCCNCATGCTCTTTCACAGTGATTTTAAAACTAGGGAAAAATGCTGTCCTGCACCAAAGAGCTTCCATGCTCATATCCTGAGCACTGCAGCTCCAAACAATCCCCATGTCTGCCCATGAGGCAGCACCCATCCCAGGACCATCTCCATGCTCTACACAACAGCCACGAGGTGCCCAGACCAGGCCACAGCCACCTGAGCCCTTTGAATACAATGGCCCAGACTTCTGTCCAGGCTTCTGTCCTTCACATGCTGCTGGTAACTCATTTCCCCAGGGATCATTAAATTGCCCACAAAATGCAGAGTATTTTTCCCACCTCAAGAACAGGCTCATCTTCAGCTGTTTACAGGACACAAACAGATCTGCCTTAAAAGATCTCCACTCACAATGCTGTTGTAACAGGGGAGCAGGATGGAAATAAGAGTGAGAACAAAAATCTGAACTCACTGCTGGTCTTGACAGGGTCTGAAAAGTCTTCTCAGACCATGCAAGAAGACAAACAAGTCTATGGTTCCCAAGCTGAAGATGCCTGAAGTCTCATCCAAACCCACAGCCCCAGCCTAGACCCTGGCCTAAGCCCTACTCCACACTCCCATCCTTCTGGACAGGCAAGCAATCCTTTCCACTTAAACATTGCCATTTAAACAATAACCAAAGCACACTAGGATTCACAAGGAAATCTCCAATCAGAGCCTGCGCTCATCCTCTGCCTCTCCTGCAGTCTTCTGGTAGACACAGGAGCCCATTGCTTCATCCCTCAGATGAGGGCACAGCAATGGTGTAACAGACACTGTCCTGCTTCACTAGCTGTCTTGTAAGATCCAGGAGAGGCAGAAAGCCCAGAACAAGCTTTCCTCACCACCTCCATCTACAGTCTACTTCTGGGGCCTCCGCTTTCTCTGTTGAACAGAAGACACTATTACTCACATTGCCAACTCTTCTTCAGTGCTACATTTGCTTGGATCCAGCAAATGAGAACAGGGAAGGGAGGAGGTACCCAGCTGAGAGTAAGAGGTACAGGGCAATTCCCACCACTGCAGCAGAAGCATCAGGCCAAAGGACAGGAAAGCCATCCCAAATATGCCATATGGAAGATGCCCAAACAAGTGGAGTAGTCAAACATACAGCAGCTTCACCCACAGCTTCTTTCCTGACATCCACCAGTAAAGCAGTCACCTTTCTTAGTGTCAGTCCACATCCCCCTCTCCTTGTTCCTTCTCCCTCAAGTGGGTTGGGAATTAAAAAGTCCATTCAAGCAATATTTAAAGTACAATACACAGGCACTCCCAAAGATCCCTGAAACAATACATGTCTGAGGAGAAGATTAATAAGCTGAACTGTTCCAGGCATGTCAGCAGCATGTGCATCCCACAGGTCCCAAAACAGGATCCAGGCGCCTCACAAGCACTGTTCCCTTAAGCTGCTCCCCATGCACCATCCTTGTTGATTTACGAGGCACCAGTGAAACTTCAGTGGTGCTCAAGCATGCGCAATGCTCAGGCTTTTCAAAAGCTTATGAGGCTACTTCCCAAAAATGTTAGACCAGTTGGAAGAGTCAAACTCCAAATCACAAGCAAACTCAAGGCATGGATGCAGAGACTCTACTTGTGGCTGAAACAGGCACTATTTGTGACTGAAGCTGCTCAAGCCTTCCCAAGTTTGGGACTAGGAGAAAACACAGAGGACGCTACCAGAGAGCCTGGTGGAGAAGTAAAACCTGGCATAAGCCTCTCACTGGTCACAAGAGTAAGCCACATTTTAAAAGCAAATCTTCAGCTGCTATTTGCAATATGCAAAAAGCCTTAGGCTACCTATGTGGTGAAGAAGAGAGGCAATATAGTATACCCAACCAGGAAAGACCATCAGTGTGTACAGCGCTGCAGTTTGAAGGTGGTTACACAGCTGAGTCTGGGCTTCAGCACCACACCGAAATGCCAGCAGGCAGATAAGCCATCGGTGCTCACTTGCACAGAACGTCATGTTTGTGAGCTGTCTTTTCTAGCTTTAAACATATCACAGAACGTAACCAAAGTACAGCAAAAAGCCTGAGCTGCCCAGTTGGTTTGACACAGCCCACACACAGATGCAGAGAGTATCTCAAGCACTTTTGTACACCCTTGGCTCCAAAGGGCTGCACCTACTAAAATGCAGGTGAAGAAGAGTACACAGGGATGCCCAGGAATGCACTGTATTTCTTCCATAAGGAGAAGAATCACTGAAGCGAAGCAGGACCCTCCATGCTAGATGGCCTTGCCTACTACTTAATAAAACAGACGAGAGGACAGAGAGCTCTTGGTCACCACTGATGTGAGGAGTCAGAGATGCTTCCAGTCATCACTGCATGAGATACCCCACCATCCTGCACTGCCAGAACAATGAGTGAGCAACAGACTTTGGATTGCCTGAGACCTCAAAACTTTTAGGAAGTTTCAAGTCAGCACTGTAAAAGCTCCAGCTATTCCAAGTTCTTTGCAGCCATCTGCCCGCAAAACATCTCACCTAATACTTCCCAACCCCTCCCGAGGCTGAGCAGCACCCAGGAGCAGCCACACACACATCTCCCAGCTCTGAAGCCACCAGGAAGCCTGGGGCTCCCACCAGCACTACAACATCAGGTGAGCAGCTGGGCAGGAGCCAGAGCAGCTCTCAACAAATAAAATAAATAATAGTAAAGACAAGCAGCATGGTGAAAGATGGTATCTGCCATTCGCCATCAGGAGGACAAATACAATGCAAAACAGGTACAGGACGTATGGCAGGAACCAGACAACCAGCTTTTAGAGGACCATGACCTTGCAATAGAAACAATTATCTTCAAAGAAAGCAAGACAAATAAACCTCACCTGTACATATTTTATAAAAGGGTTTGGTTTGTTGTGGGTTTGCTGGGTTTTTTATTTAAAATAAAATGAGAATTAAAGTACCAGGAGTACAGTAACACCTGCCCTCCTTCTTTGTGTCATCTCTGACACCTCTTTCACCCATCACCACTGCTCCATGGCCATGTGACAAGATACGAACTGGGACACGAGTTTACAATATGCTTTTGTTAGATCTGCAGTACATTTCCTGTCTGGAAACAGACTCTTATCCCACAGTAATGATAGTAAATGCCCTTGTTCCCTCTATAGCGAGGGAGCTTACATAGAGGCAGTTGCCATGAAATACCCTGGCCATAAAGCAACACCTTTGCATTACCTCATGGCTATGTCCATACTTTTTTCTGAGTGAGGCAGGTACTGGGTGTTCCTGTGACAATTACAAACAGGAACATATTTTTATACATGACAGAATGCAGATGCGGGATCCACATTTAGATAGAACACGTGGTTCCGAGAGACAAACAGACCTTTTATACAGCTTTCAAAGCTGTCCAGGCAGATTTCTGGATTCACTCATCCTCAATCACAATATCACAACGCCATCTCAAAAAAAAAAAAAAAACAAAAAAACAAAAAACAACCAAACAAGAAAAACAACACCAAAACACACACACGACCATGTGCAACAAGAGCAGGAATCCCAGGGCACTGTGAAGCGTCAGCAGAAGTTCTGTCTGTGACTTCCTCTCCTCTTAAGCTGCTGGGCTCTCGCAGGGGTGCAGTGGAGAATTTGGCCATAGCAGGGTTGTGGCCACCAAAAGCTTCATCTGCTCCAGAACAAAGCCAAGTTTTCAAACACGCGCTCAGCAAGTGCTGACACAGCAAACCTGCATCTACCTCTGAGCACATCTGAGGTTGAAACGTTACAGTGAGCATTCAGGGTGCAGGACACAGATACTCTGACAATTGGTGCCTCTCTGTTTAAGATTATGCTTTGAATTTGTGCAAGTACAGCCTGTTCCTTTAAACCTGTGACCTCATTTATTTACATTACTGCAGAAAAGCACTGCCAGAAGCAACAGCTAATGACAGTCTCATGTATTTTTCCACTAAGACAACAATTAAACTGCTCCTGTGTTATTAATGAACAGATGACTTTCTGTCAAGTTGATTCCAAGAGCGGCATGCCTCAAGGTTAAGCAAACAGGATTCCAAAATGTAAAAATAGAGTCTGGGTTCTGCCAGCCACTTCACCCACCTGCACCCCTTCCTTCTCCAGCTGGGCAGGAGGGCTGGGTCCCCACGGCCATGCTGGAGCACCCTGGTAACAAGTTTGGTTTGGCTTGTTTGGAGGCAGCAGCTTGTCCCCAGATCACAGGTATATAGCAGAATTGCTTTCCCATGCCAGGGGAACCAGTGAGCTCCAGCACAGAGGCACCTGGAGGGACACTGCTCCCCCTCCAACGCAGGCTCTCTTTTTGCAGCTAATCCATTACAGCATACTTGCTTCCATCAAGGAAAGAGGAGCTGAGGCAGAGTTCAGCCAATACAGGCGAAATCCACTCCTAGAATGTGGACAACCACCCCGACCATCTCCTCATACCACTGACCAACACAGCCATCTTCAAAGAAGTTTATCGCTGTGCACAAAGGCAAAACTGAAGGCTTTTCTACTTCTATTACTACTAGCACGTAGAACGGGTCTGACGTTTTGGTCTTGCCAATATATTTCTCACCTCTCCACAGAGGGTTCAAAAGACCCATCGCAAGGTTTCCTTCCCCGTTGCCCACATGGCATTCAGCATCAGCCTTGTTGCAAAAGATTAAGCTTTAAACAAACATAGAAAAAGGAAAAGTAAACATAGTTCACAAAGAACAGCTTCCACCTCAATACACTCAATCTAATCTAGTCTCTCCCTCCAATTGAGCTGCCAATGCCACTTCAAAAGAAAAAAAGAAAAAAAAAAGCAAAACCCTGGAGAACTTGCAAGGTCAGGTTTTTTTCCATGTGGGAACTATCCAGAAGGGTTGGTTTGTATGCAAATTTCAGCCTCGAGGAGTTACAAGCACATCCTTGACACCACCTCTTTGAGGTCCCTTTAGAAGTCAAGAGTGCAGCACCAGATGAAGAAGAAAGGTTTCCCCTCAGCATCGAGGCACACGTGCGCAGATACGCATGTTTTCTAATGACACTCAATATGGCCCATGCCGTTTTGCCACAGCACATCCTCTTGTCTACTTTTATTCTGTGCTTTGCCACCAGGCTTAGCACAGCCTTAAACTTCCCCCCCCTCTTTTTTTACCCTGGACCCTAAGTTTAGAGCCCAGGCCACCCACGCAAGTCCCATAGGTCCCTTCCCAGCCTTACTCACCATCTTTTCCAAGGGATGCCACTAACTTCTGGGCTACTGACTAGTCTGGCCAAAAGCTGCTGTGAATACTTCTGGATCACAACTCTGAATTCAAGACAGTGGTTCCAGCTTGTAACCAGAATTATCCCTATGCAGGGTGAGCACACAATTCACCCATTTGAAATGGGGGGAGGGGAGAAAAAAAAGAAAAAAAAAAAGAAGTATTCACAGGAAAATAAACCACATGACAGCATCCTTCAGAGTGCTGCAGGGGAACAGTCAGGAAGGTGAATGTGGAAAAGGCCTGCTCTCAATTCTGGTACCAGGATTAAGCTGTACAAGAATGCAATTAGGAACACAGCAAGAAACCCCACTTCCCAAACACACCATCGTGACGATTCTGCAGCCGCAGACAAGGATTGGACCTACCCTCCCTGGAAGGCAAGAGTTTATAGTAGACACTCAAAATTAGACACATTACAACCTCTCAAAGCAAAAGTATGTGTTCCCGTGGGGATGTAGGCTAACATGAAGTCCAATTAAATAATCACTGGAAATGTCAGCATAAACCCTGAAGGAATACATACTTCTACTATGAAATGGTCCCACTGGAAATCATATTAACAAAAAGGTCATCAAGAAATGCTAGAGCTATGTACAAAGGAGGCAGGGAAAGCAAGGGGGGAGGGAACAGAAACTATTTTAATGCAATAAAGATACCACAAATGGTTTTATATTGACAAACAGCTACAAGCCTGTTTTCACAGACAGAGGTAGAGCAGACAAGATTTGTCCCAAACACCAGGTTTTATTTGCCTTTTATTTTTTAACCCAATATCAATTCTCTCCCTGCTCCTCACCAGGTGCATCCCTCAAGCTCCATGCTTAGAAAGGGCCAGCGGGACCACACACAGGCACTGTGCAAGGAGGGGGCTTTGGCTGAGCACATCTGAAGGGAGAAGGGTCTCAGCATCAAGTCAGATGTCTGTTATCCTCCATGCATAGGAGGACTGCTGTTTAATTAAACATTGCTGTTTAATTCCTGTGTTTTAGAGAACACGTGTGGCTGAACCATAAAAATTCCCATTTGTTCACTTTACCCTTTTAAGGGCAAGCTCTCCAGCACAGCCTCTTTCTAACAAGAGAGCAGGCTGCTGTGTTTCTCCTGAGGATGAGCACAGGCTCTTTCCCAGTCCAAATCACTGCTCCTCCACACCAGAAACATTTGCATGAATATGAAAGGAAAAAAGGGTGCCGATGTATCACAGCAGTATTTGTGAGTGCCATCCATTCCTACTGGATCTAAACCTCTTTTTAAAGTGATTTCTATTCTTTTGACTAGAAATACTACTACTACTACTATCTGGCTCTGCTGTGACACTTCCCAGCAAGATATTTCAAAGCACTTAAAGAAAACCCAGAGAAAATACTGTGCTGTCTTGATATATCCCAGTTTCACACTGTCCAAAAATAAAAGCAGTGAGCTACTGGAACTAGCATGATGCCAGCCAGCCCCTGCTCTGACACAGACTGCAGCGCCAGCACTTAAATCCCAGTCCTAACAATCAGGGGGGCAAGGACAGTCCCTAAAAAAAAAAAATCCAAAGGGCAAAGGAAAGTTGACCCAGCTTGCATCCATGTACTCCAAGGCCAAGGAAACACGCATGGGGGAAAAAAGGACATCTTTACAGAATCCAGAGCTAAATTGCAACCAAACAAGGAATCTCTTCAGACAGATCTCCAACCCCTAAGCTAACCCTTAGTTTTCATCAACCAAACATACAAACCCCCACTACTTTAGCAGAGACCATGAAGTATTAGAGTCCATCACTGACACAGTACAGACCAAATGATCGAATAGGAGCATTTGCTTTAAAACATTATTGGTCAGCTGCTTACATAAGGCTTAGTATCCCACTCCAACATAATAAACTGGAAACAACCAATACAACTGATATGACAGAAGCTTGTGAGTTACTTACTGTTTTCCAAATCTCTTTAAGCCATTAAAAAAAAAAAAAAAAAAAAAACAACACAAACCAAACAAACCAACAACAAACACATGTAACTCATGTGTGAGCAAGGAGTAACATTTATTGTTGTTCTTTTTATGAAGTGGCTCTTCTCTGTTGCAGTGAACAAAGTGGGAATTAAGCCAGGCAGGCTGTAGACTTTTTATAGCCAGAGCCTAGGAAAAGAGTTGGAACCAATGTGTTCACATGGTTTTACTAATTTATTTTTTTTTAATGAAAATAACCTGCTCACCCAAGCAGAGAAATACATAAAAGCTACCCTCTAATTTTTTTAAAGAACAAAACCCCCCTACAGGCAAATCAGAGCCTACAGTTTACCACTTTAGCAAAGACATAACTGTTAAGGGAGGATGGTGCTTACAAGCCTTTCTCCAACTTTCTGCCAGAGGCATTTCTGAGTTGTTCCAGGGCAGTGCTGTGACAGTGGGTGAACCTAGACGAGCTGATGGCAATGAGAGAGGTGAGCTCAGTGCAGTGCCCAGGACAGAAAGAGAAAACCCAGACCAATTAAAATCACTTGTCCAAGGCCTCTGTGCGTGCTTAGTGACAGAGTGGGACAATGACCATTGTACACCTTGGCCAGAGCTTCCCCAGCCCCAAAACTACCCTGCTATCCAGACAGAGTTATCCCTCTGGCCAAATCACCCCTTTTCCATCCCACACGTAAGAGACACTTAGTTCTGTCTCCCCCCTCCTCTCCTTCAAGCACCAAAACCCTGGTAAAGGTCCAGAACCAAAGCACAGAACACCTTCTGGGGGGAATGCTCCTGAGGAACCAACAGCTTGCACAGCAGAAGAGGACACATCAAAGACAGCCTCCAGAGGGCTGAGATGCTTCTAGATGTGAGGTTGCCTTAATCATAGATATTAATTGAAGCAAAAAGTTTCCTGTACTAGAGTCACAAGGCATAAAAGACCCCAAACCCTGGAGCTTCACCACAAAAGCTACTGGAGCATCAATCATCTGCCCCATACAGAAACCACAACAAGCACCCCAGGACTTTCTGGCTGCAGAAATAAGCCCCTGAATGCCTCAACGGCTCTTGCTCAGGGCAGCCCCTACTCTGCCAGGAAAGGCGCCATCCATGACATCCACCACTCTCCTTTAAGTCCCTGCTTACCTGTTAAGTCCCTGTTGAAATAACAAGAACCTCAAAAAACAGTTGAAATTTTACATTACAGAGGCATTTAAAAAACAACAGAGACAGATTCAGGTGAGTACCTAGAAACACAGCTCCAGGCAAACAAGGGCTTGCAATAATTCAGGTCAACCTTGTGATTTCCATAGCCAGCAATCTCCCAGGCCCACCAGAGACTTCCCAATAAGGCCAAGGATCCACACATAATCTTACCTCATACACAAGGGGACAATGCATTAGGTCATCTTCAGAGATTACCATAATCTATTTCTTTGTACAGGGTGACTTCTATAGCCCTGCAAACCCACACTGAATATTTGGGAAGTATTTTCCTCCCTGTGGGCTGGTAAACATGTAAAACAGACAAATTTTAAGACTGTCTGAACACTGTTCCTATTTATGGCATTTCTTCAAAGTTGCTTGCAGAAAAGTAATAAAAAAAGTAATAAAAAAAATTAATTATAATGTGGTTTTCCACAGAGCAAAAGAAGACTGGTAGCCTGAAGACAAGTGGCTGATCCCCCACTTCAAATCCACTGTAATGCCAAGGTAATTCACTAAAAACTTCTGTGCTCCACAGTACAGTAAAAACATCTGCTGCTACTTGGCAGGAAAACAACTCATATATAGATCCTAAAAAAAAAAAAATTAAAAAAAATCAACAAACTATTAGTTAATTACTCACCACTCATCCTTTAAATACAGCTACTGCTCCACCTTCAGCCTATCAAAAAGGCTGCAGTCACCTTTAACAAAAAGCCAGGAGACCCAGCAGTAAAGTAACTCTGTAAAGATTTTACTAGTAGTGTGTCTCACCTCCAGCAGGTTCAGCACAGCACACAAAGCATTCATCTAATTATAACCCAATATCTACCTACCAGGATCATAGCAGGAGATGTCCCCACTGTTTAAACAGAGCTGGGGCCAGATTTTTCTTTCAAGTATCAGAGATATTTGCCTAATGTAACAGTTTGCTTCTTGACTCTTTACAAGGGTATGAGAAGCCAGAGCTAAAAAAAAAAATAAAATAAAAAAAGTAAGTGTCCCTCCTGATCTTCTTTCCAAGGCAGTGCCATGGCACTCTTCCCCTCCAGGAATGCTGAAACATGACAGGTACTGTGCAAGCCACACTGTGACCTCTTGGATGCCATCATCTGGGAGGAAACACTATGCTTTCCATCACTGTTGAGTAGGCAAAGTTGAGAGGTCCACTCTTCTACAGAAGCATCCCCTCAAAGCACAGAAAAGACTGCAGTTTCCAATCACACTATTGCCCCGATTTATCTAGATCCAAGAGGTACAGGTACACACAATCAATTTTCAAGTGTTATGGCCAATAAAACTTCTACTTCAGTGGAGACAGATCCTTTTTTAAGCTCCAGCAACCAGAGACTGAAAAGTGTGGGTGAAATCTCGGCTCCGACAGAGCCCGCAGCACAGAGGGAACACACTTTAGTTTTAAACACATTGGACACTTCACACGCATTACTTAACACCTAAAAATACACATTTCCCTATTTACAACCATGACCTAATAATTATTCAGCGAAGATCTCCAATGGAAGTAAGTGCCAGGCACATGTTGTGTTGGTCAGCTGGATTTGTTGATCACTGCATCCAGTTTTACTCTCAAATACACTTGTGCAGAGTAATCTAATTAGGGTTTAAAGTAACAATAGTGCTGTTAAATTATATAATTAATAATTAATTCTGTATTTGCAACAGATTATGACCAGGTCAGGTACTCTAAAGGCAGTTGATCCTAGTATTTTACACAAACGTGGACAATATAAACCAGGTACTTATTCCTTTTATAGGTGTTTCAGTCCCTCGGCAGTTTGTCAACTTCCCTGATAAGAGGTGCTGGTGAGAGATCTGAAGCTATTCTTAGACCGTGGCAAAGAGCATGAAGTAGTTTGCTGGCAGGTCTTACACTCCCCACTGTAACAAGAGCAAGTCACTTCATTTATTTCCCTGTTAGATGAGCAATGAGAGGAGTGAAAGCCAGAGTATAAATAAGCACCTCAGACTGGAAACAAGAACAGAGAAGCAACCAGTTGTTGTCACCACCAGCCGGTTCCTCCCCATCCCTTTGTAGCCACCCAGCCATCAGTCTACAGGGTGCAGTGGGGAAAAAGTGGATTATTATTAAGCAAATCACATTTTGCACCTTTGCTTTTGAATTTATTTTTTCCCCTCCGCAGTCAAACACAGATGCCCTTCAGAACTAAACACAAGACCTTCAGCAGATTTCCAAGGCTCCTGCACATGGGACTGGAAGGCTGAGGAAGAAGGGCAGGATGAAGACAACACCACCAGTCCCTGGCCAGGGACACAACAGCAACTCCTTGTGTTAGAATCACAGAACCATTTGGGTTGGCAGGGACCTTCAAAGGTCATCTCATTCAACCTCCTCTGCAACAAACTGCTGAAATGTGTTGACACAGATGCTTCCATTTTTCATTTTTGTTTAAACTGTAGATTTAATTTACCTTGGAAAAAGATGTTCAACTCCAAACCTAAACACTTCATTCTGGGTAAAATCATGATTTTTGTCTGAATGCAAATGATTTTCCCCACTTCCTATTTTTAGGTCCTCATAACAAACCTGAGCACACAAACACTCAAGACTCCGGGCCACTTTTGCTATGAGCCTAGGCACCTGGGGGAGGCATGGACAGGGATGCCCTGCCAGTGGGTTTGCAGAACAAAAAGGGGCACAATCCTATTGAGGACAGCCAGGGCCACATGGCCATTCTCTCCCTCCCCAAACTCAGCAACAGCTCTGCCACTGACCTCACTCAGAGAAGACACTGGGCTCTCATCACTGTTTTTTCCTCTTCTTCTTCCCAACACTATGCAAACAAATATAAACAAAGAAAAAACAAAACAAAAAACAAGAAAAGGCATCCACAAAAGTGAGATGGGGGTTTATGCCTGTCTCAAGTGCTGCTGTGCCTTGTGAGCAAAGAAATAAGCAAATCTTTGCTTCTAAAGAGGTTAAATCAAAATTACGCAAGTCTTGTATTTATGACCAAAAAAGCACTCCACATTACAGGAAGCAGCAAAGACAGCCAGGGATAGAAGGGGAGGAATAGAGGTCCTAACTCTCCCCCCTCCAAAGCACAGCATCCATAAAACCCCAGAGCTTCCTTGCCACAGTGCTAGTGCATATATTGGTCTGCTACATTAAAAATAAATCAGGCCACCTCTTTTTAACTGGAGCCTAATAAGGTGCCCCACACATACATTTATCTATAGCTCACCGCCTGGCCTTTGTCAACAGCAGAGTTTCTCAGCCGCTTAAAAAGACTCAGGCACCTAAAACCCAAATGCAGGCAGGGCCACATGGCTACTAAGCCAAAGCTGTAACCCAACCCTGGGCTTTGCCGGTTGGATTCACCCCAAAAAAACCACGGGGGGGGGAGGGCGGGCTGACAGGCAGCACCAAACATGGAGATGGTGGCACCGGATCAGGGGGACATCAGCTTGGACAGCCGGGCTAGCAACCAGTGTTTGCAAACACAACACGGCAGGGATCAGATGAACCAGTAATAAATTAGGGCGGGATTGCAGCAAGCAGGAGAAATTGCTAGAAATAACAGATGGAGGGAGCTCCCCAGCTACTCCCCATTTCATGCGGGTGCCCAAACCCAGGGGCATCTGTGCTTCAGCATGATGGAAAAAACACTGACAAGTGAAACTCAGTCTCAAGCTCTTCCAGCACTGCTTCACCGCGCCTCCTGCTCAGAATCTTAACCAGTCTTCCTAAATGCTGCTTTATCCTACACCCAACTCCATCTGGTCCCACTTTGAGCCCCACTTCAAAGGCAAGGAGGGGAGTTTAGGTGATGGAGAGAAGCTCCTGGCTACACACCTCCCCAGGTGTGGCATGCTCTAGCCCAGTCAATCACTAAGTCCAAAAAGCAAAGTATTTGGGCTTCCTCTTTTCTACCACCCTGACAGATCTGTTGGCAGAAGACTTTGGGAAGGGAGTTTCCGCTAAGCAAGTCTTCGAGGCAAATGCGAATGTTTCTCAGTGGCTGAAACTCAAGAACATCCCAAGCAATACCACAAAGTGTTCAGTTAAACTCCACACAGCACCCAGGGGTGGCACTCAGCCTTGGGAGGTGGGATAAAGGGCTGCCCACAACCTTCCCTCAGGATCCAACTCCATCACAACCAGGGTGTCTTGCTTCAGGTACTGAAAAACTGCTAGTCAGAGGTCCACAGAAACCTCTGTGTTTTCAAAGAAACAGAGGACAAACACTTTCAGCATCCCATTTTCCTAAGGGCAGGAAGGCTTGCAGGCTACAAGTATGCATCTAGCTGAAAGGGCTGTACAACAGAACAACGACTGACAGAAACACAGGCCTTCAGCGGTAACCTCATCCTCCAAAGCACCTCCTCTCCCAACAGGTTTGGTAAAATCATACTGGGAACCTGTAGGAAGTGTCAAAGTAAACCCAGGATGACCACATACTTGCTGGGGGCAAGAAGGTTCAGTGTCATTTTAAGCTTCCACAGGATACATCTACAGAGGAGTATCTCACAGGATCCTTAGCTGCTATAAAGCTCTGAAACTAAACAGAGGAAAGAGGATAACCTATTGACCTAATCCATTCACCTGCCACATTGGGCAGATTAAAACTATTAAGCTGCACAGAAAAATCAAGTGAATAAAGACATACACTATGAGCTAAGCAGCAAATCCTTCCATAGTTCCCCAGTGCCACAGCCAGCCTCTGCCAACCATGCTCCTGGATGGCATAAACACCCAGGGAAAGGCAATATGATCTAGAAGGCAGCACGGTTATAAACAGGAGCTACAGAGTCAAGGAAAGAAAGGGAATCTTTGGGTGCTGCCTTAATTGGTGGGGCTCATTTCCCCTAGAGCATCATGGAACACACCAACCACTATATCAGACCAGGAGCCTTTACAGAAAAGCCATTTACATGAGTAACACATAAATACAATACTTTCACATCACTTTTTAGACAAAATATCTCCCTCCGTCCATTATTCTGACCCCGTACAACCAAACGTGGCTTGACTGCTCCTCAGGTGGCCCATGGTGCAATGCCTCAGACCAAGTGGCTTCCCTCATCTCTTCTCTTCCCTTCTTCTGCTCTCCCACTGTCCATCTCCAGAACCCATGCGTTCAGCTTTATATGGACTAAAATAAGCCTGCTAAGTAAAGGTCAGTCTCACAAGCTAGAAGAGAAGCATACCCTCCTGGACCTCTGCCCCTTGGGCTATAAATACTCAGAGCAAATACTGGGGGAAATTCTTTGTCTGCACAGGCAGACATCAGGAAGCGCATTTCCTCCTCCTTCCAGTTCCCACCCTCTCCGCTACTGAAGGACAACAGTCAAGGAACAGCAAGTATCCCCTTGTGATCCTCATGGAAGACATTTGCTTTGCCACGGGTGACTCAAGAAACACAGGCCTTCCTAGAAAAAAAACAATCACTTTGGAAGTTCAGCCATCAGCCAGGCTGTGTCATCAAAAGATGTGCTACAACACAAACCTTGATGTTACGTGTGGGCAAAGAGGAGGATTACCTTTTAGGACTAAGGGTTCCTTGCCTTCTCGCTTGAGTGACTCCAGCACTATGTGGAGGGGTTGGGAAGGCATTACTCTGCTTGGCTCATTGGTATTCTCATCATAAACTATGATTTCTTTGGAAAAGATCCTCTTGAAGGAGTCCTTGCCTTCCCGGCAGGAGATCAAGTCCAAGACAGTGATCTTGCCCTGCTGAAGCCTTCTCCGGCTGATCTTGTCGGAACAGTTAATGTGGACAGCCCCTTGAATGTGGCTCTTATTATACTCCATGAATGGCCTGCAGTCGATGATGACGGGCCCTTGGTTCTGTTGGTGGCTCTTGCCGCATTTGGTCATCTTCTTTGCCAGGTCGTTGGGGTAAATGATCTTGATGCTAGCGAGCTGCTTGGTGGTGCCCGAGACGGGACCGCCCAGCGGGCTCAGGCTGCCGGTGTTCTCATTACTGTTGACCATTTGGTTGGCGGGGCAGGCAGTCGAAGCTCCAGCACTCGCTTGAGTTTGGGCCTGAGCGTCCTTGTCGTATGTTGCCACAGTGCAGCAACTGGCACTGCTGCATCCACAACTCAGGGAGCGTGCAGAGCCGTTGGATGAGGGCATATACGTGAGATTAGCAGTCTTTAGGGACACGACAGCTGTGCTGAGCAGACTGGGGTGGCTCTCGCTGGCAGAAGAGGCAGATTCAAGATAGCTAGAGTCTAAACAAAGGTTGAGATCCTGAGGTCTCACTGGCCTTGAAAGTGCCACTACTACCCTGTCGTCTAAAGGAGATGGAGGCATGAGGAGGCTGAGCACTAGCAAGTTAAGAAGAACTCAAGATCACCCTGGAAAAGAAAAAGAAAAAAAAAAGGGGNATGAAAACAGATCATGAAACTACATAAGCCTACAGATAGAATCATAAAATTGTTTGGGACTATGAAGGGACCTTAAAGATCACCCAGTCCCACCCCCCTGCCCTGCCCAGAGACCAGGTTGCTCAAAGCCCCATCCAACCTGGCCTTGGACCCCTCCAGAGATGGGGTAGCCACAGCTTCTCTGGGCAACCTGGGCCAGGGTCTCATCACCCTCACAGCAAAGAATTTCTTCCTGAGATCGTATCTAAATCTTCCCTCTTTCAGTGTAAAAACGTTTCCCCTCATCCTACAGCTCCCCTCCCTGATTAAGAGTCCCTCGCCAGCTTTTCTGGAGGCCCTTTAGGGATTGAAGGAGCTCCATGGTCTCCCCAGAACCTTTTCTTCTCCAGGCTGAACAACCTCAACTCTCTCACCCTGTCAGATACAGCAACTTCCTTTGCCAACACCCGCTACCCACAGGTAACAGCCTAACAAGCTCCTCTGACAGCTACCAGCTCACAAGAGCGCTAAAAGACCTCTCTCAGTCCCGCAGCAAATACTCCAGCCATCTGCATATGTGCACAAGGCACAGGCTGAGCAGCTACACCCAGGAGGAGGCATTCGTCTACATGCAGATGGTGCTGAGCTATTCTGAAACCCCGGGCTGCGAGGCACGCAACTGCTAATAAGAGAGGCACGTCCTCTCGTTCCCCTCACCGACTGCAAGGGAAGCAGCTACTCGGCTGGCTCTACCAATTGGGAGGAAGGCGCGGGAGCTGCATGTGTCAGTGGCGATAGGCAACTTTTCCAGCAAGCTAGCATAAAATTAGTTCTCAAAGGCTGTTACAAACTCGAACCCATAACGCTAAAAAAAAAAAACCAAACCATAAAACAGGACAATTAAATTCTGAAGATCTTTATAGAAAGTAAGCACGTGCCTTGCGCCTCCATCCCCCTGCCAGAGAGGCGAATCCAGTCCCTGTTAAGCCCCCAAGCCCGGTAAGGATGCTGCTCTCCAGCAGTCCCGCAGCAGCACTTCTCCCAGCACGCTTCACACCTTCTAGAAAGAGGGGTCCCCTGTGCCCCAGCCAAGGTCACAGCCTGCCCAACCCCGGGCTGCCCATTTGCCATCGCTAAGAGACAGCACCGCGGCGTTAGGGGGGAAAAACAAACCACCCTTTTCCAACCGAGAGGAAAAGAAAACAGGAGCAAAGCAAGCTCAAAGAACCAGACGGTGCCTCCTTTTCCCCAGCAACTTCGGCGGCAGCTGCGGCTCCCGCTGAAAAACGCATCCCCAAAGGCGACTTCACCAACTCCGCCGACCGCTCCCCGCCTCCCTTCCTCCCGCAAAACCCGGCGAGTCCCCGCAGCACGGCTTCGCCTTCAAAGCCAGCTCCGGACCGGGCCGGCGGACGAGTGGCACGGAGATGTCCCGTCCCGAAGAGCCAGTCCTCCTCTTCCCGGGACCGGGGCCGCCAGACCCTGCCTTGCTTGTCCCCTACCCGAACACCCCCCGCAGCAAACCCGCCGGAACCAGGCAAGGCG
>VZRU01014405.1:10200-48059 GCA_013398155.1 Pedionomus torquatus
CCTGTTCGTCCAGGACCAGCCTTCAAGCAACTGAATTCACCCTCCTTTTCCATCCTATTCTTATGACGCTTCCTCTTAGGCAAATCCTGCCCACTCCACGATCAGAGGACTCCAAAAATAATCTAATTGCAAGCACGGGCTGCCAAGTGGGTGTAGAATTTAATGAGTCCACTCAGTGGCCACATCCCTGGCAAAGGCTAGTGCCGTGCTGTGGGCTGCTACACACCTGGAAAGCACGACGGAGTGCGAGGTGTGTGTTTGGGATAAATACACACCCGGGCTCTGTGCCACCCCCCGAGCATGGCAGCAGCACCAGAGCCACTCCAAAGCCGTGGCTGGCCCCGCACTGGCCCTGGTGGGACAGCCCCGAGCCACTGCCGAATGCCTCAGCTCAGCCGGAGGGGACAGTACTCGCCCTCCCGCTCCGGCTGAGTCAGAGCAGTTGGTCCCTCGCTGCTCCAGCAGAGATCACACAGCGGTCCTGCCAGCAGGGCCAGAGCAGAGCCCTCCCAGGTGACTGCTCCAGCGGCACGGGTTCAGCACTACCTCCTCCAAAACAACGTCCTGAGCATCTGCCGCAAGAAGCTGGGAGACCCAGCTCCCAACCCGCTGCCCGGGAACAGCCCTGCATCTCTGAACGCCGTCGGGAACCACCTGTGTCAATCAAAGCAATCACAGTGATTAATAAACCCGGCCCGCTGTACCTTCAGCAGAACCCGTCACAGCAGGGAGAGACGGCTCCTCGCTTCCCCACTGCTCCTCTCAGCTCTGGGGTCTAGAGAGGCCCGCCATAAAGACCTACTTTTAATTGCAATTAGGCTCCGGATCTTCACCTACACAGGTAAGAGAAATCTGCAATGTGTTTATAAGTTTGTGCCTGATTTAAGGGAGACAGATGGAGACAACCCGAGTACGGAGCTGCGGACCCACCGAGCGAGCGACCATCAAAAGGGGCATCTTTAGCCAGGTTTTTACACTGGCTCAGCCTGTAGCCTTCTACTGAAAACATCCCCTACTCCTGAGACTCATCTGGCTGATTTACATACTTATTCTTGCACTGCTCCCAGTCCCGGTACAACAGCTGCCTCCCAGAGGATGTGGATTTGAAAAAGAAACAAACCCAAACCCAGATCCCAACGGGGTTTCTGTCACCCAAGGACTGCTGCTCCATGCTCTGTGACAGTAGCTGTTGGGCAACCGCCTAAAAATAGAAACCTTTCATTTTTTACTTTAAAAAAAGGCAAACCAGAGACATTATTCTCTGATTCTGATGCCGGAGGGCTGTTTTGAAAGTAAGTAAAAACATAATTTTCTTTTAACAGCAAAGGCATTTTTTGTCCATGAGGGTTCCCTGGTCCATTGCTGGTACAAACTCAAGTGCTGGTTCTTCACTTAAAGAACGAAGTGGTGACCACAGGCTTTTACTTGTGTGCTCCTGGCTGAGTCCGTAACAAGTAGCTCAGCTGAGGGCCAGCAGAAAGCCACGAGTGGCCCTTTCCTCAGAAAGGTGGTCCCGGGCCAGCCGATGCCAAGGTACCAGCGAGGAGCCCAGCGCACGGCGCCGTGAGCGGCCGGAGCGGACCTCAGATCCCCCCTGGCTCTCACCCTGGCCCCCGCAGGGGTCTGTGGAGCACAGTACGGTGCTGTCACCTCCCACAGTGGCCGCTGCGGCCACCGCCTCGGCCACGGCTCCTGCCGGCCACCGCCCCGAGGGCCAGGCTGGCGCAGGCGCAGGGTTAATGTCGCCCGGCGTCGGCGTGCCCCTTGTGCGCCTCAGCGAGCCTGGGATCTTGTGTCTGCACCCAAGAATGATTCATTTCACAAGAATGCAGGTATCAGAGTGCAGGCGCTTCTCCAGCTACACACAGACTATCTGTTTCTTGCTGATACAAGTTTTCACACACTGGGGGGGAAAGCGCTGGTTTCAGGCATCGCGCTGCGCGGCCGTGTCCAGTTGCTGCACTGATCATTATGCAACTTAACCCAGGGGAACTCAACACCCAGCGACAAAATTAGAAATACAGAAATACATTTGCACTGTTTCCTTGCTCCCTGTAACAATATTTGTTTCATTCCCCAACCCAAGATGAACCGTGCAGCACAAAACATAGTACAGAAAAATGCTTTTTTAGATCAGATGAGACTACTTCAGTTTCAGACAAAACCCTCCCGTCTCAATAACTGGGAAAATTCATACATGGACGGAATCTACCATCAACCAGCCTGAACTCAGGCAAAAGTTCAGCTGATTTCCAGAAGCAGCTTTGTCGACAGAGAGGGATAAGCAAGGACTTGGGACCAATATAAGCGAAATTCTGATTTTACCAGGACTAAGAACTTACACAAAACCTAAAATAAAAGGACTGGCCTATATTAAGGACATTTTTTCCTCTCCAGAATAACTGACGGTTACTAGCAAGTTCATACACCACCTTTTAAAATCTTTAAAGAGATTAGCCATGTTATAGGGAAACAGAATCTCAAAGAGCCCATAGGAAACACCCTTTGGTTTTCAAGAGCCCCCGAGCAGGTTTCACGGCTATCGGCACAGGGGCTTGGGCCACAAAGAGCTACAGGATGAAAAATTGATCCAGCCTGGTAAAAACAAGGACACTATTTAATTCTAAACTAAAGTAGTAGAGAAACAAAGACTCGATTCATACCAACAATCCACAGCTTCTGTAGCTGTCAGATCCACCTCATTAAGCAGCTTCCCAATGCTAATTATATCGTAATTTTAATGGGAACCGTTCCTCTTACTGCGGTCCAGATTCTGCTGGCACTGAAGCCAGTGGGACTTTTGCCACTGCCTTCAATGGGAACAGGAAGCATAGCAGGCATTTATAAATATCATGTGTTTGTCCCTATAATTTATAACTGATTGCTCTGCTGGGGAGACTGACTCTTCCTCCAGCCCCTGTGGAAATCCATGGCATTTCCTTGCCTCCGACCCAGGAAGACTGTACTGTATTGGTCCCATAAGGGAAGCTGATTTCATTCTGCAGCCTCATCTCTTCTCCAGCCAAGGCAGAAACGCCAGCAGCAGCCTCTGGAAGAGCCATGTCCAGCTCTCCTCAGCCAACGCCACTGTCACTGACACGTGGACCAGCAGGACACAGGGACGGGGCTGGCCTCGGGCAGAGCAGGGGCACATCCTGGGTGAGACACACTCAGATTTTAACTAGATCCATTCGCCCAGAGAAACTCCCATCAGAGGGATTCCTTAATGCAGATAAAACCACCTGGGTACTATCAGTTGCTATAAGGTGTGATCCTCTGAGCGTCCTCACAAAGCTGTAAATATAAAAAATCATAAAGAAAAGTCTGACCTAGCTCAGACACACGCAGAGAGCCTGTCTTTCTGTGCACAGGGGAAAATCCTTTCCAAGAGCTACTGCCTTCAAGAGATCATTTCTTTGTCAGTTGTTCAGCTGGGAGGATTTCAATGCAAACACCAAGTCAGGGCCACAATCCCAATGCTGAGAAACTCAACAGTTATACAGGAATGAACCAAAGAAAAATAACCTCAATAGGAGCAGGTAATAAATGCCAGTGTTGTCATACTAGTGCAATACCAAAACTTTACCCGAGCCACAACTAACGAGCAGACTGACTCGACAACCTCTGTTCAGTTCCCACTCGCTCCTTTCCAGAGCTCTGTTGAGAAACCAGCCAAGACCCCTCTTCCAACGTCCCAGCAGAAGCACGGACAATCCAGCTCACTCCTGACCAAACGTCGCCCGCAGAAATGTCAGATGATGCAAACTCAGAAAGATCTGGAAAGTGCTCAGCATTCCTCAGAACAGAAATAGCCGTCCCCACCAGGGAAAGACTCCTGTCACACACGATTCAAAGAAAGGGACTTCAGAACACTAATTGCACGTGCGTAGAAGCCGACACAGTGCAGACAGACAGTGCATTGCATTTGTTTGGGGAGTGGGCTTCAGTGCCAGTGCCAACAAGAGTCACTGTGCCCAGGTTTTCCACTGCACCAGCAGCTTCTACTATGGTATCTTTAAATTTTTAGACAGAATTTTAAAGCTCAGTATTCAGAATGCAGCTGTTCAAAAACCTAACTCTAGCAGATGACGTTTTCAACTATGACATAAAGGAAAAATAGGTGGTTTGTCCCCACTGAGCAGGAGAGAGTGCTGGCTCTGGAGCAGAGGTGTGCTCTGGGCATCCCCAGAAAACCCCTCCCCTCTCCTTTGCTCCTCAAACACCGCATCTCTTCCCTGCCTGGAAAGGAAGGAAACACGATGCTGCACTTTCGCCAGCTCCAGGAAGAAAAGAGGCCGAATCCTTGAGGGTTAAAGACTGGGTGCATTTAAATGAAGTGTCTTCCCAGTGTTCACCTCAAGGCCATCCCTCTCCCCAAACAAGCACAATCTGACAAAATTTGAAACCAGTACGTGGGATGTGACCAACGGGAGGAGAGAGAATCTGGATTCCAGAGACTCTTCTGGGCATGGAGGCAGGGTGTACTACTGAAACACAGAACTTGGTGTTTTTGTGAAATATAGCCCTAAACTCTCGCTATGCCTGAAAGTACATGTCAGCTTTATCTGCACTGACCAGGCTGTAACTGTACACCCTGTCAGGGATCGGCACAAACAGCCTGAACATGAAGCGGGTCTGTCCAGCGCACCCCGAGCCCGGCCCTTTACAGCAGCCCAGGGCTGGAGCAAGAGCCACGGTGGTGGCCAGGGCTGCTGTGCTGCTCTGGCAGCAGGAGCGGGAGCAGGAATAGGAGCAGGAGCAGGAACAGGAGTAGGAGCAGGAGTAGGAGCAGGAGCAGGAGCAGGAACAGGAGCAGGAGTAGGAGCAGGAGTAGGAGCAGGAGCAGGAACAGGAGCAGGAACAGGAGTAGGAGCAGGAGTAGGAGCAGGAGCAGGAACAGGAGCAGGAGTAGGAGCAGGAGCAGGAACAGGAGCAGGAACAGGAGCAGGAACAGGAGTAGGAACAGGAGCAGGAGCAGAAGCAGGAGCAGGAGCCTGATGACGCTGCCAGTGCGGCGGTGCCAGAGCCCTCACTGCGGTGTTACTCAGCTTTGCCCACAATAAGCCCAGTGGGAGCGAGAGACGTCGTCATTAGAGACCAGAGTTTTGAAAAATCCATTTAGGGGCCCTAGAAAGATTTCTGCTTTTCACTTGTAGTTTGGGGGGAGGGAATTTCTCACCAGCAAGAGGGATCCATTCAGCTTCTTTTATTTTCTACTTAATTCATTGTTATTAGTGAATCACACTAAATAGCAGAAAAAAAATAAGACTATTCAAGACACTATCCTTTAATTCTATTTAATTCTGAGGTTCCTAATATTGATGCCATTATCTTTTAAAGTCAATCCTCTGCTGTGATCAGGTAAACGAGTCTGTTAGTCACTGAGTCTGCACGGTTCTCTGAAGAACGGCGCTAAAGCCATCATGGGGATTTTGGGTCAGCTGAGACACAGGATATCTGATCCAGCAGATCCGAACTGGAATTTCCTTAGTAGCTGAAACAGTAGAGGACAAGCTGAATTACCAGATTCATCAGACAACTTAAAATGGTCCTAAATTAAGTGGTGGAGTTAAACAAACTGATTTGCTTTTCCTGTGCTTTTCCCCAGGAGCACAGGGAAACAAAGATCATTTTGAAAAGCACTGTTAGAGTCGAATTAATTTGATTCTAAATGGAGTTAACAATGATTTTTGTATGCTAAACCTTTTTCACCCTAACGCCCTCGAAATAATCAGGAAGGAGCCACAGAGAGAAACCTCCTGTTTGTCGCTTTAATTGTGAACATTTCTCATCTATAATTCTGCGGTTTTTTGACCTCTCCCATCTGCTGCGTGTGCTCAGCGCTCCCTGGCCACAGAGAGCCGAGCGACTGCATCAGCTCAGCCCGGGATTTCTCACCCCAAGCCCGTGGCACTAGAGGCAAGGAGGCGGGCGATGGGCAGGGGAGCAGGCTCCCCGCAGCCCCGTGCCCGAGCTCTGAAGGGCACGTGGTGAGCACAAACCGCTGCTCTGCCGCAGCGGGACTTCCCCACATTATGTCCTCCAAACACGAGATGCTCACGCTCTCCCCAGCGACACGGAATGAGGCAGCATCTCAAAACACGGTTTGCTCTTTTGAGAAAGCTGGATTTCAGGCTGTTTTCCTTCCTGGAGGCACGCTGCAGAGGCCAGCTGGGCTGTGTAGTGATGGCTCTGGTGCTCTGCCAGCTGCTGTGGGCTCTAACTGGGCATACTGGAGATGCTGAGATATTGGGGGCAAAGCCTGTGACCTCGTCCCAGAGCCAGCACTCTCCAGTCCCACCTCCCAGCCGCGGTCCTGACACAGGGGACACTCTGGAGGGCAATCTCCAGGAGGTCTGTGATGACTTCCTCAGTAGAACAGTGTACAAACAACTGTGGAAAGGGAGCTAGAGCATTTTAACCTCTGAAGACTGCATTTTATTTTCCATTTTACCAACTGGGCTTGTTTCTTTAATAGCTGTCGCTATTTTTGCCACTGTCGCTGTTTACACAGATTTCCTTGGAAAACTCCGGGGGCTTGCTGAAGAGCTGGCAGAATTAGGACACCACGATACCAGCAAAGTGCTGCCCGATTATCAGATCGTCTTCTTCGTCCTTCTGGTTTTAAAACTGGGTGAAATCCAGTTCCACTCACCCAAAGGAAATGCTCCTTTTGGAGGGTGGCTGCTGGCCCTCCCAGCAGGAGGAGCGCCCTTTGCTCTGTCACTAACTCTGGGCTCGCTGCTGACCACATCCCTGGGCGCTCAGCAGCAGCCTGTTCTGCCCACGACGGTGGCAACAGAAATGCCCCGGACCAGCAGGTCACCCCCTGGAGCACATCCCTCTCCCCCAGATCCACCAGTGACCGCTCTGAAGCGCCTCAGGAGGCTCCCAGACTGGCTCCATCACGCTGAGCGGTCCGACAAAGATGCAGCTGGCCATTTCAGCTGCCTGCACCCACAGAGGCAGGGGCACACCTCCCACTAGGTATTTTAATTTAGCAGCGGTGGCCCTACATACCGACCTCAGCAAGGCTCAGAACAACTGTCAAACATTATTCAGTGGATGCTTCTCCATCTGTTTAGTAATACCTACGTATTTAACAGAAAAATGGGCTGGGTTACCTGAATATTCGTGAACACTAAACCGCATCTAACTTTCTACGTTCTCCAAAGCACGACTTGAATTCTTCTACTGGTTCTAATCACGCATACCCTTTAATTTCTATGCCAGAACATTCCATCATTCATAACCAGAAGCATTCATAATTGAAATGACTGTCTCTGCTGTTGATGACACCATCCATTATCAGGTTCTGTGATGGAGATCTGCACTGATTAGCACACATTTTTCAACAGCGCTGTTAAGTAGTTTTATAAAGCTGTAACTTTCAGGAAATGGCTGGATTTGGTATTCTGCAATCACCTATCACGTATTCTGAGGTAACACCCCGGAGCACTGCTTAGTAAAGGCTTCACATTTCATACGATAATCAAATTTCAGTAACAACCCATTGTGCACAGAAGTAATTAGCATTCCAGCAAAAATTTTAAGTGCAAATTTTGCCCAGAACTACAGCCTGTCCAGCCCAGCTCAGCACTGTGTAGGACACGCAATACCTTTGCAAAATGCACTTACTTTTTGAATCCAGCACAGTACTTCAGCACATACTGTTTCACACCTGCCTCCATCCACCTCTGCTCAGGGAAGGCCAAGGCAGCACACAGAACTCGGGAATCGGCAGGATACCTTCTGCTCTCACCTTCTGGATTTTCCAATCCGGAGGCTGCTATATAGAATATCCAAATGCAAAAGGTAAAACATAATGAGTCAAACCCTTTAAAATTTCCCACGTAGGGCTTCCTCACCCCATAGCAACCGTGGCGGTGGTTTGCTTTTTCAGCGCTCTACTGGGGGGCAGCTACGACGACTCTACAGATACTAGGTTCAGTAATCTAAACTAAAATCATTCACAAATAGTTCCAGATCACTCCAAGAGTTACGTTCCTCAAACGGCAGGCGCACGATGCATTAATACAGTCACACTAAATTACATCCAAACAATTTCTTTCATCATCTCCTACATTCCCAAAGCAAACTGCCAGGGGAATGGATGTCCCACTCGCCCTGTTCCCCTGTCATTTAGCAATGGGTTAAAGGCATTCTAGAGGGTGACTTCTGCTCCTTGACTGCTGACTCCAGATATCCCTGACACCAGTGCTCAGGGGAAACGACTTCGGGCAGATCGAGGGCAGCAAAGCACGCTTATTTAAATTAAAGTAGGCACCCACAGCTGTGCAGGGTACTTGTGTTATTCTGCTGCACACGATTCACGTCAGAACTGAAAGAAGAATGACAAGACTGTATTCTAGAAGAACCACAGAACTTACAATGACCTGAAATACAGCTTTTCGACCTGGGGGATAACTCCAGGTGTTAGAAGAGCTAAGACAGAAACTGGGAGGAATAAAGCAAGAAGAGAGGAGCATCCCGTTCCAGAGCCCTCTGAGGGCAGAGGCTCCAGTGAAGAGGAAGGCTCAGTGCCAGGGTTCAACACTGCTGGCAGTGGTAACCTGAAGGAACGGGGTGTCTTCTCCTTGCCCTTTAATACTTCCCCAGTTCCTTGCCCTGACACGCTGGATGGCAGCTGGGAAGTTACTAACAGTATTTGATTTAAGAAAGTATAAATGACCAGACAGATGTTTTTGCCATCTCTAAGGAAGGGCTTGAAAATAAAAAGGTTGTAAATAGAGTTACATGATCCTGGTGCATTTCACCCCCCCAGCCAGTGCACGTGCTCTGGATCTCTCTGCCTCCAACCTCACTGCAAAAGGGACTCCAAAATCTGCTGGAGTCTGAATGCAGCTCAACACACCAGAGCTGTAAATCCCTTGATGTTCACGCTTTATCCTTAAAATTTCAGAGAACAGAAGGAATCATCTTGCTGAAGCCTCTTAGAAAACAAAGCAGACTCTTAGAGGCTGCATCCTTACGTGATTCCCATACAGAAGTTCAGACTAATGGCACCGCTCCACGGGCATTAAGGGCAATAACAGCAATCAATGCTATTTATAAAGGGAAGAGTGGGGGCGAGGGGTTAACATATGTGGAATTAGCTCTGGGCAAAACGAGAAGCCGTTGCATCTAAAATCAAATGCATTCTCTGAAACAGACACCAGGGCCCAAATTCCCCTGCAGACTCCTGCAGCCCAAGAGTTTCAGCAGAATTTGGCCTTCCCCTTAACTTAGCTTCATTAGGTCACATCACACCACCAGCTTTTATGCCGGACGCCCCGCTTACTTCACATCAGTTGTTGGCACTATGTAGGCAATTTTCCGAACGGGAGGGGGACAAAAAGCTGCTGCGTGCACAAGGGAGAGGAATTCTTTTCCCATGTAGAATAAAAGTCACTTCTTAGCAGAGTTTGAGGGGGGAAAGTGGTATTTGTAACCCTTCTACCAGATGTCACCAGTGGCGACAAGAGCCAGTATTAAGTATCTCTCCAGCAAATTCCTCTGAAATCTTTCAGCGTCAGCTGGCCAACAACCCATGCAGAGAACGGGGGACGCTGGCGTCTCCCACAGCCGCTCTGAACCCGCGGCTCCTCCCTCCCAAGAACTGTCTGCACGGAAAGCACACATGCGGAATTTGTCAGAAGAACAAACCTTGTAGCGATGCTTTTTCCTATGTTTATCTGCAGAAAGTGAGACCCTGCCCGCCCCACGCAGAGTGTCCCTGTTCCTCTGTCCCCAGCTGCCGTCCGGGCGGGTGGGGCCCCCCCGCCGCTCTCGGCTTGGCACTGGGGGTCACTAGCCCTTGGCTTCTGTGCCTGGCTGGGCTTGCCTGCCCTTGACAGGGAAATGCTTCTGAAGAAGGATGATGTTACGACAGCCTCTGCACTGTCACCTCAAGCTGTGACACCAGTTGCACTGTCACCCCTCGCATGCCCTGGCCTCGATGCCATCCAAGCCTCAGTCTCTCGCTGTTCTCTGCCTCAAACCTAAGGGAGATCAAGGCTCCTCACCCACCCAGGCCATGGTGGTTGGGGAAGAAAACGGAGATCATCGCATTGTTTATATGCCTCAAGGTTTGGGGGTTTTATATTAAAAAAAAAAAAAAAAAGAGAAGAACAGGTAAGTAGCACAGAGGAACCCTTGGAAATAGCACTGCAAACACCCGAACCCCGTAACGCCTGAGGCACAGGAGACGGCAGGTTGGCCACCACGCTCCACAGACGCCCCTCGCACAGCCTCCCCGCAGCGCTGCTGCCACCGAAATGCCTCTCTCTATTCTGAAAGCAACGCTCCCGTGTGGGGCAGAGACAGCTGGGCAGATCCAGCCCCCTGCTTCGGGCACACGCCACTGAGCAGGATGTCAGAACCTTTCAGAATTCCAAGATGTTCTCTGGAAACATACCAGGCGACATGCCCTCCCCCAGCCAACTGCTCCCGGGATTGACATAATATTATTTTACCTCCTGTGGCAACAAATTCATTGTGTGGTGCTTTTTTCAAAACAACAACAGACCAGACCTTCTGGGAGACAAGGGGACTATTATTTTCCCTGGAGGGTTTGCTGCGCAAACACTATTTGAACGGGCCCTTGTTGGTTTTTCTTTTAGTCTGGTGCTCTAATGACGAAAGCCCACATACGCAGCATCTGCAGATAACAAGTTATCACACTTCAACGTTCATTAAAGACATCTCTTCAGAAGTTAGAAGTGCTTCATTTCACCTGGCTCCTCGTACCAAGCACATCCGAGAGTGGGGAGGGGGAGATTTCTGCCCCACGTCAGATGGAGAAGTTGGCATTTTCTGCTTAAATCAGAAGAAATTCGATAGGACTCTGTCCTTTTCGCCTATCTGGCCACTTATCTTGTTTCGTTTGCAAATATCAGATGTATTCTCTTGAGATAAAAATAGTGCAAGATGATTAGTTCGGCAAGTTCATTTGACACCATTCCCGCTCCGTGACGCTGAAATCTAAAATCTGTATATGGTATACAACTTAAAGTATATATATGCAAGCTCGGCCCTGGGGAGACACACGGCAAGCACGTCCCTCCCAACCAGACTGCCTCCCTCCCAGCCGAGAAGACCACAAAGGTAAGCCCATTAGATCCTCTGCTTTCAGGCACAGAAACACAAAGGGAACCGCTCCCTGCAATTAAAATCTCTCTTCCTCTGTCAGCTCCCAGCATGTCTGGTCCTTGTCACAAGCGACCTTAGAATAGAATCAGCACTGAGATCATGGGATGGAGAAGGACAGGAATGATGCTCCTTGTAGAAAATGAGACCGTGCTGCAATTTTTAGGTTTTCCTTCAGCTCACCCCATTTTTACTGCTGCCAGCAGTGAGAATGAGGTGAGT
The DNA here is from genome assembly GCA_013398155.1 of Pedionomus torquatus. Taxonomy (NCBI): domain Eukaryota; kingdom Metazoa; phylum Chordata; class Aves; order Charadriiformes; family Pedionomidae; genus Pedionomus; species Pedionomus torquatus. The sequence goes on from VZRU01014405.1 coordinate 21,571, forward strand.
GGCAGAGCTCCACATTCCCTCTCCTGGTGCTGAGGGGGGGCAGTTCTTTGCACAAGAAGCCGCTGGGACAAAGTCACTGCCAGCAAAGCAGAAGCTACTCCTCGGCCTTGGCTGGAGAAGTGCTCTGCTGCCAGCAGGAGTGTGTCCCCCTGCCTCCCGACACCCCCCGAGACACCCAGAAGGGACCGAAAGGTCCGTCAGGTTCCTCCGCTGCCAACAGCAGGGACGGAGGCAGAGGCTTCCTACCCGGGGCAGCTCCCACTCGCGGGAGACCCCGGAGCAGCGCACGGGCTGGGAATGCTGATCCTCCGGGACGCTGCTGTCCCTGCTCAGCCGGGAGGGGTGATGCTGCTGAAGAGCAGAGACCCATGAACAGACACGTCTCTTCTCCTGGGGCTTTCAAGACTAGCTTTTCTGCGCCTCAGCTCCCCTTCATTAACGTGACGCCACGTTACAGTATTGTCCCCAGTTTTAAAGTGCAGTTTATCCAACCGTAAATGCATCTGTGCAATGTTCACACCAAAAAATAGACTAGAAATCCAGCCCCTGCAGCATTTTGTGAAGCGACATGTATTATGTTGGCAAACTCCTGCAGCTGCTTGTGGGCGAAGGGGACAGAGTCTCTCTTGTGAAATGCTGCTGTACCAGAAGAAGCGCCTCCTGCCCTGCCCTGGGAAGGAGCACTAAGTCTCAGTACCTCGGTTCTAAGCACATCAGTATACTGAAATGTCAAAATTTGGCAAAAAATCTGGTTCATTAGGGAATAAAAAACCAAAACAACCCCCTCCAAAAAAACCCAAACCAAACCAAACCAAAAGCCCCTACAACAGATTTAAGAAAACCTTTTTATGAAGCTATCCTAAATGTAGTCCCTTAATGATGCAGCAGCCCGGCAAGCCCAGTGTAGCTACATTTACTGGTGCAACCAAACAGGATGAAGTTAGTCTCCAAAGTTAGATTTCCTTCAAACGAGTAAAAATATTAGTACTTATTCTGCACTATTTTCATTTTGTATTCATACTTGTGCTGATAGTAATCGTAGATTTGTAAAATTCCAATGACATTTATTGCAGATGCAGTTCCAGGGGACAAACTGAGCGGTATCTTACATGTGCTGCAAATAGGCGGTGATTTTAACTGAGTAACAACCGCCCTCGGGTGGTGCCAGACACCTCCCCTGCAGCATCGGGCCCTGCTGGACCCCGCTGTCCCGCAGAGCCCCCTCCTCACCCGGTTCTGCGGGGACCTGCCCCGACACCCCTCGCTCGCCATTAGACCAGTAAGGGCTCCCTGCCACACGCTGTCAGGGCAGCAGCTGCAAACAGCCGGGAAAGAGGCAGAGGAGTCATTCTAATGACCAAGTAGCTCACATTTAATGTCTTTTACAGCTCAACAATGGCCATCACCGACATCCTCTCTGCTAAAGATATCGAGTCTGCTCTCTCCAGCTGCCAGGGTAAGGAATGGTCTCTCTGCAGCCAGAAGATGCATATCATTTTTATGCTTTAAGACCACATGCCTATCATTTTCCCTTGGATTCCTTTCCCGTGAGATCTCTTTCCAGCTACATTGCAGTACAGCCCCCTGAATTCGCCGAGTCTCACAAGTGGTTATTCGGCGTAACGCTCACCGAAACACAGAGCAGCAATTAAAGGGCCACAGTTTAGGTTAGCACTGGCTTAACTCTATTTTTTTTCAATTTTTAAACCCATTAAAGACTTGTATTTAAATAGTTAGCCTTTTCCTGCAACATGTCGAGAAAAGCCTCAGCTTGCAGAATCACAGTATCACCTGTGAAGCCACGATCAGTCTCAATTCTCTTAAGCTGTTCCTCAGCCAGACCAAGGCAATTTTCCGACTGCCCAAAGAGCTGGTTTAGGACTGTGAGTCGCTTACCTTTCTAGGAAATCCTCCACCACAGAAAGGACTAAGTGAAAAGGAGGTAAGAATTACAGGAGCTGGTCTGTAGCCACAGGAGCACCCTCTACACATTGTTTTTAATTGCGTGTGACACGTCGCATAAATCCTGGTTCAGCAGAACGTGCGCTGGAGCAGAGAACTCCCAACTGGCTGAAGGGAGAGACGAGCACAGGCACAGAGGTGTTAGAGAGGGAAAACACCCACCCAGTCTCCTGTCCTGCTACGCCAGGGAGCAAGAGGTAGAGGAGCAGGCTGGTACCTAAGAAAAGCCAGGCGTATTCCCAAGGAATCCACGCAGTAGTAACAAATTCACGGCAAAAATATTTCAACAGCTTCTCTTTCTTCCAGCTGATGATTCCTTCAACTACAAGTCCTTCTTCTCCATGGTTGGTTTATCCAGCAAGACTCCTGATCAGATAAAGAAAGTCTTTGGAATCCTTGATCAGGACAAGAGTGGTTTCATTGAAGAGGAAGAGCTTCAGTAAGTATTTATTTAAACAACGTAAACTTTGAACTCACTTGGTGTCCTAGAAGAAACTTGCTGTTATTTTAAAAATAAGACACAATTCCTTGCCTTTCCTTGGATCTGAGTAGATCTCCTCAGGGAATCAGAGCAAGCATTACTCTGGCTGTCAGGGTCATTCCAGAGAATGCAACTAGAGCACAGCTCTCTGCCCTGTGCTCTTTCAGGCTGTTTCTGAAGAACTTCTCCTCCAGTGCCAGAGTCCTCACCTCTGCGGAGACCAAGGCTTTTCTGGCTGCAGGTGACACTGACGGTGATGGCAAAATTGGGGTGGAAGGTAAGGCTTTTGGAACCCTCTTCAAATGTGTGTTTTAAAATGAAGGTGTTCAGGGCTGCATTTCAACGTGGGATGAAGAACACGTCCGAGTACTCTGGCTGGTGCTTTCTGCCACAGTGTCTACAGCAGCCACCACTCCTTCATTTTCACAGCTTTACTCCCACTTGGTCTGTGTTGCAAGTTGGAACTTGGGCCCAATGCAGAGCCTAATGTTCTTCTAGTCACTGCCAGCAGGTTTGGGGTTAGTTCTGCTGCATGTCTGATCCACAGACTCAATGCACCAGATTTTTAAGCCACCCCCAACATCTATTTATTCTCTGAATTTCCATTTTGGCAATGGATGCTCAGCACTTCTGGCCATACGACACTTTGAGTTTTCAGTGCACTTCCACCTCCATAAACTTGTTTCTTCATCTGCTGCTGTCAAAGGTTGGCCAACGCTCTGGAGTGGTTCATTCAGGGCAGACTAAGGCTGGTGGTTTCCCAAGGCTCAGTGCTCAGCGCAGCACAGAACTTTGCGCTGGAGAATTCCCTGCAAAGGGCCAGTGTCACTGGGCAGTCCCTCTGGGAGAAACCACATCCACCTCCTAAAGGAAGCCTCCCAGGGATGATGTGACTTGGCCAGCATCTTTCTTTTAGAAGCTGCAGCAAGGGAAAACAGGGCATTCTGCATCACAGACAAGAGCTGAAGTCAGTGAAAGGGTCTGTCTCAGCCGAAGGGGGACAGGTGGCAATAACTCCAGCAGACACGGGGGCTAATCTTAGCCCCAGCCCGGGAGGGAGAGATGCACTGCTGGAGGAATTTGCTTCAGCAGCAGCTTCTGCAGCTTCGGTTCATCAGCCCCAAATAGGGCGTTAGATTATGCAGATCTGAGCCCTTTACACTGCATCTCCCAGGCAGAAATTAATCACCGCTGGCAGCTCTTTGGGACAACAAAACCAGAAAATCCCTCCTATTGAAACCTACAGACTCGACCGAATTAGCTCTCTGCTGCCTTGGCTACCATCAGAGTTTGTAGCGGGTTAGTTTACCTTTAACTCAGGATTTCCCCCAAATCTGAATTCACAGATGCATTCCTCCTCTCTGCACTTTCTCTTTTTAATGAGTGAAAAATCTGTTACGCCCCCAGCATCTCAGTTTAGCAGTAGCTTGTGCAGTGCTATAATAACTTTGGGAGCTCTCCACAACTAGGAGTTTAATCTATGTTTTTTATCTATCACTTTTATCTGTTTTTTCTAAAGATGTTTAAAATCACTTTCATCTAGATTTATTCCCTGCCCTTCTCATTTTCTTCCTTGACAGAATTCCAATCTCTGGTGAAGGCGTAGACAGCGTTAGACCAAAGGCAGCCTTGGACTGACTCTTCCAATTACCTCGTCCAACAAGCACTTCGCACCAGCGTGTGTTTGTACACTTTTGTATGGCTTCAGGCATGAGCAATTCCCCCCGCACCGAGTCCACACGCCGGAGAAATCGCTGCTGAGAAATCCTGCAACGTACAGCTGGTTTGGTCACACAGCGTTGTGACACTTCCATTGTAAAGAAGGCACTTTGTGATTCTGCACCACTCATCCTGTTGAAATTGTGGCTGGAAGGGGGGAGGAAAAATTAAAAAAAAAAAAATCAAAACACCAACCCGGGGAAAAAACTGCTTTTTAAATTTTGTTTAGGTTTTCCATCCTCGCACTTAACCATGCTGACTCGCCAGACAGTTTGGATGATCTTAAACAACATGACGTCTTTTAAAGCTTAATTGTAATGATTTCATTGGGTTTTATTTCTCCTTAATCCTCTGGTCCTTGAGGAAAAGCAATGCTAACAAGATAGCTAAGATCATTTCTATTGAGTCCCAACCCTGAGAATATTGAAAAATGAAGAGGAGTTGACCCATAGCATGGACAACTCCCAAGCATGGAACAAGTTTGGTGTAAATTTTGCAAAACGAAGCACCAGGCTACAGCACATATCGTCAGAGCCTGTTTATGGCCCAAAATGCAACTCTCCCTTAAGCAGCTTCATCTTTCATGAAATGTAAGGCAGCCGTGAGATAGAGGAGAAGGGTCTAATCCCAACTCTGACACTGCCACAAGTCACAGGCACTGACAGTGTGGGCCACGGGCCGGCAGGCTGTGCCGGGAATCGGGAGCACGTTGCTATTTACCTCTTAATACACACAAAGCAATAACACTTTGCCACATCTGGGAATTTCTCTTTCCTACAGATGGAACAACAGCCAGTCTTGTGGTCTTATTACCTTAAAGCTCTGTTACGTTGCTAAATAGTGGCCATTGCTCAATTCTTTCATTTATTATACAAATAAGCATCTATATAGTATTAGCAGTAGTCTTAAGTCTGAAAACTCTCAGAACTAGTCTTTCAGGGTTTAGACAGGACTAGAGAGAGCTGGTTATAGCCTTGTCTTCATTAATGGCCAAAGTCAACCCTGTCCATGGTGAAATGCACTGGCTGAGGAGACGCCAGGAGGTCTGGCTGGGTGGGCTGGAAGGTTACACCCACCCTTAGGTGTCTCCGTTCCACCACGCCGTGGTCCCAGCTCACGAGCAGAGCGTCCCTTTAACACTCCCTGCTGAAACTGCGTGACAATTCTGACACAATCTGCCAGCTGGCTCGCGGAGGAGCAGAAACAGAGCCTTCTGGAACTCCTGTGTAACGCTCAGCGTCGGCGTTCCCACCACGCTGTGCGAGGCCGGAGCCGCTCACTCGCACCAGGCACGACCCAGAGCTGGGGCAGAGCTCAGGGCTCTAGTGCAAACCAGGAATTCTGGCCATCAGACTCTCCGAAGCCTTGGCAGAATTATGAATATAAACCCCAACTCTGCCCCCATGGCCTTTGATGTTAAATCTGGGCTTAAATTATAGCTGCTGTTAATTGCAGCACTGAAAGATTTTCCATAACGATGAGACTCTGTTTGTTCCTTTTACCTTATTCATTTTTCTGTCTGCTGAGGAAAAAAGTCCCGAGCAGCCCAGATCTGCAGGCACAGAGAGAGGCAAGACAGACATCAGCTCCTCGCGCTGCCATCCCTCTCCTGTCACTAGCTGAAAAGCAGCTGGCACACACACAGTGACAGACCTGCATTCCGGGCACATCCGAGGCTCCTGCGGAATGCGAGATACGCAGGACTGCAGAGTGGCCCGTCCTGTGCCCCAGGGATGCTGAACAACTGCATGGCCTTCTGCTGCCACGGGGGAACCGGGCGCTTGGGAGGGCCAGGCAGCTCCTGTCTGTGCTGCAACTTGACGTAGAACTTCAGAGCATTTTGCTTATGAGAAAATCTGTTCATTTAAACAGCAAATCCGGGCAAGAAGCTGAGATTTAAATCTTATTAAAACCATCCAGCCACTTCATTAGAAGGAATTACAATAATTTCAAAAAAAGCCCATAGTCTGTTCAGCAAAACCAACACCTAGTCCCTACTAATCTTCTGTTGGCACCAGGATCCACTTTTTTTAGAGGAGCACGTATTTCATGTAGAAGAAATAAATTCCAGGAATGTAAAGTTTTCTTGGAAGGTTCCTTTCAAAGAATTTCAGTTCAGCTGGTGGCAGCCTTCAATTTCCAGAGCGTTCTCTGAACTTGTCAGCGTCACTGAGCTCGAGAAACCCCTTGACTGCAGGGTGTCTGTGGATGCCACCTGAAATACTAACGAGCCAAATGTGATACGAGAATGTGACCACAATTAAGGTACAGACTCACGGAGTAATTCACGCTGGGAGGGATCTCTGCAGGTCTCTCCCAGCCACCTCCTCCAAAAGCCAGCTTAGGGCCCGCTGCTCTCAGCCACGTTTGAGTGTCTTCACGGATGCAGGCTCTCTAATCTGCCTGGGCAGCCCAGCAAGCGAGGATTAAATCCTCTGCATCAAGCTTTTATGAACGACATACACAAAACACTGCTGAATACACAGTTAAAAGCCCAAATTCTGTTAGAAATTGTTTCTGCTACATCGAATCAGAACAGATCCAACAGCACCGTCTTGTCACACAGATAAGCTGTTCTCAAGTTTAGAGTGAGACCATCCCTGTAATACTCAGTGTAACGCTGCTGCATGATTCCCAGGACAAAGGCAATGCTGTTCGTATGTTCTACCTTCACTGAAGGCAATTAAAGAGCAACACAAAATGTTAATGGCAGATCTGAGTTTCCCTGGGCCCAAACCAGTTCTCAGACACACCTCGGTCCCCTCAGTTCCCTGTAGGAGCAGGCTGATCTCTAATCCTCCCACACTACTTGTGAAATAAAGACACACTAACATCTCTTTAAGTGGGAACTAAACGCATAGAAATTGATTGTCCTACACAAGCTCTCAGAAAAAGAGGGCCAGGGTGCTGAACCCAACGTCCCAAGCCCACCCCAGCTCTAGCTCTGGACCCGCATCTCAAACTGCATTTTGGGTTGTCCTGATAAAGGAGCAGAACCACGCACAAGGTAAAATCTCCTGGAACCTGCCTGACTGCCTCTACCTCGTGTTCCTTTGGAAACCCCAACCTAGAGCCACTTGTAAACCTGAGATTGGATTTCAGCTCCCCAACTGTTTGAAATCGCACAGCCTCTTCTGACGAGTGGGAGAGCACAGAAAGGGCACGGGGATGTCAGAGCTGTCACTGCACACACACACTGGTGAAGTTTCTTCTTTGAGTTCGCAGCCAGCCCTCGCGGCAGACCTCTGCTGCAGCACCACCAGAGCGCCTGGAGCCCCTCACACAGTGCGGGCAGAGGGGGCCGAGGCTGGATTCATTTCCTGGCACGGGTTGCTGAAATAGATGCAACTCATTAAACCCCTCAACAGGCATGTACCCAATGTCTTCATGCTTAATTGTTTTACAGCTTTTTACTTTACAACTTTTTAGTAAGCAGACGCTGTGGAACATGAACTGAAGTGTTCGCACTGTGTGACGCTTCGTTTCCTCGCTGCTTGCGAGCCCAGACAGACGCCGTGACGCTGGTACGGACCTTGTGGGACCCCTTCTGCAATTTACGGAGCAAACGATCCAGCAGCTGGGAGGATTCTAGTGTCTGAGTTCATGAAAATATTGACTTTATGGCCAGCCAGGCCCTGTGAGATTGAAGGTCTCAGTGTTGTCGAGCCTTGCCAGGTGTGGGGACGAGGAGGAGCCAGGCCTGGGTGTTTGACCCAAGCTGGCCAACAGGGTTATTTCATACCATGAATGTCACATTCCATAGAAATTAGAAAAGTTTGCTGCATAGTGGTCTGTCCCTCGACGGCGGCGATCCAGAGGACCCCTTGTCCTGGTGCCAGACCCCTGAGCCCTTCCTCTCCCCCCGAAGCCCTTGCACTCACAGTGTCCCACATCGGTTGTCCACTGCTGGGAGAGCACAGCTTCTGCTGACAGAATTGGCTGGGTATAACTCTTGTAAATCTCATATCAGGGTCGGGATTAATACTGGTTCTTTAGTATTTTTGTTAGTTATTTAATCTTATTCTATTAAATCTATTTACATTTCATCCCTCGTGCTTCTTGGTGGTCCCCAATTCCCCTTTCCTGGGTGGGGAGGCATCATCAGCTGCTGGAATAATTGTCTGCACGACAATAAATCGTTACGGGTTTTCTCAAAGCATAACAGGGAGCTATGTCAAAGCAGAATATGCCAATACTTGGCTCAAAGGGGAATCACATCAGCTTCACCCCAACTAGATACTCAGCAGCTGGCCTTTCCCAGGTACTAACTTTCTGCTCTAACTCCCAAGCTTCCAGAACAAACTGATCCAAAATTTGCCATGATGTCCCTGACAGACTCCAAGACCTGGGTTTGCCAGACAGACAAAAACCCCTGTTCTCCCTAATCATCACTAAAGGAAAGTCCTCTGGAATCATTTCTGAGTTTGATTTAGTCTGTTTATATTCCGGTCTTTCCAGTGGCTTGGTAGACTAGACTCGTTTTCTTTGAAGTATGTATTCCTTGCTCTTCTCTCCCTTGCTGACAACCCTTAACCACCTGTAACCCCTTCTCATGCTCAGCCCCTGGGCTCCCTCTCACCCCAAGTGCCCCGCAGAGATTTCCCAGCTGGACTCAACTGTCTTTGGTGCCATCTACGGGCAAGCTCCGGTTTGCCACAGAAACACTCGAAAACTGTCGTCACCAATAAACGCTTTGCAATCTCAATGTGCTCTTCTCACAAGGATTATGTCTTAAATGTTCAGAAATTCCAACACAGCTACCAGACCCCCTGCGATACCAGGCCATGCTCTCAGCTACTTCCCTGGGAGTCTGAAACAAAGGCAGGGCTGGATTCCAGGATGGAAAGACTGGATCGTTTCGTTTACATACCCACCAGTTTGGGATAAAATGCCTTTCAAAGTAACTCGTTCAGTTGATCTTATACAGCTCAGGAAACTTCACTTTCCCAATGCCCAGGGCACCCCACAGCACGGCTCTGCAACACCGCAGCGCTTCTAAGCATCCTTCTCGAGAAATGAGCACGGGACACTCAGGTGTGCAAGATGAGGCCTGTCTGCGCTTTCACGTGTATCATTTCTGAAAGGGAAGACAGCAGCTTTCTGGTATAATAACCAAGTGTTGGCTGTATTTTAAATGTAACGGCATTGCTCAAAAAGATTACTGAAATCTGCAACGCATACTCTGGCACCTCCATGCACAGTCACACGTTGTGGGTGCGAAATGCTCTCCCGATGGCTTTTTACACCATCAGCCAACTTCAGCCGTGCTCAAGGCCACTAAGATCCAACAGATTTAATGAGAAAGCCAAGGATTCTACGAACAACCACTGCGAGAAAAGCTCCAGCCTGAGCTCAGCTTCTGTTTGAATCCTTAGGGCAGTTTATATTTCCAATACAGCCAGAAAGCATTACGTGCCACAGATTCCCCACTCCTGGGTGCTGCTGAACAACCGACAACCATCACTCTATAAACACAGACTTCATTACGATGACTTTAAATGTGCATCATGCAATGAACTAACACTGAGAAAATGTCTTCAATATAGAGACTTTTATGGGCTAAAGTATATAGTTCGGTAATTAGGAATATAGACCAGCTCGTTATAAATACTTTGGGCTGATTTAAATGTTCTATCGGTGAGATTCTACTTGTATGTCAGACACATCTATTACAAACGTACCAGTATCAGTACTATTTGAAGAGAATTAGGCCAATTTCAGGAGTAATGTTTCATGGGCAACTCCTATCGGGACTGGCCCCTTAGAAGTCAAAGTCTACCATGAAGATGTCCATTTGTAGCTGTCATTAAGAAATAAAAACAAATTCTATTTTTTTGTTTACAGATCAAAAATAATTCGCTAGCCTAAAAATAGGTGCAGACCGAGAGGATTTACTTTGTATGGCATAAACCTTATATATTGTCTAAAACACCCCGCACATTCCTTTGGGATATAAATATCAATCTGATTAGCTAGCAGGTCTTGTCAGCCACAGCAATTTATCCCCTGGGGTATCAGAGCCATCACATGGCTCCAGACTTCTGTAAAAGGTCGAGAGGACTTAACTAAGGTCTATATAAGTCATTATCTCCGTCATTTGAAAAAGAATTAAGTCAAGAGGACTCTGCAGATCTTTTTGCAGTTCTTGACTTGGGGGAAACTAAGCGGCAAGGTGAGTTCGATCTTTCCTCTGGAGCTTCGCAAGACGTCACAGCAATCCACCCAAAAATGCATGGGGATAACCAAAGATCCCCAAGTGCCACGCAGTTGTATAAATATGCCTGGTTTTGTCCTCAGCTGGTGCACCTGAAGACTTAAGCAGAGGCAGAGCGAGGCAGGTGCCCCTCGTGGATCAGCCGCTGCCCTTCTCCCCGGGGGCTCCCCTGCCGCTGTGCCCGGGCAGCACCATGGGCTGGCAGGGCAGATCAGCACCAGCATACACAGCACTCCTTTTCGTTTTGCAGCAGCTTTGCCATGGCTCTTGCTGGTGTCCTGACAGAAGCCGAAATTGCTGCTGGCCTACAGAGCTGCCAAGGTAATGGTTATGTTTTAAACTGGGCTTTGCAGTTTCTCTCTCAAATCCCTCTGTCCTCGCCAGCCCAACGCCCCGATGGAAGCAGACAGGGCTGACAGAGTAACACTGACCTCCTCTGCAGGGTACATGGCAAGATGTCCTTGTTGCATCTGTTTGCTAATTACAGCTTTAATTGTTTTACCAAAAAGAGAGAAAGGAAGCAAGGTAATGAAACAGATGCAAGTTTCCATCTGCCCAGTTCAGGCACCCACCAACACCGGTGCACTGGAGATATTTCAAGTTTGAAAAAATTCAGAGGCTGAAATCCCATTTTCTTCACAGAATAATAATAAAACTCCTGCTTATTTCAATATCAGCACCATTTTTGTCAAGTTCTGTGAATGTACGTTTGAGTGAAGTATCTATTTACAAATGTATGTTCTTGCATGATGAAGACCACAGCCACTGTTTATCCTCCTCAGCTTGAGAGATCATAGATGGAAAAATCTCGTTAATCTGAAACAAACTCAGGAAAACCAAAGGTTGGGGTTCGAGGTTCGTAATGACCCTCCCTGTACTGCAAGACAGTTTGCTGTCTTTTGATCAAAAAGCTAATTTTTTCCTGTTCCAGATCTTTAACTACTTCTCATCATCTCTTCCTGCTTATTTCAGCTGCTGATTCATTCGATTACAAAACCTTTTTTGTCAAAGTGGGTCTCAACTCCAAGTCCAAAGACCAGCTCGCCCAAGTCTTTCGGATTCTTGACCAGGACAGGAGCGGCTTTATTGAGGAAGATGAACTGAAGCAAGTCAATAAGTGGCATTAGTTTCCCATTTTACCTCTAAAAATCAAGTATGTCTTTGTGCTGTCACAAAATGTGGTCCCATCTTCTATTTCTTTTGCAGAGTTTCAAGCCCTGGTCAAATCCTAACAAGCAGCCCAGGTAAAGACCCAAGATACCTGTGCCATAAGCAATCTTTCCTACTGCAGGCCCACTCCTCATTTACACATTTGGTACACTGGAAGAACGATTGCTGGCAACTGCTTTCATATTGCTGGAAAACATCTGAAGTAGTGCAAGTGCCACCTAAAGCACCTGCCCCAATGGTTTATGCAGAAGGTCCTTATACCACTGGGAGACTGAACTGGAACCCACTCTGCTCACCTGAACTTCAAACATTCAAGATTCTAGTGAAAAACATCAAGAGAAGGAGAAATTAAAAGCCTCTGTGCAGGCCATTTCATTTTCAATATTTGCATAAATTGCTATTGTAAAAACACAGAATTAATAAAATACCTTGGTGTAAAACCTGGTTAAGGTTAACTGGTAGCAGCGGTATTTAATCGAGGTATATTTAAAGCTCCATATGCTTTTAAGTCATTCTTTATGCCACTGATTATGTTTCATACACTAATCAAACGGCAGGACCTAGAGTTAATTAAGCTGCCAATTTTAATATAAGATAAGTGGATGCAAGATGCGCCTGGATTGCTGAAATAGCAATACATTCAAAATCCTCCACGGAACCACTGCCCTCCTTCCTGCCCACCTGATGGCACTGTTGTTCCACCGACAAGCAGGTACACCACTGCTCTGCCACCAGCAACGCCAGTCCCAGCGCTCCCAGTACCCGCTTCTCCACTCCTGTGGATGACCCACTTGGGCCAGCACTAGCTGTGCCCAAAGCAGCTCTCGCAACGTCAGCGTGAGGGGTACGCAGCCCCACCACAACCCTAGCCTGCTGAGTTTGCATGGAAGTCTAATTACAGAAGAGGTGTTTTTACAGTCCTCACAAAAGCAACTGAAGGCAAAGGGTGTTTTAGATACAAATTGGGGAAAAACACTTTGAAACATCAAATCCTTGGTGATCCATCGCAGCAAATTGGGGTTTCTTGCCCCAGATCTATCTGAGCTTTGCTGCTTTTCTCCACCTCAAAACTGAGGGTAACATAATGCCCACATCTCACACAGCTGTGAAAATAAATGCAGAAATGTTTGTGAGGAAAGGATAATAAACCCAATTGATAGGAAATGAATAACTTTTTCTTTACAGGCAGACCAAACCAGCAAGCCAGAAATGAGGAAGGAGGGGAAGGCAAAGTTCTGAACAGCCGCTCCTTGGCTGGCATTCCTCCAGCCTGTGCACCAAGGCAGGGTCCTGGCTGACGGGCAAGACTTCGATGCCATTGCAATTTTATCCTAATACAAACATACACAGCAATCAAGTTATAAAAATGACCTGATCGCCAACAGAACCTAACCAGGCACCACCATGCTTGGGGTTTTTAGGCTTACGGATGTGATAAAAGTAAAGAGAGATCCAAACAGCCTTTTAAAAACTCTAGATGGCTTTAACCACCCCAAACACCAGACTCCCCAGCAGAGCTGCTCCTACGTACCCTTCTGGGGAAGTTTTGAACTCTTGGGCATTATGAAAGTGTATGACTGTCTTACACTGCATTTGTGGAGGTGTTTAAGAAGATGTTTCCTTATTTGCAGATCAAAAGTCTTCCCATCAAAATGATCTGCTCATGTCAGAGTGGCCCTGATGCAGAACACACTTGTGGTAACACATCATGGGGAGGAAGGAAGGAAACTTCAATACCGTGTCAGGGAAATCATCATATTACACAAAATTAAAGGAACCTACAGGACTTTAATGAATGCTCATCAATGTGTTCATGCTTTATATGGCCGCCAAAAATATGTTTCCATTAACTAAAATGAATTAACCAGGCCCTAATACTGTAGAAATTTCCTTAATAGTGAAAAAAGCATTATCCATCAAATGAATTTACATTTATGATTTCAATGACATCTCAAGAGAGCAATAAACAAAGGAAATTCTGTGGAATTAATAACGCAGCCTGACTGCAGGGCTAAAAGCTGTCATTATTGTCAGAAAATGCTACGTGTCTCAGCTGATGGCATGTTCTATATTTTCACCACGCAATACGGGTCACCTGAAGATCTTCAGGCATTGTACCGGTCCTAAAGGCACTGCCAGCTCAGGTAACCCCTGAGTTAGCAGGCAGCTCCTTCATTTAACCACACTTACTTCCACACTGATTAGCTTGCTGGGTCTACAAATCTAAGACAATTTCACCACTTACCATTCCATTAAGAAGAGTAAAAAATTAATGACAAGGTAAGTCTGATATCAGCCTCAGCCATCACTGCAGAAAGTTAAGAAGAGCTTGTGACTAGAGAGGTTTACAGACCTCTCCTTCCTTCAGTATGGTCACACAGCAGACTGCTGAAGAAAATGCTGTTTTCTGTCTACAAGAGTACCCTTCCTCCCTTCCTCTCCTTCCTCTCCATCTCTCACTCACACAGGCTGTCGGGTGCTGTAAAATTTCTGTAACCGTTTATTATGTGCTTTAAGAAAGCTCTTCACACTGTAAGGCCCTACCGGGAAAGCCTGCTGCACGACCGGAGACCGCGTCCCCACACCCCCGGGAAGGGGGGAGCGCTCCTCGGGAGCCCTACCTTCGGACGAGGCCACGGCCCGTATTGGGCAAAGGTTTCCATCCAACCCTTCCTGGCAGAGCCCCAAACACCTGCCCTTTGTCAACGGAACTTTGTCACAGGTGTTATGTGCGTGTTTTAGCCTGTGCTTAAACGGTCTGATGCCGACAGCAGACAGAAACATCCTAGGCAATCACACTCAGGGGCAGAGCCAGAAAATTGTGTTACGCAGTCACAGAAGCACTTGCCAGTGCATTCAAAGACAACCACACAGGATCTCAAAGGCTAGCAGCGATCTTCCAAGACAGCTTTATAAGTGAAAAAGTATCCTGATCAGAACAATCTCTGTGAAACAGTTTCACTATTAATCCCTTTACGTTAGTCTATTCTGCTATGGTTTCCAACGAGAACTCGATCTCATTTACACAGAGTGGTAAGGACATAACTTAAAGTGGGGAGAGTTCACAGGACATATCCCCTAACACGAGAGAAGTACCTGTCTTCGTCCAGCTCCGGGCCCGCAGTGCTGCAGGACCTATTCTGCATCTCGGGTTCCACCATCCAGCTCTGCTCGGCGCCCAGGCAGTGCCCTCCGCGTGCTGCAGGGAGAGAAAGCTTTGTCACTGAGCCTGCCAGGGCCTGCAGTCACCCTTCCTCATCACAATGCCCTGCACCAAAGAAGGTGCTAAACCGTGTTCTTAGACCTCTTTGTTAAATACGGTAAAAGACTATGTCCCGAGCAACGACTCAGAACAGATTCTGTAATTATTTCTACATGATTAAAGCATGTGTCTTAAGACACAACCTGAAGCGGCACAACAGAACTCATTTTGTTATAATGTCCCTTTTCAATGATTGTTCAATGCTATTCGTGCTAAGGTTGTCTGCCATCACCACCGAGACATCAACACCAGCTCTCAACCTCACAGGCCACTGGGAATCTACCTGAGCTCTCCCCAGCTCCTCGCAAAGGCAGGTCCCCTCGCCCAGGACAGCGCTGCCCGGGGGAGAGCCGGGCCCTCGGCGTCCTGCATCTCTTGACACCGCTGGAGCTGGGCTCAGGTTAAAACCTCTCCTCTGATCTCACCCCGGACAACTGCTGATGTTCCTTCTGCATCGGCTGGAAGCCATGGCTTTGCTTGATTGCCACTGCTAATTAGCTCTGTACTTTGTGCCAAACAGGCCACAAAGAGTACAAGACCAGTCCACAACCCGCCAGCGACTTCGCAAAACACCTTCCCTCTGCTTATTGGGGAGGTCAATGGCACTTGATTTGAATACCAGTTGTTTGCCTGTTTAGATTCCTAGCAAGAACTTATCAATGTTTATTGATAATTAACTGATAATTGATAATTATTACGTTCTGTATTTCTCAGAACTACACCTTCAAGTTTAATTCTGGAAATCTGAAACCAAAAAAACCCCAAGGGCTTTAATATTCCTGTATATATTGTGCATAAAGACACCTTGGGGGAAAACAACAGCAATGAAGTTACACGAGGACATCTATCTTCAAAGGAACAACTCAATAGCACTGTCAGATGGCCCCAGTAGGGCAAAACACCAAAAACAAGTAAACAAACGAAAAAATGTATTAATAATTTTTCTTGAACTTCCTAGGATCAAGTGCTAAACACTCCTGGGCAATATTCCGACTGTCCCGGTTTCGCACGACTGTTAACTGCCCCTCGGCTGGATTATCTGGGATTCCCTTTACAGCACTGCATTGCTTGTGTAGTATCTTCTAGAAAATCTCTTTCACAGGTCTCAGTTTTTGAATCCCTAAAGTGATTACAATCACCTAAATTACCACATACCCCAGAAGCAAGGAAAACAGGCGGATAATTTAGCTGTGAAACAGATAATCTAATTAAAATATCCCTTCATGTAATATACTCATCCCTGATTATTTAATTCTAATTGTAGGAGGGAAACCTGTACTTCAGATGAAGTGTCATTAATAAATAAATAAAACCCAGTAACCTTAGATTCCCACCTGTATCAATATACAGTGACATCAACTTGATTCTGAAATTCAGCTCTTTTAGGCTTTTGTAAAGCATCTTTCAGCTGGATTAGCATCACTTTGGTTGTCAGTGTTGAATTTCAAACCTTAAAAGATCCCTCCGTAAGCAGTAATAGTGAACTTACTGTAGCAATTAGCTCACTTTGATTTGAAATCATATTTTAATATCAGAGTCATGCTGGCTGCTTCACCAGCGCTGAGTACACCTAAATCCAGTTGGGCGCCCGGTGCCACGGCGCAGCGCGGGGCACCCAGATGGAATCTTTCAGCACTTGGTGCTTTTATTTTACCACAGCGTCGGAACTGGCCACAGAGACATTTGGAGCTTGAGCACCGTATGCTCACCTCGATCTCGCCATTTACTTCTACTTCACTTCAAGTTCCTCATTCTCACTAGCTTTTAATATCCAGTGCTGTACGGCAAGTCAGAAACGTACACCAGGCGGGGTGAGCCAGGAGCAGCCGCAGCAGGAATGACGGAAGCTGCTACAACCCACAGCGATGGCACCGTCACCGGGTCTGAAAACACCTTGGCAGGAACATGCCAGGAGGAACCAGTCAAAAAACTAAAGCTCATCTCAACTCGAGATGATCATGAAGGAGGAAATTCCCAAGGGAGTGCAGACAGGTACCCACAAGGATGGAAGCTGTTTCGGGCCGGCTCCACAGAGACCCCCTGCCCCTCCGACAGCCCGTGCCAGGCGCAGCTCCGGCGGGAAGCAGCAGCAGCACGGAGCGCTGAGCAAGGACAAGTAACACCCAGCGGCCTGGGATCAGATCTTCAGCTTGTACAAATCAGCTTTTCACGTTAATTATACCTGGTATTTCTCGCTCCAGGAGCGACCGCAGTGCTTGGTGCTCTTCTCACCTCGTTAAACCAACGAAACCCGCCGTAGCCCCTTGACTCACACCAAACCTTAGAGGTACCAATTACTCCTCTCCTCCACAGCATCATTTGTAACTTTCACTACTATGAAAAATATTACTTGTTCAGCACACCGTGTGATTTCCATTCATGAAAAAATAAATCAATGCTCATGTCTTAGAAGAACAGGGCTTTGGATACCATCACAGACTCGCACAATAAACTCTCACCAAAACACTTGTGCTTTTTCTTGGTCTTCATCCTAGAGTTCTGTCCACATAACCCCCCTTAAAGACTGAAATGGATTTTCGTCTGAGAAGCTAAACCTTGTATCTGCTGTTCCAAATTTTCTAATTTTTTTTTCCCCCAAAAAAATAATGTTCAGTGTTCTGGAAATATACAGTAAAGCCCCAGTTATATAGACCTACAGTTTTAGTTTCGTATTAAGTAAACAGAATGTGTGTATGGTTAAACATATAAATCTATCTACAAGCACCATCTGATTCCTACAACTTTAAGTAAGTCTGTTATTGATTTCATGTAATTTAAAATATTCAAAATAGATTATTGTGGGCCATCTGACTATACATAATTCCCCGAGGAACGCAGGCGCCAGGCTCAGCTCTTCCAGCATCCCCTGGTTTCACTGAAGGCACCGGTCTGTGTCCTGCCCCGAATGGGGACAGGACTAATTTAGAAAACAGTGAGGAAACAAGAAACTAAGCTGACTGCAGAAAGCCCACCCCAAATGACTGCATGTCTTCCTCTACCCTAGTGACAAGTTATCTTTGTCAGAGCGACACACCGTCACCTCTGATCTTTCATCTCCAACTTCCTTTAGAGGTTCCAAAGGATCACCAGGCTTAGGGAAAACAAACCAGCTCCTTCCCATGAGGATTTCCCGGCTACAGTCTCCTTTCCCGGAGCGACTCCAAGGGCTAGAGGTTACCTGAAAATCTTTAGCGCACTTGGAGACTGAAAGGCTGTGTTTTGATGGCAGACTGGTACTTAATTAAGCACAAGTGGATTTATTTAAAAAAGTGTTCTTCTTGTCCATATTATCTTAACATATAAATAGAAAGAAAAGTTTAATTAGTTAAGGAAGAAATTCGAGCCAGGTCTCAAATCACACATTTGATCCATGAAAGGGTAACCCAAGCAGTGGTTATTGTCACCTTTTGAATCCTTTATAAGGCAGCGTGGCCAGCCAGAGCCACCAGCACGGCCGTGCCTGCTGCCTCCTCAGCCACTTCACCTTTACCTGGGGAGAAGCTACAAAGGTGAGCAGCTGGCGTGAGATTAATGAAATAAATTACTGTGCAGAGCTGCACCAGTAGTAAGTACAATAACCACTGTTCTAAGATTTGTGTTTTAATTGCTGGAATTAATGTGAATGGACCTTATGTAGATAAGTATCGTTTTTCTTTTCCTTTTTACTCTTCAGAGCTGCTGGGGGGAAACAGAAGCAAATCTTCTTGTCTTTCTTTTTTCCACTGCACGTACGGTTACTTGTATTGCCAGATGCCATGCATTCCAGTAAGACTAATTATCAGATTAACAGCTACACAGAGTTTAAAAATGTACTGTACTTAAACAAGAGGCAGGTAAATGAAAAAAAATTGATCATCAACTTGCAATATCATTTACGTAATCCATCTAATGGAAAAGTATTATTTCAGCACTGCTGTTTTTAAGTAAGCAATGTACTAAATCTTTTCATTTGTTCGGGAATACAGCAACATTGGTCATTGATCAAAGAGATCCCTGCCCCTTTAGAAGCCTATTAGCCATATAGTGTTCTTCGAAGCACAGGAAAGACAATCTGCTGTACGATGCGTGTGCATTTCACGTATCTCTTTGCAATATACTATTTCGCACAGGTTGACAATGAGCCTCACAGACATCCTAAGCCCTTCTGATATTGCTGCCGCTCTGCGGGACTGCCAAGGTGAGAAAATAATTAAAACTCTAAAAATCTATTCTTTTGTGTAACACATGGGAAGTTTAATTCGGTCCCAAAGGCATACCGAACAAGCACAGGCTGTAAGCTGACCCCTGCCATCTCCTCACCCTGCTGCCAGGGTACTCCTGGCAGGTCTACGCTGCCGTCCGCAGCCTCTCCCCGTGGGACGGGTTTTGATGTTTCGGAGGGCATGCTGCAGAATGGCAAAACTCATTCTTCCACAGGCTTTATCTCTCATTCACGTTTAAAACGATTAAAATGTAACAAAGCAGCACCCTCAGACCGCTTAGGAACAGTGAACGCAGTGGTCTGGGGTTAATTTATTTATTAATTTATTTTCAGCTCCAGATTCCTTTAGTCCCAAAAAATTCTTTCAGATCAGTGGGATGTCTAAAAAGAGTAGCAGCCAGCTCAAGGAGATCTTCCGGATTCTCGACAATGATCAAAGTGGCTTTATTGAGGAAGATGAGCTCAAGTAAGGATTTTCTGTGTGAACTATTTAAAGGCTATCAAAAAATCAGCACTTTTTCCTTTACAGAACTGTCCTGTAGATGTGAGCACAAGTTATGCTAAATGTTAATAAAACCTTCAGCAGATTCTGGGAGGCGTATCTAAGCAGATAACCCCCACAGAGAAAATCAAATTAGTAAATACTTGCCTTTAATGCTCAGTATAGAAAACAGTAACTCCCTGGGGCTGGATTTCGGTAGTGGGCAGAATCGATTGTATCAGGACGGGGCTTAGGAAGCAGAAATGTATGAGACTAAGATTTAGCTTGTCAAAGAAAGCAGTGTTGGGAGGACTTGGCTGTTGACGTAAGTAATTTATTGACTGACAGCTGTGAGCTTGATTATAAGCCAGCATAAAAGAATGATATTCTGTCAAAATCATAATCAAAGTTGCTTTCTTCCTAGGTATTTCCTTCAGAGGTTTGAGTGCGGAGCCAGAGTGTTGACTGCCTCAGAAACCAAGACCTTCTTGGCAACTGCAGACCATGATGGGGATGGTAAAATTGGGGCTGAAGGTATTAAGTTATTTAAATATAGAATAAGGCTCCTCGGGATGTGTTGTAAATGATGCACGACCTCTTTTACATTGGCAGTACATTAATGCACCTCCAGTGATTTTACCGAAAGCCTCGCAGCAGCAACCCATCTAAGGGCAGAGTCCGTCCCTGCTCTGACAGGTTCATCTCTGCAACTCCTTCTGCACAAGCAAGCCAAAACCCCAGGGAGGCTGCCCTTGGGGGTCTTCCCACTGCCACCCACTCACACACTGCCAGCTGTTTTGGAAGGGACCACCCCTTACTTCTCCTCCCACACACACTGATATAAAGCAGCACCAGCATCACTTGTAATACACAAAGCCACGGACAAAAGAAGCCCCTCTGCCCGGGGGGCTGACAGCGCAGGCAGGGGCTCACTGCAGCAGTTATCTCCCAGCAGAACCCCACGCCTCGCTGAGAGGCCAGAGCTCGCAGCAGGCAGACGAGTGTTTGCTGTCCACACTAAGGAAGAGAGTGCAATGCCCGGAGAGATGCCAGCAGGGGCTCTGTGCGTGGGGATGGACCCTCACCCTCAGCAGCAGGGGAAGGACCAGAGGAGGGGGCAGCTGTTGCAGGAGGCAGCTATTGCACCCACCCCAGGGAAAGGCCAGTGTGAGTTAGGGGAGCAGCGGTGCAGAAACCTCCCATCTCCTCCTGCCGTATTGCCGTGCCCATTTTGAACAGGAGCACGCTCCCACAAAAGGCTGGCAGCAACGGCACCCAGCCCCGGGAGAGATACAGGCTGCCCTGGGGAGCCTGGAAGGGGCTTAGGGGCTGGCACGCCGGGAATGTGCTGCTGTGCAGATTCCCCAGCTCCCCACGCCGGAGGACAGAACCCTTCTGTTCCTGTCTTGGGAAGGAATTAAACCCAGTTCCTTAGGAAATGTGCCAGAACAAACAGACATGATTTATGAAGCAACCCGCGTTCTAATGTAGACGTTCAGGGACAGGACTGATCAGATACTCCAACTCACAGAACCCAAACCTTTAAAATTTCTTCCAAATATCTGTATCTCACCTTACAGCACAGTATCTCAGCGTCACACCACCCCAAACTGCTTCAGACTGAGCCCAAATCAACACTTCCCAACTGCTATGGTGCTACTAACAGCTAACGAGACACGTGGACTCACTTCGCATTCTTCTTCTTCAGCTCTTAACTGCTTCTTACTCACATTCCGTATCAGCCATCCACTGGTTTCGGCCAACATCTGTATATGCAGAGAGGCTAGAACTACCTTGAACATTTTATTATTCCTTATAAATGTCAGCAAACACTGCCTTTCCATCTGTTGTCTAGAAGAGGAAGTCTAGACAACGTCTCTCTTCCATTCGTGTTTCTTCTTCCCTGGTCGTCTCCCAGGTAATTGTCTTCTCTTCATTCCTACTCTAAATCTCTTGATAAGCCACTAATCTTTTACTCCTAACCCTTCAGTTTTAATAGTTATACTGTAAATATTCTCTTATCTTCCACAGAATTCCAGGAAATGGTGCAGTCTTAGAGGCTCAAAAGGACCACACAAGATAGAATCAGGATAAATCTGCACAAGACACTGCAAAACCTTGAAAATCAGGAGTCCCATATTTACCCCTTATTTATCTAATGTCTGTTACTTGTTCATTGTCTTAGCAACATAATGAAACACTGATTAACAATTTTTTTTTCATTGTGTGGACCCTACCATGCTCTAAACTCTACTTTAGCAGACACTTCCCTTAAAATTATACAATAAAACCTAATCATATACAGTAGCTTGTGTCTGTTTTTCTAATTACTAAACTGAAACATGTGAATTTCTAAACCAAAAGTGTTAATCCCCCCAATATCTTATCAGAACTTCATGTATGGAACATCTTCTGAAATAGGCGGGAGTTCTGTTTACAATGGACCTTTTGGGTTAAGCCTGAAATTCTCAAAATACTCAGATCATAGAATCACAGAACGGTCTCAGTTGGAAGGGACCTTAACAATCAGTTGGAAGGGACCTTAACAATCATCAAGTTCCAACCTACTGCCCTGGGTTGGACACCTCCCACCAGACCAGCAACTGAAAATCCCCAGCTGGCCTCCAACATCTTCATCACTGAAGCAAAAGCAGTGAAATAAATTAAATTTTCATTTAGTCAGTGTGAAAAAAAATAATCATGGAGTGCCATCCTGCAAGACATCCCAGAGAGCTGCGCCAGTACAGGTTCTGCAGTGATTCCTCCCTGAGTACTCACCTCTGTGTCTTCTCTGCAGCCACCTACTCTTTGGGGAGCCAGGGGCTGGAGAACCAGCCAAGAAACATCTACTGCTTTTTTAAAATCACGTACATATTAATCTGAAATTTTGGTCCCATTTCAAAATGTTTTTAAGCAGCTTAGTTTGGCATACAAGTTGTTCATAAGCTGGTATACTCAGTACGCATGAGAACTGAATATGTAAAAAACTGAGCACTCTTAATAATATTTCTAAACATTAAGAAATATGTTCACCTGGCATAAGTCCCTGGAGTATCAATGACTTAAAGAGAGCTACTCAGATTTACACAAGCCGAGGACCTGACCCATGGAGGTTCTCATAGCACCAGATCCATGTCACAGGATATTCACAAGAAGTAAAGCGTGTTCTTGGCACTGAAACCAGTCTGATGACAGAAGGGGTTTGGACCAGTTCACACATAACTAACAAACAAATCGCTCTCCATTTCACTTATAATTAAGTGTCCTGACCTTGACTAATCATATTTCGTCAGGGAGACAAACACATGTAAAATACAGAATTTTCCACTTGCTGTTGCACTCTGAACTCCAGCCCCTCTCAACGTCTCAACCACGGACCTGGAGGCAAAGCACAAACTCTGTTACTGCCCACTGTGATGGAGCCCAGGTCCGGAGCAGCCCACTGGACACGGGGTGGACAGCAGACCAGAAGGTCTCTGCAGTGCCCTGGCCCGCAACACGTTTGTGAGTGAAACGAGAACTTTCTCCATTTCCCAGAAAGAAGAATATACCACAGCTATCCACATCTGAAGGTCCTGTAAAACATCTGACCTACCTACTACTTAGGTCCAACCGAGAGGCAAGGAACAAAAAGACCAGGGAAGCACCTCTTGGCCTGACACATATCCTTTTAACTGCTTCGTATGCAAAAGCCTGAGAAAAACGCTCATCATTACTAATTCAAAACATGTCACAACTGTTTGTTTAATGCTTATTATTGTATACAAGTTGTGCCCTACAGCACCAAACAGAAAAGACACTACCCGCTTACTCTACTCGAGATATTTTGAGATCTACCATTCACAGTACTGCAGTTAAAGGAACCTCCCCATGCATTTCCATCAGGAAAAAAAGTACCTTAAAAAACAACTTAGCACTCTCCTGGAATCCTTGAAATGCTGAATGATACTTCTGAATGCTCTTGTGAAACAGGTGACAGTGGTAACTCAAACTGGACTTACTCCCTGACAGAGACACCTGCCTGCTCTCAGCCCAAACCAAAATGCCACGGGGAAGCCTCCTCCCAGAGACACAGCATGCGGAATTCCAGCTGTGCCAAGGAGGGACTGGCAATCGAGGGAGCTCCTGGGCAGGGCTTCACCGACTGACAAGCAAGGGTGGAAACACAAACTGCATTAACAAACTGCATTCACTATCAAGACTTGACAGGAGAGGAAGCATTCCGAAATCAACTACCGACCATCACGCTCACAGATCGCCACAGAAGCTGCAAATAGTTATGCAGCTGTATCCTAGAACTACTTTTACTTTGTACAATAAAATCATTCACTAGACACTATAAAAATATACTTGTGATTCCATTAAAATACAGGTCTCCAGAGTCCTGTTCATGTTCCCATCATCTGCCCCGTAATACCTTGTGCCGCATTACCCCAACTCTGAATAGCTGAAATAAAAAAGAATGAAACGCCACTTTATTCAACCTCTAAGCATAAAACCCACCATGCCTTAAATATGTCAAACTATGACATAATTCCTCATGTAACTCTCTCTCATTTCATGCTGTGATCAGCAGGGACGTAATTAACATATCGATACAATTCATCTTCAGAACTGAAATCCTTTTAACTTTCTAGCCCCATCCTCATCCTCTCTTGACAGCTTTTCTTCCACATGTCCTGCAAAGTACTGCAGATCCAGGCCAGTAACAGTACCCAGACACTCCTGTTCAACACATTAAACAAATCAAAACATTTAAATATCTCGAGTGTGGCGCAAAAGTGGCTTTTTATTGTTCTTCGGTGACTTTGCATCCTTAATCATAACCAAAGCTGGTGCGAAGCTACTGCCTGCCTCTATGCAATCTCTGACCCTGCAGGGCAGATGCATCCCTTACTACCCCATCCCCACTCACCACGACCCCCCCACGGCTGCTCACGGTCGGGGTGGGACGAGGGACCCCCCGCAGGACCCCGCTCCTGGCGGCGCTGCCGTGTTTGCACGGGCGGCTGGGCAGGCCCGTGACAGCGCTGACAAAGCTGGGGACCAGGGGCACAGGGCCATTGTGCTTTCTGCTGGATCACAGCCCTGTTTTGTAATTTATTTGCTAAACTAATCCCAAACTGCTGAGTCTACACATTTGTTCACACATTTAGACCGTATACTGTCAATGGAAGAGCTATTTGAGCTGTCAGCTGTATTTATTTACAGCTGTCAGCAATAACACCCAAAGTGATTTATAGTATACCTTTTTGTTAAGTCTGCTACTCTGTGGCTGACGGAAATGCTCAAAATAGTACCTAGAAATAGGCCCAACAAACCAAAAAGTCTGACTACACAACGCTGAGGATACTATTTCTTACTGCTACGTAATTTTTTTAATAAATTGGGCATCAGTCATGAAGCTGTTAATTATCTGTCTCGATGCAGGAGCCGTCCTGTCAAATTCCCAATGTACTTATGCAGCAGTTTAATTTTACATAATCATGGGCTAGGAATCACATTTCAAACTCGAGGTGATCTGATGCCACTTTGCAAATGTCAAGGTGTGGTGTTACTGCACATACAATTAAGAAGATGGGATGAAATTGGAACCACAATCGAAGTTCCTTCCTGCCCTGTTAATTTGTACATTAGGAATGTAATAATTTAAGTTAATTGAATCTGTTACCACTTGCTCTCTGTAGATCCTCACCAATACTTCCATCAAAAGCCATGTCCAGCTGCAGATGAGGTTGCACTGAACAGAATTCTATTTTCACAATCACTACACACACATTAATTCCCTTCCTAGGGAAACTCTGGCACGGAAACACCTTCCTTGGCAGTCACCACCTACAGCAAGTACCCGCTGCCCAGCCAGAGCTGCCAGCACGACACAGCCCCTGCACCAGAATCTGCACCAGAGCAGCAAAGGGGCACCCCAGTCACAGAGCAGCATCTGCACCGCGCCAGGACCCAAACACCCCCCTGCGGGCGCAGCACAACCCAGAATTCACAGTCCCTGCAGCTTCTTGATCTCTTTGGTAAGAAATGAACCGATTGTACTGTCAGTGCCACCAACTGAAGAACATCTGTGTTTTGCACTAAGCAAGCAGCATGAAGACATTAGCTCCCGCTCTGGCCCCCGGTCCTGTCCGGCCCCGGAGGGCAGCACAAGCCTGGGGGGATTTTGCTGCTTCCACCTGATGTACTCGGCCCTGACGGGATGCTCCCAGAAGCTCCTCCGCAGCCTGCGAACAGGCAGGCCGTGGCTCTGAGGGCTGACCTAGCAGGCTGCCGAATTCTCACTCGGGGCTGCAGGACGCCAGAACTGCTGCAGCTGGAGGCCTCAGCACAGCACATCTGCCTTGATGCTCCCTCAGCCCCGCTCAGGGAGACGCTGCCCCGCTCAGCTCCGCGGCACCTTCCTCCACGACGCTTCCTTCTGCTGGCGAGAGGCGCCACCTTCGCCCTGGCCTCTCGGAGAACACCCACATGATAGTGCAAATCAGATTCTCTCTGCAGCTTCGGAAAGGTCTCCTCCCGCTGCCCGACAGCCGGCTGGCAGTGCCCGTCCCGCCTGCCCAGCACAGAGGAGCTCTCCAGAGGTTTGGGTCAAACGCCACACATGCCGGCAGGAAAGGTGACACCCAAGGTGGCAACGAGCTCCACGTCCACAGCAAGGGCTTCTGCCACACACACGACACTCACAGCTCACGCACCCACCCCATGCTGAACCAGCCTGAGGGGCCTCAGGGCTGCTCACCCGCAGCCGGCCAGCGCCTCCGGCGTGTGCTCGCAGGAGGCAGCCCCCACATTTTGTGCCTCCCGTCCCGCACAAGCAGCAGCTCTGGTTTGGGCTTCACAGGAGGCACCTCCCTCTGCTCTGTACAGCCCCTCCATTTTGTGTCCCCTCCCTCACAGGTTCTCTCCATTTTGTGTCCCCTCCCTCGTAAGTTCTCTCCATTTTGCGTCCCCTCCCTCACAAATTCTCTCCATTTTGTGTCCCCTCAGATC
>VZRU01014408.1:0-24154 GCA_013398155.1 Pedionomus torquatus
AAAAAAAAAAAAAAAAGCTAATATTTTTCTCTGGCACATGAAGAAAAGAAGGGATGTAGAAAAGTTCATAAGAAGGTATTTTCTACATTTCCCCTTTCCATCACTCCCAGAAAACCTCTTTCAGCTGAGACTGCACAGAGCACCCCAGCAGCAAGTAGAGTTCAGAGGACACTGTGAAGCTGTCATAGGCAGTTAAGGTTTCTCATTTACCAAAATGTAGTGGGGTGAAAAAAACCACCAAATTACCAAGAAAAATACCTGCAAAACTTAAACATATGGGAAAAAAAAAAAAACAATCTAGTGGAAGGCTGGACCTGTGTCAGCCTCCCTGCAGATGCCTGTCCTGTGTCCTCCCCTCCTGCACACAGCACAGTTCGTGTTCCTGCTTCTCCTGGCCAGACCACTTTGGCAACAAAATCATGGACCAGCTCAAGGATTTAGTTGAAGTTTTGGGAAACGGCATTTTTTTTTGTGCCCTCAGATGGTACACAAACCTCATGGGTTTATGGTAATGTTTAACCAGGACCCTTTCACTGTGAGCTGATTGTTAGCGTGGATTTTACACCACTGAAAGAATGTGTGAAGTCTACAAAGAAAGACATTGCCTGCTTTGTTTAACAAATGACATTATTTCCCTTCTGCCTAGCAACCCATGACAGGGCCAGAGGATTTGTAACAGGGAGCTAGAGTGACCTAGCAGGACAGAGCATTTCAAACTAGAAAATAGATCTCACGCTTCCATTGTGCTTTATAGCTTAGACAAGAACTTGTAAAAGGGTAGAAAAAGAATGGCTCTCTTAATCTAATAACTGTAAAAACACTCCAGAAACTCAGATGCTTATGATTTCATTAGAACTGTAAGAAAATCCAGCTTTCAACAGCATTTCAAAATAGAGGGTTTTTTGAAAAGCTAATTGCTTTGCATATATTTCCATGCAGACAATAAGACTGTCACCTGACCATGCCCTTAATTTCAGCAGAGAGAACAAATATAATATAATAATGCAAGTATGTTACTGTAAACATTAACAGATTCATAAATATAAGCCATTTTCTCCATTTTCTCACAATTCTTCATAGTCATCATAATTCTCTTTACACCACTGGCTTGCTGAAACTGAAAGAAAATCTGCATTTCAAAACTTCCTAATTTTATGCCTTGCAGTTATTCAGCTTGCCTACAGCCAAACCATACAAGTCATCCATGTAGAGGGGACAATGGCATGAAAGCAAAAGGCTGGTAAAGGATTAAAACTGTCAGCTTGTCCAGGGGCTGACCTGTAGGTCTTGAAGATGCAGCAGAGTTGAGGAGGGGAAGGGTGGGGTGNNNGGTGGGGTCATCGCTAAAATGTGTGTACAGTTGTTTTATCAATCCAGAATAACCTGACAAGATGATGATGCAGTGATGAGACCAGAAAGCATGTCAAGGCGCAGCAAGAGCTGGATGCCCCGCAAAATGTTGGCTCGCCAGAGCCAAGGGTGACATCAAGGTCAGTAGGGATGTGACACCACCAACAGCCCCATCCCACAAGTCCATGGATGGTAGCCACTGTCAGTGGCAGTCCATGGATTTTCAGATAGGTCTGCAGTGATGAAGTAGGGCTGAGGCCAATCCAAGAAGGCAGGTCGGTGGGTTGAAGTGAGGATGAACAAAGTACAAGACTGGACACTGGTTTTCCCTCAACACATCCTGGGAAGGCAGCAAGAGTAATAGTCTGATCTTGACTTTGGCTGCAGGGCAAAACCTAGGAGATCCCAGCCAAGCTTCTCACTGCTCTTTCACACTGCTTTTTTTCTTAGTAATCTGATGCCAGGTTGCCCGTTGACATCAGTTGAAAGATGGCTGTATCCCCAGGCAACACAAGCCTCAGGAGATGAGGAAAGCAGCTGCAGAGCTCCCTGGAGCACACAGGGCAACACGTGGCTTGATGTCTTTCCAGCTTCTTCCTGTGGTAGAAGGGGCAGAAAGGGATTGACTATGCTCACATATGTCTCTTTGGGTCACTAGATGTAAAGACCTCAAAGAAGTTCCTGTCAGGGAGCTTTAAAATACTCACATTGAGGTGGTGCTTCATGGCCCCACAAAAGTCATGGCCAGCAGATCCTGTAATACATATGAAATGTAGCTCAGCTCAAGGGGAAATCAAGCAAGTATATAGATGAGAGCTCCTTTGAGGGTTACTAAATACACAGAACACAGAACCATCTGAAGAGATTCCCAAGCTGAAAACAGGGGTTAGGAGGCTACTCCAGGGAAGCATCCTTTTTGCTTTTCCTGGCTTTGCACTTCCCTGTCTATCACTCCCAGCCGCTGCTGGAGAGAGGATGCTGAGCTGGGGGAGACCTTGGTCTGACCCAGGACAGCTGCTTTGATGAAATTCCTATTTACACTACAGGATCAGTTTCATCCCTTTTAATTTAGGAGTGATTCAGTCTCCCTACACAGTTATTAGGCAGAGATGAACCTTAGCAAAAGGCTCAGCCAAGATTCATATTCCTCCATTTATCACGTAAGGACCATTCCCTCAGATTCCCAGTGCTACGTAGGTTAAATCTGGATCCTGATATCCCTTTCAATCTTAATGCAAAAACAAGACAGTAAAGAATGAATTTTCAAAGTCCTTCTCTTTTTGAGAGTTATGCAGGAAAGTTTAAATACTTTATTTTCTCAAATAATTGCAAAACTGGACAAATAATTTGACTCTTGCTGTTAATGATATAGTACTGTAAAACACTCTTCTAATAAGACATTTAATGGTGACCTTGATAAGAATAATTCTTAGATATNGTTCTAAACAGGCATAGCCCTGTGAATTATCAGA
The DNA here is from genome assembly GCA_013398155.1 of Pedionomus torquatus. Lineage (NCBI taxonomy): Eukaryota > Metazoa > Chordata > Aves > Charadriiformes > Pedionomidae > Pedionomus > Pedionomus torquatus. The sequence goes on from VZRU01014408.1 coordinate 2,823, forward strand.
GAGTCCCTTTTATGGGTACTGCTTCTTCTATTGCCCTATCTGAAAAGGCAAGTACCTCATTTACCCCTGCCCAATTGAACAAACTTCATTAGAGACAGGCAAAACAAAGTCCTGGACCATTAAAAATCTCTCTAGAAATGGCCTTGCACAGAATGTCCCAGCTGGAGCTGTCTGCACCCAGTCAGCCAGAAGACATCAGAAGGTATCCGGCAAAACAGCTAATAAAACACAATAGTGTAAGGACAGTCTCAGAGACACACACAGGCAAGGCAACAAAATAAGGGGAAATACAGTTACATGAAAGTTGGGCCAAGCTTTGAATGTTCATTTAATATTTGTAAGTGAAGTCCATAATTGCAATACAGTGCAAGATGATCTTGAATGTTTTTCCCCCCAAAACATGGGGTAGTTCTGTGGGTTTTTAAGCACTGCAATAAAATTTTAAAAAACAACAACAACAAAAAAAAAAAACTAGTGTTCAAGTTCTCTTCCAAATGCTGTGATTTAGAACTTAGATTAAAGTCCAGACAAGTAGTACAACCCAGACATTTGCTAATTAAGCAATATATTTAATTTTTTCCTTCATGGGTAATGCATCTATATACAAAGAGTACGCACATACATGAGAAGTAGCTGTGAACTCCATTTCTGTCCCCAACATCACATAGATTCTGTGATTATTTTAACAGCAGCATTTGTTTTTCCTTATTTCCATTGTTTAATTGGAACAAAAACAACCTGCAGCCTCACTCACAAAAATCATAAATCTCCCAACTCAGTAGTCTGTTCAGTTGAATTGTGTTTGAGCTCCTGGGCAGCATGAGAACTCAGGCAGTCCAGGAAGTGTTTGTACAGATAAGAGATTTGCAGAGAGAGGGGGGTGGTGGGGAAAGCACTTGATTCATGTGGGATTTTTGTTATTCAGGGGCTCAGAGGGCCAATGAGCACATCAGGGATTGCAAAGAAACCTGCGGGTATCATAGCACCATGCAACCTTAGTCTTCACCTGGGGACTTTCTCCTGCTTGAGATACCAGGCAGATGCAATGAATAACAGGCTCGGAAGGTTTGGTCTCAGTGTCCAGTCTTGCAACTGAGGGTCTCAGAGCAGAGCCATTCACCTGCAGGCAGATCCACCACCGTGCTGTAGGGACCATCACATCAAGAATGATGAACAGACAACTGTGATGAAGAAGTGTGAGCACCTTTCATGTTGCCCTGAAAGCTTGTGACGGAAGAGTTAAATAAATGCACGGCACATTGCATAGCTTACAAACAAAAGCCAAAGTAAACAAAAAGCAATAACTTATCCCTCTGAAGGCATCGATTTCCCCTATTCTCACACCGAGTGCTGCAGCGTCAGGAATCTGTGTCTGCAGCCAGCACCAGGAAATCCTGACTCCTGGGATCTAAAGCTCAAAGGGATCATTAACTGCAGCAGAATAGTGCACAGAGCGTGGCTGGGAATGAGACACACAGGAACCTCATGTGGACAGAAGGAACCCTATGAAAAGGATAATGAATGAAAGAAGGCATCGACATGGCTTCACACTGGGAAAGTCAGCCACAGCTTCAGAGGGCAATGGGCAGAGAGAAGTGCAAAGTGTTCCATACAGGTGCTGAGAGCTTGAATCCTGGGGCATTGGTTTTATGCAGTTATATGTAGCAGAGAAGAGAGAGCTCTTTCTAAGCTGTTAAAAAAATAAAGGAAAACTTAACATGAAAGGTTTCCTAACTGACTGAACGAGTACACCAACAAGGTTTCTAAATTAATTTGCTCTGGGGACTTTTTTTAAGCTGTTAAATCCAACTTAAGAGCACAGGAGTACAGTGACAGGGGCTGCCTTCTTACTTGAGCAAGTAATTTAATTAAATACAAGTAATACAGGAAGTTTCCTTAACCCAGCCAGGGGACATGTTGTGATCCTGAAAAGGAAGGTGCTGAAGGAGCACAAAAATTCGTGATTTCATGGTCCCTGTAAAAGTTGTTAAGAGCTAGGTAAACAAACTTATTTTCCCAGTAGCATGAATGTAGTGGGAAGTGAAAGGATTAGTTCGATTTAACTTGTGACAGAACACTTATAAACCATGCTAAGAGCTTAGACCATGCAGATGGGATGTTTTTCAAAGCTCTTTGCTGTTCAAAACTGAAAAATTTTTAGGACATTTCATGATATCTGCTTGAAAGGACTGTCTGAAGACCCATCAGACAAGTAAAGCTGCCCGATGCCTTTCAAGACTGAAGGCTGAAGTCAGCATTGGTTGAATTATGTAGACTAACAGAGAGGATATGGAGATGAAATAAAAATAACAAAAGACAGTACAGAATCACCAGGAGCCCCATGCCTCTTGATTTGTGTAACTAAATAGCACAAATGTAAAAACACGGTTTCCAGGTTTGCTTTTGGACTTAGAAAATCCCCACTCAGATACAAAAGGATGCAAAATTCTATCCAAATATTTGGACAAAGCAGCTATCAAACACATTCCAGAAGAGATAACTGTGGACAATAAGGCTGGAAGCAAAAACTCACAACAGGATATACTTGTTTAAAATGCAGGTGCTGTATCTGATTGACCAGGGACATACATTGAGTTATTATAGACGAAATCCTTAACTCAGTGCACAGCTGCAGGCAAAAGCTGTTTTGGAGCTGATACCAAATATACTGCAGTTTTATATTTAAAGAAACAGGTTTATAATTGATTAATTTAATTAATATTAGGGTTGAATCCCATGCTATTGAATCCCATATTAGTGGTGAATCCCATGCTATTGCTTCCAAGATCTGTCTCATTATAGTTGTCTCCTTTATTTATACAGTTCAAATTAAATTGCTGGTCATTAACAACACCCTCCTAAGGTCCACCATGAGCTCCTGGCTCGCTTTGAATCCACCTGTGACTCTGAGGTGACAGCTTGCAGAGATGTCTAGAGGCTAGCAGGCCCCATTTTGCATGGTGAGAAAAAAAAAAGGTGATAAAAATCTGGGCTTTTACTCAGAAAGGTTATAGCAGAACCTCACCTCTCTAGACTGATTAGAAGAACAAAGGCAAATGCACACAGATCATTAGGCTATGTGCATGTAGGTTCTGGACTTGCCTGAGGAGCAGGGCAGGGTGCTGCTGGTTGTACTCCACCATCAGATTTTCCCAGGCTTTGCTAGATGCACTGGGAATTAGCAGGCATGATTCTCCATCGCTTCCACGCTGTCCCTCTGCCAGCTGTTGCAACAGTGCACCCAGACCCTGCCCTCACCATCACCTGCTTCTCGTCTTTCAGTTCAAGTTGGCATCTTCATTCCAACCTCTCCCAGGTTGGTCCTGGCAGAGCTGGGAGTCAGCTCCTTGCTCCTCAGCTGAATTGCAGTTACATCTAGTGTGCAAACCACCTAGGGCTGTGTTTTCTCTGCTGCTTTCTGTTTTGAAAGTCTTCAGCTCAGAGCAGTGAGTGTTACGAGACGTTATCAGACACACATTCCTATGCTTGATGGCCGACTGGCTGTGAGCAGCTGTGGCAGAGCCACTGACTTCTTGCTGCTCATTCTGACTACTTTTCTCTATGTCCACCTTAGAGCTGCTGGGAGGTTTTTCTGTTTTTCTCTGTTTACAGAGCAGCCAGCGTAGCTGCGCTTCCTTACCCCACCTGAAGAACAGGAACTCACCCAGTGTCCTACTGCAAGAGGGAACAGGGGTCTTGTGCTTAGAGAGGCTGAAGACGACCGACAGCAATGCCACAGCTCTTCCGTGGTGCCTCTGAAAAAAAAACAGAGTCTGGCAGCTGAGTCCAGCAGAACAACTGATGTCATTTGTGTGTTAAAGAGCCTGCAGCCTGACCATCCAGTCAGCAACGTGCTACACCTACCACATAACCCTGCAAACGACTGTGTTCGTTGGCATGCTCGCCTGTTTATTTAGGTGTGTGACAGGCTTCTGTTGCTATTTGGACCAAACCTGCCTCATTATGTTCATTCCAACATTGCTTGCGTGCTGTTTTTTAGACATCTCCTAGACATGAAGGGCACCAAGGGGATTAATAACATTTATCCAAATGTTTTCCCAGAGGTCAGTGCAAGGAAGAAATATTGGTATTGACCTCGCAGACTTGGGATACAGAGAAGAGGCATTCAGAATGGGGAGGGATTAGGGTTTGATGCAGCAGAGGGAGACTATTACACTCCACAGGACTTCAAGCTGGTTTTCTTTTCCAGAGTCTCAGTGTTGTACTCTCTAACGCAACACTCAGTTCTCAGGGGAGAACTGTTCCGTGCAGTTGCTGCCGACAAAGAAGTGTGATTGAGCACTGCAGAAAAACAGCCTACATGCAAGAGTCTCTTCAGAGTACCACCTTACCATCATCTCTGATCCGCAGAGTGTTCGTTTCTGCTTATCTTTAATCTATGCTTATCATCTGCATCACCCTGGATAATAATACTGACACAACTCTCTTACTTTGGGAACTCAGTGTTCCAGAACTTACAGCAGCTATAGCAGAAACAGCCACAACAGATCTTAATTTTTCTGGAATCAAAAAAGATATCATTTAGGTGCTCATGAATAATAACCTGTATAGACATTCATAATAATGTCAAGTCTAATAAAAAAAAATAAAAGAAAATAAACTTGGANNNCAAAAGGAGGAAGGTGTACATGCAAGGCTTCAGCCAGACTTCCAAAACCATCAGGACCTTCCAGAAGCTGCTGTATTTCAGGATAAATCTTTTAAAAGGACATTTACATTTACCAGTGATTGGCTTCCCAGCACATGGACATGTTTCGGGCTACTGGGGCCCTGTCCTCAAACATCAGCCATTTACTTGCCACTATTTCCATATGCCAAAGGGAGACGGTGTTCCTGGCCCTAACCACTACACAGCTCATAGATCTGAGATGCCTCTGATGGATGCCATGAAGCCTGTTTTTGGGGAGCTCCTGAGGCAAAGTCTGGGTTTTATACATCTGTGTGCCTGGCTCAAAAAGTGACCTGTTGATAAGGACATTGGAAATATTGCTGGCTCCCTGCACCTGGGGACTGCCATTGCCCAGCAGCCCTGTGCCAGCACAGCTGTCCCACCTGGTGGCCACCACTCATATAGGGTCAATTGTGGCTTCAGAGCCATGGAATTGCCACTATGTGTGCCACAGAGGTCATTTTCTTTTCCTGCTCTCCTTTAAAACCAAATTTGCCTCCTAGAAGAACTGGAGAGAGATTTCTTCATAGCCCTGATAGGGGATTCACTGTCTCTTACCATGTCATTCTGCTCCTTGACACCCTATTCTCCCTCAAATACATTAATGCAAAATGAGACACAGAATTCAGTATATGTGCAGATAAGGAATACATGGCTTCTATGTGTAGTCCCATGTTACAGTACATGGCAGACCTGTGTCCAATAGCAGTTTGTCTCCTTGGCACTTGAAGCCTTGCTGGGCTTGCTGAGGCAGTTTTTCAGCAACATTTACCCAAGGTTCTTGTTCTTGGCTGCTTGGTTTGAATACTACATTTTCCAGCTGGGAAGATGTATCTTTGTCCTCTCCACCCTTGCAGGTCTTCAAGACTTTACAACCCAAGTTTCTAAGTAACCTGATCTAATTAAGTCTGCTTAGAGTGAAGTTCAGACTAGATGGCCTTCATAGGTGCCTTCATACCTAAAGCATTCTATAACTGTGGTGCCTGAAACAACGACCAAAGAGAACTAGGGCTAAGTCAAAGTGGATATGGGGTTAAACATCCAACAGAGCCATGTGAGACACCTGTGAGGCCATGAAGCCTAGGAAGACAGAACAGAGAGGAGTGGCAGCTGGGTTAGAACTGCCAGAGAGAGGCTCAGCGCAACAATTGGTGCCAAGAAGGGTGAGGAAAGTCCATGATCGGTTTGGTGGAGCCCATCAGAACCAGGCAGGGAGTTGAAAAAGCAGTATGAACATCTGAAAAAATCACCTGAGCATGGATGCTCAGGCAGGACGTTGGAAAATGAATACAAAAATTTATCTTTAGTTAGTGCACTTAACATCAGCAGGATGTGTTATAAATTTTAACGCTGCATTTATTAAGAGCTGGGATTTTTTCTCTTCCCTTTTTGGATGGGTGCAAAACAGCAGTTCATTCCATGGAGAAGGGAGAAGTTAATATATAATTTAAAAAAGCCTAGTCACCCCCTATGAAGGAGAAAATTAGACATGTAGGGACAAAGATTTAAGTATAGTTTACTTAATTCTTTCATACTTTGACCAGCGCAGACTAAAGGTAGTTTCTCAGTTTCCCTAGTAAGTACAATCCCAGATTTGCTGCTATAAACCCTAGAAGAGAAAGAAATATTACTTACATTATATGGTCAGGTAAGGTTCATGCTATTTTTGGATGAAGACAGGGTGCAGAACCCATGAGTGACTTCATTAAGAAAATAAAGATTTACAAAAGAATTTACCAACACATGGGTGATGATTGGAAGAGTGCAGAGTTACACTCCCAGGGCCAGTTGGGCATGGGACATAGGGAGATTTTATGTGAAGGCTTTTTGTTTTGTTTCTAACAAGAAGTAATTCCACTAGTGGAAATCATGTTTATGGCCCTTTTCATAAGCCTCTAAAGCCACTTGTTAGTGTTGGACACCAAATTGGATTTTGGCAAAGGAATGACAAAGGAAGAAGCTTAAGCATCAGTAAAAAACATTGCAAGAACAGAATAAAACATATACACCTTGTGACAATTATTATCCATAAATAAGTTATTTCAAGCAACAATCCTGAGTGGTGATCATCTGCACTGACAGCTGTATTAATTCATCTGCACTTAGATGGAGACAGGGACAGCAGACCTTTACCTTCAATTCAGATTACTTTCCAAAATCAACATTCACCAAACTCTTGTTGAAATTAACAGGCATGGAACCAGGATTGCACATTCATACTGCTACGTTCAGCTCTTCTTGAAGTTAATGGAAGATCTGCTGTTAGCTGATACCAGAGTTTTTCACACACAGCCTGTGTCTGGTGAGATTTGGGTAATAGTACTTGAAATCTGATGACTGAATCTGTTTAATTTATTGTATCATTAACTTACGTTGTTCATGCTTTTGACACCTAGTTGTGATAGCTCACAAACTTGGTTTGTTTCCCCATTTCACACCCATCCTTTAGATTATTTTTATTATTTCCTATTTTTACAAGTTACTCTAGTGCAGTCACACTATAAATTAACTGTGACAGTGCCATATTTGAAAATAGTTCCCGGACCTTGACTTTTTTAGAACAGGAGCACAATGGACTCATTTCTCCAGTTGTTTTTTTTTTTTTTTTTTTTTTTTTACATCTAGCTGCATAAACTGGGGACGGGGCTCTGGAATCAGGTAGGACAGCTCTTCACTGTAGGACACATCACTGGTTATCAAGTCCACCTGGCACATCTTCCTACAGGACTCACCTATTCCAGCACTCAGTTGTCAAGACTTGATGGTTAGTCTTCTGGGTTGTACCTCAACAGTCCTTGTATCTTGCCTACTAGCATCCCACCAGCTTTTCCAGAAGTTCTTTCAGGGACCATAAAGCAAAAATGTCTGTTCACCCTGAAGCCCTGACAAGAAATATCCCAGCCCTTCCAAAGCACTGAGTGCTGCACACAGGGAACCAGGATGAACCATACTGTAGTAACTTGTGGGCCAGGGTATTTTCCATTGCTTTCATGGGGTTATGAGGTACTGAAACCTCATTAAAAGCTCTTAATTGACTTTCCTATTTCTTTATTCTTTTCCCCAAGGCCTCATACATTTCAATCCATAGCAGTCACAAAATGAGAGGCACTGGGGTGAGAAGGATCCTTCTTCCCCAAAACGACAGCTACCTCAAAACATGCCATACTCTTTAAAACAGAAATTATATTCATCGTAATCCAGGAAAAATCCCTTTGCATGTTGCAATTTCCCCTCCTGGCATCAGTGTTGAAAGCCTCTTCTCCAGCTGTATCTCCAACTCTGGTGTTCTCTCTTCTCTTAACAATACCATGGGCCTACCTCTGATCATCTTTTGGGTTATCACCACAGACCACTTCTCAAGCAGGGCAGATGCACAATGCATGGTGAGAACAACCAGTTAATTGAACTGCTCCAAAATGTGGTGATAAAGCATGGCTCTGAATGATGGGGATGTCCCTGCAGAGCCCTAATCTGCTGCTTTTTGTAAGTTCCTTTCTTTCATGCTCAAATAAACAACCCACTCTGCTTTAAACTTTTCTTTTGGTCCTGGCTTTGTTTATTTTACACCCTTTTTTTTTTTTAATTTGGCCTTGGTCAGGAGGTCCACTCTGTTTTTACCATCTTTCAAACTTACTCAATGCCTTTCACATCTTTTTCTATAAGTTTCACACACAACTCTTTCATTAGTTTAACCCCAGTTTGGGTTGGTTGCATGCTTTTCCTCATATCTGACGGTTTCTCTCATTGCCACCTTCTTAGTTTCACTCTAGTGGATTCTCCATCCACAGAGATTCATGCAGAAACACAGAACTAATATTTAGTGCTGCCAATAGTCCTGATCTAAGCAGAATGCTGCACTATATCTCTGGGTTACAGGACCTCCATGGATCTCTTTCCACCACTGGTCCCATGATTCCTGCACGATACAGCATCTATAAGGATGCTTTCTTTCTGGCACTCTGCATTTGGGACCTATAAAATGATATAGCCTTTGAACTCTAACTTTGTATGGGCTTTCTGCTGTCTTCAATGCTCTTCCATTACTAGATCATGCAATTCAAAATTTGCAACAGACTGTGTCCTTTCCTGCCACCATGTACTTATTTTGTTGATTCCAGGCTGGAGAGCTGGTGGAATGCATTCTTGCAAAGCCTAATCTTAAAAACATTGAGATTTGTACAAAGTATTGGATCAATCCTGCATCTTAATTCCAGAATGGGGCTGATGGCAGAAAGTGAAGTGTATTATAAGAGAACATATTGGAATGTCATACAAAGCAATAATGAGTAAAATTTGTTTTCATAGTGAAACATTTAATATGCATGACATACACTACACAATTACTCACATTCTTAAAATGAAATGGATAAATGTTTCCAGCAGGCATCATCTTCTAACAATTCTTTCAAGTTAATGCCAAATATAAAAAAAAAAAAAAAATAAAAAAAAGGAATAAAAGAAGCTAGTAAACTTTCTGTACGGAACATACCAGTATTGTCTCCAAAGCTATCAGACATGTTTTCATGAAAACTAAAGTCAGGTTAAGAGAGAGGCATCCAAAATACACTTTTTTCTAAGCTTGGGCATAAGTAAGTGAATCACGTAAGACCCCTGTTTCATGTAAGACATTCTGTTTCCATTAGAGAAAGGCTGTGGATGAGTGCTTCCAAGCCTTTTTTATCTGTATTTACAATTCCAATAAACTTTTAGGTTAGGCTAGATTCAGATCTGATCGAATATCCCATAAAATGTGACTCCAAATGTCTGAGTGCTTGCAAAGGAGCGTAAAAGCCTGAATGGTGTATCCTTTTAGTCTAGGTGCACCACCAAAATGTGTCCACATTTAGATAAGAAACTCACCTCCCAGGTTTACAGAACCAAATGCCAAAAAAGCTGACCATCTTCTTTCTGATCATATTTATATTGCTGGTCTCATTCTTCTTGCACACATGGTACCTCAAGTAACCCATAGTCAATAAGCCTCCTTATCTTTCCAGGCTCCTTTATCTGTCACTTCAGCCACTACCTCTGCTCCTTTTTCCAAGTACTTTCAGAAAATGTTCTGCAATCTCTCTGCTTTTAGAGGATTGTACTGTCTTTACACTGAAATAGTCTGTGGTTATTCCTCCACCCCTGCAGCTGTCTGTCTCTCTGCCTAACCATGCAGAAAAATTTATCATGTCTTGTTTGTCTGTGAAAGGCCTGGCATATGGCAGAAGCTGACGCAAATTAATAATAACGTTTGCATGCTGGGATCATATTGAGGTTTTACAAGTGAAAACAAGTCTTTAGCTTTCTGCCGATACTACTACATCTACTTCTGAGCAGGAGTAGTGATTTTGGACTGCACCTTGGCAATATTTCAAATGCCTGGATCAGGAGCCTTCAAAATGAGGGCAAGCGATTGCTGAAGTGGTAAGTGCAAGTAAGGCATGACCGAGCAGCGTTCAACAAACAAGGTTGAAACAGACTGTCTCACAAGCCAGCTGCCTTGGATATGCCCACAACTATGTAAAACTAGGCAGCGATGTGCAATCTCATGCCCTGGGCAGGTCTTGGGAGACTGGAGACTGGAGGCCTTGCTGCAGACTCAACATCGTCATGTATCCAAAGCATTCACAGGTTCTCTGTTCTGCTCACTTTTTATGCTTGTAATGTTCTGCTTGAACCTGGTAATGTTTCTGCTTACCTCAGCAGTTGATTTTCTCCCCTGACTGGTGTGTTATTTTATATATTTTTCCAAGGATGCTTCCCTTTCCTTTTCTATCTCTTCCTCTTACGTAGTCTTAATTGACTCAGTCTTCCCATCATTTGAAATTTTCATTCTGGTTGCTACCTATTGATCACTGCAGTAACGGGTTGCTTGCCTACACCTCTTGTTGAACACAAGTAACACAGAATGAAGCCATCTTTGCTCCATCCACTGGCCCTTTCCATATGGAGGAGGTGGACACTGATATGGCTTCAGTTTCAACAGCTTTGTCTTACATTTCTTCCTTTAAGGGACCACCTCTCATGGGTAATGGCAGGTTTAGAGCTTGCCATGGAGGTCAGGTGTAAGTGACCTGGACAGATGTGGTGACATCTCTGTTTCTGTCACAAAAGAATACTAAAGCCTCATACGATATCTCAAACCCTATTTAGGATCAATTAGTAGGTTAATACATTGCTGAGGTCAATAATTAGAAGGAGACTTAGACCTGCTACTAAATCATGGTAAAAGAGTATTATTTCATGCTATAAACAGTTGGGCCAGACAATCCACCAGCCTTGTTAGTACAACACGTGATGTGACTAATAATATGCTGAAAATGTTAGAGGAATAAAGTGTCTATCATTTTCCTTTAAGTTTTCTCACTGTAAAAATGCCATATAACATTTCTGCAGTGTTTCTGTTGCCGAGATGACTCATTATATGCTAAATTGCCATGTAAGTAACTGGCTGCGAAATGCTGACACACTCTGTTTTTACTGCATGACATCCAGTTATGCTACCTACAAAAGGTTACAGCTGCAAGACCTCCCTGACCTACATCATTCATTAAGACAAACTGTCTGTGCTGCTGCACTTCACCCCTAATTGCTCACAGAAAAAGCAGCAAAATGTCTAGAATCAAAAAAGCAATTGATGGTCTCTGCTGAATATCAGATCATTCCTTCCTCATTAAAAGGTTCAGAGAAAATGGCACAAAAGATGTGCAAAAAAAAGCTAAGAAGTTTGTTCTTAGGCACTTATGGTCAACTTGTTTCAGACTTCTGTGTCTTTTTCTAAATCCTTAACTTTTCTTCCCTGCATGTTTTCTCTTTTACTCAGTCCAAAATTCTTCAGACAAGGACTGTCTTTTATTTCACGTAAGGAATGTGCCTACTGTGCCCTCAGCCCACCATCTAGCTTGAGGTCTTTAGGCATAACGAAATAAAAATATTATCACTGAGAATAATAGAATAATGAGTTGTCCTTAGAAACCTCATTAATGCCATATGCCCCACTGTGTGTCCTGTTTTTGTCCCCTCCTTTTGACCGATGACTGGGCATATGAAAGAAGATGCTTGATTCAGGGTTACCCTGCAGAGACTGCTTTGCTATTCTAACCAAGTTCTGGGAATAACAGTACATTTTTCATCTTGAAGAAACAAGATACAATAATAAAGAATATTAATCAAATATTGTATTGTGTTCTCATCTTTGGTGATCTTGAAACATTTTTTCCACACTAAAGGAAAATAAATAATTAATAATGAAAGCTTTTTTTGTAGAGGAACACAAATTGAAAAACATCCTATAAAGTTACAAAGTAAAATACAGCGTGTTTTTATAATGACCCGTGAAATGTTTATAAATACTGTTTATTTTCAGTACCATGGACCACTGAACATGCAATAGATGGCAAGGCAGTAACTGCTTCATTTTTATAGATATTTTTCTCATAAAAAATAGTTGCATATTCATCCAAGCATGCCACATGCCAATTATTCTCTGTTTGTCATAGTAACTGCAGCCGAAAGCCATCTCAGCTGAAACGGTGTCCTACAAAGACTGGAATGTATCGCTCGAGTCAAAAATATAAAAGATTGTAATGTCAGCGTGTTCACTGTTTTTGAAAGGAAAAGCATCATGTTTTAAAGCATGCAATACATGCAGGAAGCATACTTCAGGATGCCTCTCCTGGTGCTCTTTGTTTCCCTTACTGCACTGCACACAGCCCCATGTTCTTATTTCCCCTTTTTTTGATTACCTAAGTGTGGTTTCCCTGCACTATATGTTCCAGCACAACAGGAAAAACATTTTGTCCTATGTTATGTATAACAATTTCCTCCAAAATACCCTCTCTTGCTGCAGAAAAAGAGCTTGTGCCTGCGTGCCAGCCTGACAACCCTTTTTCCAGAAGTCTTGCACAGCTGATGGAGTGCTGCTTGCTTCAGAGACCATTCACCCAGGAGGAAAACTCGTATTATCAGTGGAAAAGTAGCACCCAGAATGATACCAGTGAGCACAGAGGAGCCATTGTACCCCATCTCAGCCAGAGGGAAATGAGCTGGGTATTACATTTTTAAACACCAGTTATACAGCTCTCCTTGGCTAGGGCTGGTTCAAATACACATCTCTATGTATTAAATATACCCCACCTGGAATACTGTGTCCAGCTCTGGAGTCCTCCGCTGGACTGTTGGAACAGGTCCAGCGGAGGGCCACAAAGATGATTAGAGGGATGGAGCACCTCTCCTATGAGGACAGGCTGAGGGAGCTGGGGCTTTTCAGCCTGGAGAGGAGAAGGCTCCAGGGAGACCTTCTAGCAGCCTTCCAGTATCTGAAGGGAGCTACAGGAGAGCAGGAGAGGGACTCTTTGTCAGGAAGTGTAGTGATAGGACAAGGGGTAATGGTTATAAACTGGAAGAGGGGAGATTTAGGTCAGATATTAGGAAGAAATTCTTTCCCATGAGGATGGTGAGGCACTGGAACAGGTTGCCCAGGGAAGTTGTGGTTGCCCCATCCCTGGAGGGGTTCAAGGCCAGGCTGGATGGGGCTTTCAGCAACCTGGTCTGGTGGGAGGTGTCCCTGCCCGTGCCAGGGGGGTTGGAACTCAATGATCGTTAAGGTTCCAACACTAACCATTCTATGATTCTATGATTCTATACAGATTCTTGCTCATGTGACTCTGATTTATGGAGATGTTACGCCCCAACACTACCCAAATAATAAGGCACTTTAGCTTTTATTTTTAAGGGCATTTAAAAGCCAAACTGTTTCTAATGCATTTCACCCTTTCATAAACTAAGCACCTCCTTTAGGTTACTGAGTAACTTTAGACAGATCCAATTTATTTGTTATTTGGTTTCCCAAATAACAAGAGAAGAACCATTCTCCATGGTTTTACAGTACTCTATAGTGATCATTTAAAGCTAAGATTTTAACTGCTGTACAAAATTGACAGCAATGGATTATAATTTCCTAAATCTCGGTTTTGCCTTCTTCCAACTGTATTCTAGCCATATGTCACCAGCTGTAAGCAAAAAGGGTCTGCTTTGCACAATGCCTTTCTATCATATTCTGTTAATAGGGTCGTAACAGTTCATTGAACTCTGTGAAGTTCCCAAATTCCCTACTTTTATTTGTTTTATTGTTTTATTTGCGATGGGACAGAGGCACACGTAGTGAAGGGATTCAGCAGCATACTAAATTTTAGCTTGTTTTGTAGCTGGGTTGTCCTGCAGTGCTAGAGGGGGCTCAGCCTTGGCTAAACCCTTACTTGGATGAGGGGAGGGACCATTAATGTAAAGCAGCAGACAAACTGAAGTGGAAATAGTATTACAAAGTAGAAGGTAATTCTAAGTAAAAGGTAAATATCTGACGAGCTGCATCCCTTTCACTAACCACAAAAATTAGTAGGGAGTGCTCTACTATGGGATTACTACTAAATCATCCTTCAGGGGACACAGTGGCTTTCTCCGAGTATACCCTCAAAGTTGGTCTGAGTTACAAGGGGGTCTGACACCCCTCACACAAGTTCCAGTTGGCCATCGCACCACATGAGCTGTGCTGGAGGCCCTCCACTGCCAATGAGCACAGGCGAAGGCTCTGGGGATTGAAAAACTAATGAAGAGCAACAGCACCTTGCTCAGGTGATGATGCATCATATTGGAGCATACTGCAATGGAATCACACTGCAATGGAACTGAGTAATGAGTTCACCAGAGGCTGGTTTTACACTGTGAGTGTAACTGCTTTAGCTGACAAGTTATCACACAGTGAGGGGTGGTGAGCTCTGCATTAACCCAAAATTGCAGGCAGCTGTAATTATATCCAGATATACAAGAGTTATGTCAGTGCAACACCCCAATTCCAGTAAAATTCACACTCTCTAACTGAATTTGGTCTGAGGGAGATGCCAGCACAAGGGAGCCATCTGTAAGGCTCGCACCTTTAGTTGTAGATAAGAAACAATTGCCTTCCCTAAAATCTCTGCAGTAGCCTGAATTTGGGACTCAGCTCTCCAACTGTTTGGCCCCTTTCTCATCAGGAATAAACACATTGCACATGTTATCTACAGCTATCTTGCTATTTGGCAGGAACTCTTGAAAAAAAACTAGAAGACAAACACTCCAACAATACAGAACAATATGCTTTTTGGCAGGTCCTTCTTAATCAAACGTGTCTAGGTCTGCAGGCAGTGGGCCCTCCGTGGTCAGTGGACATCATGGAGTGGGAGCGTGCACCTGGAGGAGCCCCAGCCTGCACACTGCATGAGGAGACAGATTCAATCAGTCATCACTTTGAAATAACAACAGTGGAGAAGCGGCTGGAGACACAGGTGCAGAGTGAGAGATGACAGGAGCTTCCACTGGAGCCATAAATCTGTGGGGAAAGCAGAGGCCTCACCCCACCACCTCTCCCGAACGTGATTCAAGACAGGCTTTGTCTCTTCTTTCAGGCAAGATTCTTGTGCTTCTTAATTCTCCTCCCAAATTCCATTCCTTCTTCTTTTCATTCCTGCTTCTTCTGCACTCCCTCCTTCCTTCTCCTTGCTGGCAGGAGGCACTGAAGAGGGAAGAGCAGGAGGAGATGATGGGAGAGCTGTTGAACTGCCTGACCTTTCCTACAGGAAGGTATCCCACCAAAAAGATGTTTCATCAACTCATTTATTTTCTTCTTACTATGAATTTGAAGACATGGAGGAGGACCCTTCTTCCCTCACCATCATTCAGCAGGAAAGGGAAGGGAAAGGAAGTCAACTGAACACAATACACACACAATCTCAACTTTGAAAGCGATTTGCACAATTTAGGGGTGGTAGGTGACTTCAATGCACCTCCCCATGCTCTGGGATCACAGCCATCACCACAGGGCAGCCCTCACCACTCACAGCAAAATGTCACCACTGTATCAAGTGTAGGTGGATCTCAGCGCTGCTATTCCTCCTCTTATACTCACCTACATACTAGTATAGTTTGTGTTCCTGCTGAATTTCAAGCGTAGACATGCCCATGTTGATACACTAAGCTAGAAATTACCCCTGCTTCCATCAAACATGACTTCATTGATCCTGATAAGCCCTCAGGACACTGTAAGGCATGGCTTACACACCACTGCCACCACAAAAACAGCAATGGTGGAGCAGATACATGACAGATGTTACAATTTAAAAAAAAAAATTAAAATATGCTGGTTCTCCTCTCTTAATAGTTTTAACAAGTATTAGGGAACAATATACATTTTGTTGCAGATTCATATATGTTCATATGCTGGGCCTAAACACTAGAGGAAGAAGTGTCAAAAGGTATAGTGGCTCTGAGATATACATTAAATAGATAGAATAAAGCCATGTTCTGAAGACAGTTTGGTAGAGTATGAAAAACATTTTAAAGTCAAAATATCTTTCAGGACTTCTATCCTCCCCATCAGTGAGGAGCTACTCTGATGTGTTTTCTAGAACTAATATTCTCTAAGTGATGAGGCAGGTGCCACATGAGTAATTATCTCCACAGACAGGGACAACAGTATAGGCATTATTTCAGAAAGAGTAAAATTTTATCAACTGAATATGAACCAAAGATGTTTCCATAGATTTAACTTCTGATTAATTCCCAGAGTCCAAAAATAAAAACCCACCTTGAGTCTTACCAGCTGAGGAAAAAAATTAAAATCTGACTTAGTTTGGACACTTAAATTTTAGCATACCCTTGGCTAAAGAGAGCTGAAAGCCACTCCAGCAGCATTTCAGACAACCTTGTGCCCTTGCAGACACTTTTCCAAAATGCCTGGTTTACTGTGCCCAAAGCAGCACTGAAGTCCAGGGAAAATAAAGTAATAACCCACGTGAGACACCATTCATCACTGACTCCTGAAGTTTCACGTAACCCGCAGAGATCATGTTAAAAACTGCTGCAACTGAGAAAACAAGTTCTTGTTTCAAGACCATTTGGCCGGAATAGCTGATCAGACACCAGCTTTGACCTTTCCCCCTGGAACTGAACCTGATTTTTGGTTTCTTTGTTTATGTAAAACAATGGGCTGTAATAGGACCTATTTTCAAAGTAAGTAAGATAATACTTGTTGCCAGAAGATGAACAAACAGCTCTGCCCACTGAGGAGCTGTTACAGCAATGCCATGTTCAAGTCATTTATGTGGTGAGGAATTGAGTGTGAGTGGTGGGACTTAAGTCTGAGTTCAATGCAGCATTCCCCTATGCTGAGTTTGCTGATTTACATTATGAGCATCAACAGGAAATAAAGCAATTGGAGACTCATTTTTAGCAATGGAGAAAGCAGCTCTGATTCCATCTATTTTTACTCTGGAAAAAATTAAGAAAAATAATTGCCTTTCTTTGCAGAGCAATAAGTAGGAGGATAAATCCTTTCACTGGGATACAGACCCTAGACATTAATAAAGAGCTGTTGGGGCCTGATCCTGATTCCTGTTTGCAATGAAACCATATTTAAGTAGTACACATCTAGCATGCAAAAGAAAACCAAGCATAACTGGGTCAGTAACTTTACCAAATGTAATAGCAAATGAGAGTTGCAATTTCCAAACCAGTCAGTAAATTGGATCCTGGTTTCTCAGTGAGCACCAGAGGGATTTGGGCAAAAAGGTTCCTTAAGTTGCTGTGAAAAGGGAGTTGAAGGTTAGCGTTTTAGCCTCTGTGAGATATCTCACTGACCCAAGACCATCCTCTTAAAACAGGGTAGATGGTGTTATGTGGCTAATATTACACCAAACTAATCTGCCTGAAAGAACAGTTGTTTTCTTTCTCCCCAATTGAGTCCACAAGCAGGTTCCCAGACATCTAAGGCATGCTAGAGGTCAGTTTCCAACTGTGTAGAAAAGGGAGTAAAAGAAGACAAGCTATTCTTTTTTTCTGGCTTTTTGTATTTTACAAGCATAAATACATGATAAAAGACACACATTTTCAGATGCACATATTCTCAGGGACAACAGAACTTCAGTCAGGCATAAACAGTCAAAAGACTTTGCTTTCCAGGTTACCGTGTTCCTTCTGAAGGTTTTCATTCTTTTAGCTATTCAGAATAGACTATGATAAAGTCAGATTTTACCCCATCTTCATATTCCTTAAGCTGGTCAAATCTCAGGATTTGGTTTCATGATCAGATGAAGCTTAACTATGCCTAACCAAACCTACCCCTTACCAAAAGCGGTGATTTCATTCTCCACCTCACATCCAGGTCCACATTCCTGCTCTTTCCTTCCCTGGGTTCAGCGTCCACTGCTATACAGACAAGGCAGGTACACAGCAAAATAATACATATACTACCCACCCTGTCCCCCAAAATTAAAAAAAAAAAAAATATTTGTTTTCAGTTGTATAGATTTACATCACCTGAAGCTGATCATAACCTTCCATCTTGATCTTGACTGTGCTCCTGATTTCTGGGTCACCCATGTAGGAGCCCACTACTGATCCTGAGACTGCAGGCACTATGCTTTGGGACCAGCACTCCCCAACAGGCAGTGGCAAGGTCAGAGAACATGGAAGAGGTGAAGAATATGAATGAAAATATGTATCACATCAATTGCAGTGAGCTGAGAAAAGAGAAGAATGAGAGCTCAAGATACACATTGAAGACACTGCAAGAGGCAGCAAGAATGGGTGAGGGCAGGAATTCAATGATAAAGGGAAGCCATTTGCCAGAAGGAAGAAAACAGAGAGCTATGCCCAGCATACACAGAAATCCAGTTTGCTGAATGCACAAGAAACAGAAGTGAAGAAAAGCAGCCAATAAAGGTCCTTGGAACAGAGGAGAGGAAGAACTACAGAAAGCCTTTTGCAGCAGATATATTTCCGAAGTCAAAAAAAGGCATAAGAATATGCTAAACATCATTCAGCTTGAGTAACACACTTTATACCTATTAAATTTATTTATAGTCAGAGAGTTATATTTTCTCTCTGTTCCCTCAAAAGTATACACTGACACACACTGAGCAGAGCTTAGTACCTAAATTTTCAGTTGTGCCATGAAAGGGAGATGCCACTACTCCTGAGTATGTTGCCAGTAAAGATTATGGCCTGATGAGGTCAATAAGATTGAAGTCAACAGGATTTTTGTCATTTAATACTCTTCACTGTTTGCCTCTTTGCATTTGAAGACCAATGGTCAATATTAACTGCTTAAAAAACGTAAGAATATAGATAAAGCAGGTCTGGAAAAAGGTGTTTTGCCTTCAGTTTGATTGATTTCAGAGAAGAAGATAAAGTAATTTGAATCATTAAGCAATAATGAAGATACTACCTAAATAGATGGACTAATTTTTTTCTCTTTTTCTCTTCAAGTGCACCATTCGGAAAGTAACTTTATAGCTAAAAAATCAGTTCTCTTACCCAGCAAAATTAAGAATGGGGAACTGGCAAATTGTGGTTCCTGTGGGAAACGGAGGCAGTTAGAAGGACTGAGAAGATCACAAAGATATCTCAACTACATCTTGGAACAAAGATTTTTTTTGTAAGTTTATTTCCCCTACGGGCAGCCTTGTCTGTATTCTCTCATGCTTATGCTATGTGACATTGTGATGAAAGGTCACATAGTGTGTGCTCAGTAACATACAAATCTGGAAAAGGAGAGTTGACTTCACCATCATCACACTAAGACTGCATTCCCTGAAACAAAGTGGATTGTTTTTAAAGGTAGCACCAGGCTTCATTATCACTTTTATTAATGCAATTACTTATTCCTGAATCAGGAATCATGCAAAATATATTATTTCCTACTAACCACATAATTATTCTTTGCTTTCCTTTCAGCTTGGACATCCTTGAAGTTAGTGTTAGTTTCTGGTGCCAGGAAATTCCCAGCCTGCATCAGCCTGTTGACCTCTAATTCAACGTCTTGTCTCAAACACCAGCTGCTTCAAACACCTCTCTGATGGAGGCAACACAGGACAGCAGACCCCAGGGGAAGATGCCTCCTAGTTGCTATCTCTCACACATTGGCCTGTGCCCTGCAGAATTATGCCTTTGGTGTCATGTCTGGAGACAAAGCACCGCCAACTGACTGCATATCCTTGTTGTGACAGACCTTCTATCCTGAGCACACAGCTTTTGCTCCACGAGGAGTAGCTGCCCTTTCTCTTCTTTTTCTTCTTACAGCCCTTCCATCATTGTCTTACAGAAAAGCACCACGAAGTCGGAGAGTATCCTTGTCCCACAGATTTCAATTTCTAAGTCATACTTAGAAACCCTGGAGGAAATTTGTGACCTGCCCAATTTCAAGTAGCCATCCTGCAGCACTGAGCATATTTGGGGCAAGCTGCAGGGTTATTCCCTGAGATCTACCCCCCTCTCCTCCACCTGGGATGCCCACAGGACCTACCTCTCTCCCAAAACCAGAGGAATTTGGGTACTGCCCTACAGCAGCTTTGCTCTGTCTCTAGGTCATGTCTAGGAAATATCTGTGTCCACCAGACTCAGTGCAGCAAGAAACATGGTGACTTTTATAATAAAGGTGAAAATACAGAAGTATTAAGTTTCCCCAAGAGACCAAAAGGAGTCAAAGACACACTCAGACAAACGAAAAGAGATTAAACCTGAAACTGGCTTTAAGCAAAGCCACAGAAAGGCAAATACACATCTGAACATTATTCCATCTATGTGTGTAGGATAAATTTTGATGTTTTTTTGATAATATTTGTTTAAGAATGAACTAAGACATTGCTCTCTAGCTCCAGCAGGTTTATATGCAATCCATCATGCATTGCTTAAGTTGCAGATCTTCCAAAAATAAGGAAAATATTATTAAAAGCTGAAAGAAAATATTTTAGAATTATATTTCAATAAGCTAAGAAAAGACACCCAGGGCCAAATTGGTCTCTGATGCCATCACACTGACCACAACAGAATCACATTTGGAAAGTTTCACATCAGCTTTGCCAGCCGTGTATCTACAGCCGTATCTACATCTTACAAAACTAGAAGCTAATGCAACGAGCCACAATTATAGTGCTATCTACTGTCCTACAAGCTCATTTACTTTCACAGTTCCTCAAAAGGAAACTTTGTGCTTCGGTTCTGTCACTGCATACATCTGGCCTGCTAGTTATCAGAAGAGCAATGAAGCTGGTAAGGTGTCTGGAGCATAAGCCTTACAAGGAGTAGCTGAGGGAGCTGGGGTTGTTCAGCCCAGAAAGATGGAAGCCGAGGGGAGACCTCATCACTCTCTACAAATGCCTGAATGGAAGTTGTAGTGAGGTGGGCATCAGTCTCTTCTCCCAACTAACAAGTGATAAGACGTGAGGAAACAGTCTCGCGACTCACCAGAGGAGGTTTAGATTGAATATTAGGAAAAAATTGTTCACTGAAAGGGCTATCAAGCATTGAACCAGGCTGCCCAGGGAAGTGGTGGAGTCACCATCACTGGAGATGTTTAAAATTTCTGTGGATGTGGTGCTTAGGGATGTGGTTTAGTGGTGGACTTGGCAGTGTTAAGCGTTGGGCTCAATCTTAAGGGTCTTTTCCAATCTAAATGATTCTACAGTTCTTACACACAAGGACCTTGCCTCTCTGCATTATGAATGAGTGAACACATAGGACAGGATCTGTAATAGCCCTGATTCTGTTATAAAACTGCCCTTGAGAGAGAACAATGGTCCATTTAGTCTAGCATTACATGCATAGCAGCGGTAAAAAAAAC
>VZRU01014408.1:32632-53358 GCA_013398155.1 Pedionomus torquatus
TTTAAACTAGAAAAAGGGAGATTTAGATTGGATATTAGGAAGAAATTCTTTCCCGTGAGGGTGGTGAGGCACTGGAAGAAGTTGCCCAGGGAAGTTATGGCTGCCCCATCCCTGGAGGTGTTTAAGGCCAGGCCAGAGGGGGTTTGAGCAACCTGGTCTAGTGGGAGGTGTCCCTGCCCAGCAGGGGGGTTGGAACTCGATGATCTCTGATGTCCCTTCCAACTCTAAACATTTTATGATTCTATGAAAGTTCTGCAAATACATTTGCATGGCTGTCATTTTGGCCCTGGACTGCAGCTCTGCTCACTAACTGCCAGAAAGCTGGAAAAATCTAAATAGTTATATCTCCAACCACTGAATATAATTGCCTATACACCCCTCACACACCACATTTGCCTCCTCATGTACTAACAAGCAGGAGCAGACCCCCTGCTTGCACAGCACATTCAAATTTTCCAGTAAAACTTAAACATTAGGCCCTTAAAGATGAGACTGGAAAGCTTTTTATATACTCATATACAGACTCAGCTGTGAGATGGTTCCCTCTCTTCAGAGTTATGCGAAGCAATTCTGAAATTTTCTCAAAACGTTGGTTGTTGGAGGAGCATTTGGTGACAGATCAAGCAATGAGCAAGTCAGCCTTCCTTGTGATGGCAACCGAGCCATTTTTTAGTGACAGGAGGCCCACGATCGCCTGGAAGCAAGTTATTGGGTTAGATACATCTCACGCAGCTATTTTTGTGTTACTTTTGTCCATCAAGAAGAGTCTAAAGTGTCTGTAGCTGTACTTTGCAATGGTACCTTGCCTTATTTCAGGGCAGACATTGGTGGAAGATTATTCTCCTTTTGCCAGGTGCTGGAGATGACAGGGAACAAAGCATGCAGTAGGATCCCATAGGTGCCATCACTGCTGCTACCAGTATCCCAGGAGGTATGTCCACTGGCACTGAGAAACTGGTCGGGGGGCAGCTTAGGAAGATTTACAAAAGGTATGACCATAGCAAGATTGCTGATTATTCAGGAAGCAATGAGAGAGATGAATTCAGACTTTATGTAATTAAAAATACCTTATTTCAGAAGAAGAGACAGGAGCAGGGTGCACCTTGTCAGGAGACCAGCCAAGAAGCCTACATGCAGTAAATCATCTTCACATCAGCTTTTCATATATTTTACAGCAGTAAATGGTCAGTGTTGTGTGAAATAGAGAAGTCCTGAGGCAACAGAGAGACTATGTGGGGCATTTGATCTCTGCTGGTTTTCATCTCACTGCTCTGGCAACTTCCCTACAGGCTGAAACAGAATGCTTAGCAAGAGTAAACATGAATGTTATTCTAAATATCTTGAACAATGAACACTGTCTTAACATATTGCTCAAAGTAGTCCTACCAAGATGTATCTGCAATACATCGGCCAATTAAGTCCTCACATGGAATTGACAGAGGAAGGTTTTTCCTGAGGGCTGGGAGACAACTGTTCTCTCATATCCCCAGTCCCACCATCAGCACAATAAGGGGGTGTTATTTCAGACAATGTTTTAATTTCAACTCTCATTACTTTGAAAACAATGACTCAATTCCCTGTCCCACCAAAGTCAAAGTACTGACTGAAGTGTCAAGAAGTGGAGGAAAGCACTCCAACAGACGTTTCGTTTCTAAGTGCCTTGAGCGCCTGGGCCCAGCCAGCAGCCAGCAGTACAGCGCACTCAAACAAGCTTTGTTCACAACTACTTGCCCTCCTAGCCCAGAACTCCCTCTGAGCCAGCTTCACTGGATTCACAAGAAAAGTCCTCCATAAACAATGGAGTAGGCTGACCCTTAAAAGATGAAGAAAGTATCTAGGAGCTTTTGAAACACTTTCAGAGCAAAGGATTCCAACCCAGTAAAGCAGCGTTGTAAGAGGCCACACACATGTAAACTTCCAGTTCTTCTGAAACAAATACTTGCAATGACCTTTCCACTCCACAGCAGCCAAGAAATCCAAGTGCACAGACTGAGATTTAATACCTGAATTATTGAGAGAAGTCATCATTGTGGGGTTAACTAAAGGGGTTTTATTAATGATTAAATGACGATAAAATTGTAATTAACTGATGACTGAATGAAAATGAAATGGTAATTAAATGGCGACTAAGCAATAATTGAATGGCAAAAGGTGATTTGACAATTATTTAAGGGATGATTTAAACCACAATTTAGATAGTGGTCAAACACACTACTACTCCCTACACCTACTACACTCACTCCACCCTTACAGCTGGATACGTAAATGTCACTAGCATTCCATATACTTTTAGGCTGAATGTAAAATGCCGCTTGTCTCACAGCAGCAGCTATCAGACACAAGCTAAAGGGTCTCTCAGCCTCGAGGAGTAACCGTGAGAGAGGAGACCACAACCACGCAGCCTGCCACTGTACAGGAGAGCTCACCGGTCTCAGGGAAGCGGCCAGCATTTATAGCACAAAGTGATGGACTCATCCTCAACACCCCCCTTACTGTTCATGCTGGTGGTAGCTGTAGCCAGTTTAGTTTTGTCTTTCTCTAGCCCCAGCTCAGGCTGGTGGTGTTATCTCCTCTCAAGACATGGTTTAAGCTTGTTGGTCAACCTGCTCACCCAGCCAGAGAGGGGGAATCCATCGCAGTACCACTTAGAAACTTAGAGCACACACTGACACTGCACTGATCTCTACTGAATTATTAAATATTGTTGCCAGCACAGAACTTGCATTTAGTATTCACTTACATTGAGATTTGTATATTTGTTAGAGAAAATATAAATTATTAAAAAGCAATTAATGAGGTTTACCTAGAAATCTCACTTCTGAAATATCACATACACAGTTGGAGATCCATCAACAATACGTTGTCAAACTGTTTTAAAGAAAGGTTTTCAATTCAGATCTCTTCTAATGTGAAAAGCAGTGATATGAGTAACTTCATTTTATTTCCACACCTGTTGCACCCATAAGGAAA
The DNA here is from genome assembly GCA_013398155.1 of Pedionomus torquatus. NCBI lineage: Eukaryota > Metazoa > Chordata > Aves > Charadriiformes > Pedionomidae > Pedionomus > Pedionomus torquatus. Next base: position 35,603 of record VZRU01014408.1, read on the forward strand.
AAAAGACATGCTTGGCAACCAAACAGTGTTATCTTACCTTGCCCCAGGACTGCCATCCTAAATGGCACCAATCCACGACGCCTATGGAAGTACCTCAGCAATGCCTCAAGCAGAAATGTAACCAGGTGCAAAACAGAGCTGGAAAATTATCTCAACTATACACAAATTGCAGAACTAGAAAATTTTCAAGTAGGTACTAATCACAACCCCCTTGAAGACAATAAAAGCCACCAATAAACCATAAAAGACAATGGTCTATTGTATTATAAAAATAAGTAAATAATAAAAAACCCCAAACCCTAAATATCCATCAAATTTGACCTTTAATAGAATACATTAAAAACTCTAAAATAAAGTTAGTTGCACCCTTCAATAACAAAGCAGACTGCTAATAGCAAGGTTTTGAGACAATAGTGACCTAAAGATCAAACTCATTCCCCAAAGCACAAAGATGCCTCTTTGTCCAAGAACTTCCCCCAAAGAAGTTAACAGTTCTACTCCTTCAGCCAAGGATGTGACATCCATTTTGGGGAGGTCCCAAAGTTCTCATAAAGCGCCACTGAAATTTACCTCTTCAGTTAAGATTAATGCTTCAAGGTATCAAAAGCAAATGAAAACACTTAAAAACTATATATTCATACAGATTAAACTAGCTTTAAAGTTTTGTGGTGCTAAACATAGCATCTATCTAGGCAGATTTCTTTAAAACAAAAATAAATCATTGCTTTAACTTTTTTTAAAAATGCATTAAAAAGTGAACATCTGATGAACCCATGTTTGAACAAAAGTAGTTCAAATTTAAGCTTAGCATTTTTTAACAGTTTGGGTTTAGCTTTTGCCTTTAAAAGAGAAAATATTGTTTCTGGAACATGTCCTGCAAAAGCTCAGAAAATAAGTGATTTCTTTAGCTGCACATTTCCCACTCCACACCTTTTCACATGGCATATCACAAGCTTGCAATTTTATAGTCCTGACAGACACTTCTATTTTAAACAGATAAAAAGAGATATTTTAAATAGATAAAAGATAAGAAAGTAGAGTATTTGCAGGGACAAGAACATTGCAAATAAATATTCTTCAAAGTTTCTTCGAGCAGGCAAGAGGGCAGTCTTTACATCATCATAAATGCTAATGAAGTCCTACATGGCATTTTAGGGACTTCTCAGGCTCCCCAAGCTCCATTACCCAGATCATTTCAACTAGAAATACCCTTGATTGTAGCAAGCAGATACCCAAGGGATAACTCTATTCGTTTTTACCCCAAGAACTGTCTCACTCTCGAATTTCTCCAGCAGTTAATAATCACTTCAGAGAAAAAAGCACTTGTCCAATACTTTCACTGCAGACAATAATCCAAGTTAGTATGAAGAAAATCACTTCCTTTCAGAAATATGCATCTTGGCAAGACTAATCCAGGTATTTCAAGTTTTATCACAATGCCTAAAAAAAAGACAGATATAAGACCATTAATTAGCCAGTGTTAGCAATATCAGCTACATCTGCCAACTCTCATTAGCATCCAATTAAGATATTTCTTGTCTTGCGATAACATGTGTGTAGCTAGAGATGCTTGTGTTCCAAGAGATAGAAGGATGCTTCCAATCGGAATACAGGTAACAGAGGAAATGCAAAGGGAGCTGCAGATCTCACTAAGGGGCCGAGCTCTGTTGAGCCACTTTGTGTTGAGACAGCTAGCAAAAAGCTTCAATGATCACGTAAAATCAACACCACAGACAGACTGGAAAGTTTTATGGCTATATACCACATGACTTTCAAGTAGTTAATTGTTAGGGTTGTATCAATCTCAAATTTGTTCTTAATATACAACATTGTTTGCCTCTCCCTCAGATACGCTGCATGGTATTTTAGTGATGAGAAGAATTTAGGTCTTCCTATTTCTAACATCAAATGGGCTTTATTTTCAATAGCCCGAAAATCACTTCAACACATTAGCCCATTAGTGAAAGTATAAAACATCTAAGCTCTTAAGGTGTGAAACAGTTCTTTAGATAACACAAGCACAGGGTTACGTAAAATCTTACCACTCCTTTACTTCAGCAGTTTTTTACCTCATTAACTTCTACCCAAGCAAACTAACAGTAGTCTACTAGGCACGCTGGCCAAGGAGCCATAAAACATTCCTATCTAGCCTCATCAAACACACCTGGAGATTTCCAAGAACAGCTTGTTCATTCCACCAACTTTTGCAGTTTTACCGCAAGTTCTGTTCACCTTTAGGACTGAGAGCCCACCTCCTTCCAAAGGACAACAGTGTTTTTAAGAACTTGAGTCCTCAACCCAGCCTCAGATCCTACCTCATTCACCATCCCATCAATGGCACGTATATAGATTCACTGAAAACAAAAAGTACAAGGAAAACCAAACCAAGCAGATCTTACAAAAAAATTACATTTTTATTAAATGGAGCGCAATATCAACAGCTACCACAAAGTTCTCTGCCTTTGAGTTAGGCCTGTGACTAATAGCATGTCCCTCAGGCTCAATTGGCAGCACGATTTAAGCTTCCCTGATGAAGCATCAATAAAGCCAAGTACCATTTATTTCGGTTCATCAGCAGGTGTCTTCACACTTTCACCGTACATGATTATGTTCAAAGCAGGGGACACGGGCTTGAGTCACAACATGAAAAACATTGCCCGTTAGATTGCTCTTCCATACAGTAACCAGAGCTACAGTCAAAGATGAATCCCACTGCTAAATGAGAAATAGGTAGGACATGATGACCCTCCATTAACCCCCCAAACCTCATTTCTTCCCTTTCAGCCAAAGTCATTCCTGTTTCTGTGGCTATAAACTGCTAAATTGATCAAAATCACTTGAAGAAAAATCTGTTAGGTTCAAGACTAGAATCAGCTAATCCCCTCTCTACAAATCAGTCACAGAAAGCATGTGAAAAACAGATATCCTTCCTAAAGAAGCTTACCCTGACCTAACTGAACAATAACAAATAAATGGGTGGTTTTTTCTACCCAATCAATGGTTATATTTATTGTCAGAGCAAAAATAAACTCCACTGAAAAAGATGAGCCATCTTTTTAACAGTAGCAACTTACCAGGCACTTTCCTTCTGTCTGATGTTTGAAGGTGTATTTCTTGCTTCTGTATCTATGTGATGCTCCTTCCTCTATCATAATTTCTGCCCCTTTGGGCTACACAACCAATCCCCCACCCACAAACGTGGGCCACCTATAAGACAATTAAGTTTTCAAATTTCCAAATTACAACAGTTCCAAGAAACAAAAAGCAGTTTCCATAACAATTTAGGAAAAAAGTTTTAGTGCAGCTAAATTCCTATTAGAAATAACACTATGTCACCAGAAGTCTTCATTTATTTCCAAGTGTTCAAATTGTTGTTACACGTATGCCATTTAGCTATTTTTTATTTGAACATTAAGGTAATTACAGTTGGAGGGCTTATATTTCCAGTGGCCTCTCTGCAGTAGGTACCACTGGAGCAAAACATGAAACATTTCACATGGTTAACAATATGACATTTGAGTTACCAGAATTACAATCATCAAATTTTTTTTGCCAACAGATCACATACGTAGTACTTAACTGGGGCATTGCCTTTAACAGAAATATCAAACTTAGTTCAGCGTTTGCTTAATTTCAGTATGAACACGTCTACATAAGAGCAACATCATATATGACAACTTGATTTATCACACATACAGTACTTTGGCAGCTCTAACTGTGAAGTATTCTTCCTCCTGAACTCCATTGTTAATTTATAATACATATTGCTAATATGCCCTGCATAAACATGAAGAATCAAATGCATCTTTCGCCACCTCAGTGGGAAAGGGAGCAGTGTTTTTATCTATTTATTACACAGCCTTTATTATTTCTATTTATTACAGAGCCTTTTCATACATGCACAATTTTCTTCTATGGACAGTTGTGTACATACCCTAACTACCATTTTGTCTGCAAGAAAATAATCTTTGTAAAAAAAAAAAAAAAAGAATTTCTTCTCCAATTAGAAAGACTACAGCTATAGACAACTACATGACAGATCACAACCAACTATTTCTTTCAAAATAACATTGGATTGGTAGAATTGTTACCAAGGTGCAATGAATTCCCTCACAACTCAGCTCAACCTATTTCGTGTTCATTTGTGAGATTAACTGGTTGTTAGTTAGTCCCCTTTTTTGTAAGCAATTCATGCAGATCTTAAGATTGGCTCAGGTGAAATATGTGGTATCTTACCATTACTGCAGGCAGAAATACAACTGGCAGATGGAAAACTGTTTTTAAACACAGAAGCTAAGTAAAATTAAACTGCCCTAAGTTTTATCAAGTAAAACAGGATAAACAGCTCCAGTAACTATCACCACAAATTCAGCAAGGGGGTTATCTATAAATAGGAACTAATAGTTTTTGATTAACAAATATCATTTTCTTCAAACACCTCTATCATCATCTTCCACAAGAGAACTAATCACTGTATTCAAAGTTTTTCACTTACTCCCAAAAATGAATTAATTTAATTCTCCACCTTCTTGAACACAATTCTATCGTACTCTGATGCACAACTGCAGTCCAATGACCTCCTACTACAGTAATCTAAGTGAGCACAATACTCTTTCTAATATAATCATGCTCTCCAAAGTAGCCACACGAAAGTTTTGAGGTAAAATTGGTAAAAATCTGGTTGAAAATTTTCAGATTTAAAGGAAAAAAAAATAAAAATCTATACACATACTGCAAATAAAAAATACCTAGAACCTGTTGACAGTGACCTGAAGCAATTTATTTTGCTCACACTTCTCTGAATTTTAGCAGATATTAAATATATATATTATTTGGTCCAAATATTCCTACAAGCCTCTAAGAATCACTCAAAAAAGAATGTTGTGCCCAAAAACGCATCTGCTATCACAAAACATATCTTCACCTTTTAATTCACCCTCAAGCCGTTCTTAAGGACTCGAGTTTTCTGAGCCTCATATACAAAAGCAGATCTTAACTTTATTTGTGGTATGTCAACAACGGTTAAGTTAAAAAGCAGGTGCAGGTATCTGTCAGAATATGTAAATTAAATTATATTTAATTTGATGATGCTATCGTTTCTCACCCGTCAAGATCTATTTGTATTGAATTATTAACTCTGCAGCACAGGAACAGCCTGTGTATGGCACTTTCGTGCATGTCAGCAATATAAACAACTATATTAAGATATTCCAAAATTAAGCAAATAGTAAATCCTGTTTATCTATACAAAATGTTAAAAATACATTAATTTTAACATCAAATGGGAAAATTATAGCTGAACCAATTAGTTCTACGTCTACTACATAGCTTTGAAATATCAGTTTTCATGAACTTGCTTTATCTGCTTCCTTCAGTTAACTCAATTAAGTCAGAAAATGAACTCTTCTCCAATTCTGCTACTGTACATTTCTTTGCAGTAGTTATTATGTGTCAGCTAACTTTGGCCTTTCACCATTAACTTCTGTACTGGGATGCCCCTTATCTCACAAAGTTCTACTCAGATAGTGTATCTTCCCTTTTTCATTACACTGTTTGTGACTCCTACCAAGAAGTCCTTCAACTGGGGTGGCATCTAGCTCCCCACAGAGAGAAGCTTCTCTTATGAGAAGAGAACCATGGCTGACAAGCAAAGTACGCTAGTTGTGATCCACTATGTACCAGCACTCCGCTAGAAGTGCTCAGTATCTTCTGTACAAAAGGTAAAACCGCTGTGCGCATGTAAGCCACACAAAGCAAGACAAGTTAGGAGGTCTAGGCAGGCAGTGTGGGCAGGGCAGAACTATCATAGCTGGACACTTTGGCTGAAGCAATTTTAACCGTTTGACTGTTTAATTAGTGTTACAGCCTAGTTTAAGCATGGTTGTTTATGCAACACTCTCAAACAAAAGTTCTACAAAGATGGGTCAACTGCTCTCTTCTACAGAGTAACTAGTTAGTATGTGTTCAAGAATGAATTTAATTCAAAGCTTGAAAAGGGTACTTAACTAATAACCACATTTTGAGCTTTTTAATACTATCTCATTCTGAGGTATATGTCTATTACTGTAGAAGTTTAGGCATCACATTCTAAAATCTAGGGTCCAAGAAAAAGCCTAACTGTCAAGCAAGCTATAGAAAAACGGGAAGAAATGGCATGTGGCTTGTGTTCAAGTGTTATTGATTATCATAGCACTTCATGCAAGTAATGCAAAAAGTCTATATAACTCAGGACTGTTTACATCTGAATAAATAGGGTAAATTAGCAAATACAGTATTTAAAATTATCTACAAAAATGTGTTTTAACAAGTATTCACTGTTTGTATCAAGTCTTAAAGCAGAAAGCTGTGAGGGCAATTTCAAAGAGCATGGAATAAAAGAAAAAAAAATGAAATGGAGACACTTTAAGAAATCTTCTCAGAAAAAAAAAAATTCTTATTAACTGTTAACTAAGCTGAAACTAAAGAAAGACTAAACCTAGTAGGTGGCCTTATCAGCAAACACCTCTAATCAAAAGGCCATAAACAAGTACACTTTACATATTATTTGATTTGTTTATTTTACACCATGTGGTGAAAGCAACACATTTCCTTTTAGTAAAGTATACACAAATAGCCTCACTCAGAATACACTTTTAATGCACATAAAAAAAGTATTCATCTTACAAATCGTTTTGCAATCCAAATATACAATAGCTTGGAAAACAATATTTTAGAAAATAAAAGCCAATGTAAAAAGACTGCTTAAACAACTAAAGTGATAACAGTTTCTGTATGGCTCTGTCTTTACAGTTTTCTTACTGCATCATCAATATCAGAAATCTGTTCCTTCAGCTGGTTCCACTGTTCTGGATTTAAAGAAATACCTGAAATGCATTAAAAATAAACAAGACAAAAAGAGAATTGTGATGCAAAATGTGGCATAATCACTATCAAAGCTGATTTCATACACAAAGTCTATGTCATAATTATTAACGCTTCACCTTCAACAACCATCTCAATTATGCTTAGATTACAGCTTATCTCTGGACAAGTTTAAGTTACAAGGAAAAAGAGTACAGCATAACAAATTCATTCACATGTATTAGGCTAAACACAGCAAGTGAAATACAGCTCTGGCCTAGACTGAAGGCAGCAAGAAAGCTCTGACTGAGATAGTGGACATGATTTGTATGCCCATCGGCTCCTAAAAACCCTTACCTCTGTGGACTGAACTTCTATGCACTTTTAAAGTACCATAACTCTGGGAGGTTTTCCCTCCTGTTTCTTAAAGAACTGTATGTAACATATACCATAAACAACATTCTGAAGGTACTCCATTACACTCCCTAGTACTCACAAATCAACATGGAAGTTATTTTTTCCATTTCAAGTTCACTATAGTTTCTAGTGACAATTAATCAATAATTATTCAGTGAACCACAGCCCATCTCCTCAGCTCTAAATTTGTACTTCCTCAAGCTTGAGTCCAGACACATGTTTCCTTGGTGCTCTAGTCTCCTCACTCTTTCTCTACAGTCTCTATGCCAACTCTACACAAGTACAGACTCACAGGCCTACCTCTGATACAATCTCCAGCCAGGCTCTTCTACTATTTACCCCTACTCTCCCCCCTTAGTGATCAGGCTTCCTTCATTGCCTTCTCCCTGTACATGGAACAGGACCTGTAAACAGGTGAAACTTTGAATTCCATTTTGAGGGCTCATCACCCTTTGATTTCTTCTACCACCACTGTATTATCAAAGCACCACCATAATTTTAAGCAGCAAGCAGTCTGCACGGAGCTACTCTAAGCAGATTACTACCAGTCTTCAGAGGGCATGCCTGTTTTGAAAAAAGCTAATTCAGCTCTGCTAACCATTATCAGGAGGCCAAATGTCCCTGAACTACACACCAGGTGGACTGCATCCAGTTCAGACATGCTGTTTCAAACAATCTGACACAATCATTTAAACAGTTACTTGCTTTTTTTTTTTTTTGGCTTTTATTACTCAGTTTCAACTGCTTATACTGTTTTTAGGACAGCTAGATTAGCAGCTTGTTAAGTGCACCAATGAACACTTGACTTATACACCGTATCAGACTATTAATAATTTTATCCTATTAAAATTCAGACTGTTTGGACACATTGGCATTTCTACCTATATCACATAATTTTTGTCACTTGGCCCACTCTTCAAATCTCATTGTAGTTTGCTTCTCAAGTTGCATATATTTTTGACTGCCACCTGAGAACACAGGAGGTTAAACTCCTTGGAAGTTAAGGTAATCTTTTTTTGTTAAGTAGCAACAACAAATCCAACATGAGAAATTTTCCTGTATAGTCCCACTACACCTGTTCACACCAACCTGTTCTCAGTGATTATGTAAGAAATGTTGAAAATACTTCTCAAGCTTTCTAAATGTCTATTCCTGGAGCTGTTTCTGGACATACCAGAAGAATTTATCAAACCTTACACTTACTGTACCTTAAATGTCTCCAATCTCCAGGGCAGAATATTTCATACTTACCTCTTTCCTTGGTGCAGTATGAAAAAAAACAATTAAAAGCAGGCTTTTCTGACAGAAGCAATATGACATTAAGCAAACCACTACTCCTACCACTGTTCTCACATCCTCATCTTGCAGGTGGCAAAGTTCTGATAACGGTTCAGCAAAGGCATGCCATAAGAATCAGGTATGGGAGTGGCAATTAAAGGTACCAGGCTAAAGTTGTGCTGCAGATTAGAAGCACTGTACCGAAACTTGAACTCTAGAGGTATTTTCACCTGAACTAAAATATTTATGTATTTTCCCAGAATGAGTCACATTAAATGTCTGAACTATTTTAATCAAAGACCTGATAGAAAATTAATGACATAATACAGAAATTAACATATTATCACAACAGAGTAAGTTAAAATATTTTCAGTGAATTTTGAAGTAAGAAATCCAATTATAACAGAAGAAAGAAATTGCATTGATTAAGTAAATTAATGGGGGTAATGAGGAAAGTGTGGCTATGATTATAACTCCCATACCAAATTTGCTTGTATTTGATGCCTTTTTTTCCATAAATGGTGGAGGATATATTTAGGAAAACAGACTCGGGTCGACAAACCCACTTTGCTTTTGTTTATAATCTACAAATAAAACAAATCATTAGATCATAAAAAGACTAAAATATCACGTAGCAACAAAGTATAAAAATCTGACACACGATTCTTTCTAGCAAACTGTAGATGATGTTTAAATGCAAAATAACATGACAGAGAACAATACCTTTTCTGCCAGGCTTCATTTCACCTTCTTGATCCATCCAATATTCTCTAATATCAATTAAGACTTTCCCTTTAAAGTCACGAACACTGACATACCTCATTTTGCCAATCTGTCAAAACACATATAAGGGTCATTTAGGTATTTTACATATTACAACATTCACTTTTCCCTGTATCAGACTCAGACATGTGATACTGCACACTGTGGCTTATTTTAGACACCAGAGAAAAAACTAGATCAAAAGCTTTATCCAGGGTAGTCAGTAGGCTAATAAGTAATGACAGTATAAATGGATGAACGACTTAAAACAAGTCAAACATTCAATGCTCAGTGCAAAAGTAGCTTTCTGAGAATAAAAATACCTATATTCTTAACATACTTACTTCTTACGAAAGCCACTAATGTACTGTTTTCTGAAAGAAAATTTTTCATCTTTTGTAAATATCTTTGTTTGCAGCAGTTGTAAAGAAAGAAGGGAAGAGGAAGCTCTACTCCCAAATCTAAATTTTAGTCCATTCTGTATCTATGGAAAGCAAACTAGGTAGTCACATTAGAACTGCAATTTCTACAGTAGTGTTCATTTGGTTCTTTCCTTTTTTTGAATAGACTAAATACAGACAGAAATTAAAATTAGCCACCAACCATCCCATGTCAACTCCCAGGTCCTCATGACACTTCACTGGAACTATGGTTAAAGGCTGTCTAACTGTACCAGGTGTTCCAAAAACCCACAAGCTGGTGAAGTTCACCAGCATGTAGCATCACATGAAATGACACTGGAGTTACACTTCACCACCAGAGTGCCTCAGCTGAATTACGAGGGTGCTTTTTTTGCGTGGGTGGAATTGTAAGGAGGGTGTGGGAATGGCATGAGACAGGTACAAGCCAAGGACATGAAACAGGGCTCTCTAATTCTCAAATCAACTAAAATCAATGACAGATATTTAACTCATAAGCTGTTATTTCACAAAATAGAATTAATTTATAATAGAAGAAATTTAAACAAGAATGCTTTATGTTTGCTTCAAGTAATTTTTCCTCTTACACAGATCACACTAAATTAACTCTAAAATTGATTTAAAAACAATTAGGACATCTTTAAATGCTGTAAACCTGAAGCAGGTTTTTTCCTACTTCAAAGGATTCCTTAAAATGAACAAGATATTATAGTCTATTAATACAGTATTTTTGACTGATTTATTAAACACTTCCACAGTACTACAAAGTTAGCATTCAAAAATAAGTTAGGATGTCATGGTAGTTTAGTCCTATCAGACCAAACTTGGTACCACGCCCAAACCCATCAGCACAGCTGGCAAAGAATATTCTAAATAGCCTACATGAACAACACTTCTTGGTTTTACCCTTAACGCTTCAGTGACTTTTAAGATCACCTCTATGAATAGCTTCAAGTAGTAATACTCTGCAACACCTTTTTTTTTTCCCCCCAGAGCTACCAAAGAATACTAGGGTATTGTCAAATAATCCCACATTTTCTCTAAGAAATGAAATCTGATACAGTACAGCAGATTACAGCTGCAAATACAGTAAAAAAAAGTTTAGGATTTGGATTTTAAGGATAAGGCAAGGGCCAATAATCTGAAGTTCACATTTACTCAATCAGTAACTCTACCTCAAATGGATACAGTTCCATATGAAAATGCTCAATTAAGTTAAATTTTACATCACTGTCTAGACTTCAGCTGAATGCTCACAGTAAATCTTAAATGTTTAGTTTAACTCTATGCAAAAGCTGCTACTGCTAAAAGCTTTAAATAGACTTCTAAAATAGAGTTTCAATTAGCATCTAAGGTTAAAAGCCTCCAACAAATTCCAGATTTACTATTTATGTATATTGATGTTTCTTGATGTTCAGTTGCCTGCAATTCTGGCACAGAATCATGTCTGAACAATTCTTTTTTTAATACAGAAACAGATAGTTCTAGAATAATTTCAGTGATACAAGACATCTTTGCATCTCCACAGCCATAGTAGTGTTTCGAGGGTTGAATTGATTTATAGCATCGCAGTTACTTCAGTTCAACCTTTGTACACAAGTTCATATGCATTTTATTAAATATTAGAGGTCCTTAGATTATACTATTGTATTGAAATACATAAATTAGAAGACACTAAAAGCATTATTTCCAGGTTTCTGTTTCTTAGAATAAAAAGCATTGAACTGTGTCTCTCTTCCTTTCAGTTACACAACTGACTTCCTGTATGAGTTTCAGCAAGCACCATCTTTACCATTATTCCTCCTACTTCCAGTTTGTCTTGATTAAATTCTATACACACTATGGAAGTACAAACAGAAAAAAAAATCCTTTTTTTCTAGCCAGTAACTCTATGTATAACATTAGATAGTGTATAACAGAGTTCTGTAGACAGTGAAATATGCAGTACACCAAACTGACTGTGCAAAGCATCGGTGACCGCTGAAGTTTCAGAATTAATGTGCTAAACCAATCACCTTTCAGGAGCATTATAAACTTACTTTTTTTTTGTTTTTTTTCCCCACAGAATCACGGCATGTTATGGGGCAGGAAAGGATCTCAGAAGATAGATCACCTATTTCAACGCCCCTGCCAAAGCAGGTCCACCTAAAGCAGGTTGCACAGGATCGTGTCCAGGCGGGTTTTGAATGTCTCCAGAGACAGAGACTCCCATCACACATCTGGGCAGCCTGTTCTAGTGCTCTGTCACCCTCAAAGTGAAGAAGTTCTTCCTCATGTTTAAGTGGAACTTCTTATGTCCATGTTTGTGCCCACTTCCTCTTGTCCTGCTTATGCTAAATAAAGACATTACACTGGGAAAACAAGGACCTTATTTCTCCTAAGTCAAAAAGCAAGTATGACCCAAACTTTAAATACATAAATAAGGAGAGGGAGGGAAGATTGGCAAAACACAAGTGGATGACCTTTTAAGCAATGATTTCAGTGAAAAGTCTGATCACGTGATATGGTTCCATTCTGGGTACATTAATACTGCATCCTGACAGCATTAACAAACCTTATCCAAATCAGGCAGAGGTAGATGACAAGATTTGTCAAGCTAACCATATTACACGGTGCAGAGCTCACATTGGCTTGAAGCCACAGACAGGAATCTAAACGTATCAACACTAAACCCTTCCACATTAACATTAATAACAGCCTTAGGGCCTCTAGTAATATATCACAAGTGGGAGTAAGATAAATTTCCACAACCCAACTGAACCAAATGATTTAATTCCAAAGTATACTACCCTATTTACAAAACCTAAAAAGGCCAAGACACATGAAATAAATAAAACACACTTGGTCTCATACTGTATTAATTCCCTTCTACTTACATTTACTGTATTCTTCATAAATAGTTTCAAGAATAGTATTATACCAGCATTAGTCTCCAATAAAAATAATAAAACTTTTCCAAAATGCAGATTCTTCTGTATACAGCAGTCACAATGAGCTCTACATTAAGAGAAGCTGTATACTTCATACATAGAACATAGCCTGAGGGTGTAGAAAAACAAGACTCAAGTTTCACATAATGTGCTGCCATTCCCACACACAGTATGGACACCACAGAACTTCTGACTACCCTATGAATGCTTTACAGCCCGATTTCCATCAACTGAAGCCACACTTTTAAGTTATACTGCAAAGTCACTTGCACATCAGAAATCATTTTACTGCCATGGAAAAGCAGAAATGAGAGCTTTTAGTATTACTGATAGTCGTAGAACAAACAAAACCATACCTAAAAAATTAACACACAACTACATCTTCTAGCAAGCTTTTCTGGGTAGGGGAGAAAGAGGAGAAGTATCCTCAGACCTATGGTGCTATTTCTACATTGAAACCGCCACATCTCAGTTAATGCTTGTAAGCTGATGTAGCATGAAAAAAAAACTCAAAATACTTCACCTAACACAATAAGGCATCTAAAACAGATTTTGTTGTTGATTAACTAAAAGGCAGGCAGAGACTAAGTAACAGTGATGTTTTAGGTCAAGGTGATATTCAAATATTTTTTCTGTATTTTACTCAACACTGGAAGAATCTTATTCTTATCAGATTAATAGGAGTCCTCTACTGTCTGTTTTTAGTAACTTTTTATTATCTTCGGTCAAAAAGGTTGAAAGAAATCAGAGCACGCAAATATTTTTTGCTTTTACTTGAAACGGGTTTGGGGTTCTTTTGCACCATGGGAGCAACAAAATTTTTAACCACTTTCCTCAAGACTGGAATTTCTGAGCTTATTATAAATAGATCATAAAGCTTATACACTTTTTTTTTTTTTTTGAGAGTTCTAACTGTATTTCACCTCATTGGGTGTAGAAGACAGCATCTCATTTTTCCTACATGGGTCAAAGCATGCCCCAGGAGAACTGAAAACACTATGTTCCTTTGATGGGGAAGTCCAGCCATTGACTTCAATGAAAGCTCTCCCTCCCAACTATACACGAAGATGAAAATGAAAATTGATACATTAAAAATATCTGTTCCGTACTACACATCAATTAAGGAGATCTCTAGAAATTTTTGTTGACATATTACTTTGCACAGCTACAGCCCAAACACATTCCTTTTCCTTTACCCTGTTGGGGCCAATTTCTTAGGCACCTCTCCCCATACCCTTTCATAAGCTTAAGAATCAAAGCTTCTGCGAATTTAAGTTTCCTTCCAGTCAGAGACATTTAGTAAGCCTTGATCCACACCTCTAAAACAGGTAATTCTGAGCTACTTATATTCCTGCACAGCTTTCAGCACACACTGCTACTGCCTCAGCTAAGCCCAGGAACTGCAATACCCTGAATTCACAAATGCATCTTTCTACTGAAAAACATACCTTCATCCCATCTTAAAAACAAGGACAAAGTGAAAAATTACAATCTTTTGGGATGTTCATAACCAAAACCTCTATCATAAAACACAGGAACAAGCAGAACTTATTCCCAGACACTGTCTTACAATACAGGAGCCAAGTCGTCCTTGACCTACTTCAATAGGAACAAATAGTCCATACTTTGTTTTCAAAAACCTTTCCTTCAAGGGCCCCAATTAAAACACACTTCGATGCAGAAATAGTCCCGATCACATATTCACAATATACTCACCATAAGTGTTACATTTACAAACAAAACTACTACCCCAAGGTTAGCAATAACAAAGATGTAGCAGTTGATCCAACCCTCATAACTCAGATTCTGCAGAAACTTGACAATACTTTTTTCTAAGCATCTCATCTACATGGTAGTGTCATAATCCCCTTTGGTGAAGGCTTCAGGAGACCAAGCACTGCTGTCAAGATATTCACATCACCTCTAAAATTTACAATGAATGACGTAACACGTTACCTTAAGCAGGCTCTAAGAGTTATGAATTTTACCTGAAACATATTTTCATCTCTGTTACTGCTTTGCTTAGAAGAAGCTGCACCTTTTGAACTTTCACCAGTCTTCTGTTTCTTTATGGGCTTCTCTGGGGCTGCTTGCTTTTTCCTTTTTGCCTTAGAGCAAGAATTAAAAAAAAAGAAAAGCATGAACAACAACTCACTCTATAAATTACAAAAAGGTTTACATCAGAGGTCACAAACTAGTACCATGCCACGCACATTATCACCTTCCCTGTGTAAAGGCAGGAATCCAATACTGCACATTTTTATTTTTTTTTTTAAATTCCATTCTAAATCTTAAAATGAGCCTAATTATGCTGCCAGTGAAGCTTACCATAATATTTTGCCTTTAAAGACAACTGAATTAGATTAAAATTCTTTTCTAAAAGTCTACTATTTCTGCGCAGTATTACTGTTGGTTTAGTAGTTTTAAGAAAAAACACAAAGCCTGATGGAAATTTCACCTTCCTTTTCATCATGTGCAACAAAAAATGCAGAACAGCTGTGTTTCTGAAAAAGGTGAGATAATGATGAAGGGATCTGGAAACCACCTCTGTCAGAGAAGAATTAAAAAAAAAATAATAATAACCAGCATTAAATCTCTGACTATAGCATGATAAATTGTGGTTTTGAAACACTGAGACAGTATCTCCGTAAATCTCATCTGTAAATCAGATGACCTGCAGACACTAGTTACTGTTACTACTAATGATTATATAGTAACCATACTTGCCCCAAAAGAAGAGTAACACAAAGATACCAAAAATCAGGCTCGCCTGCTAGAAACATTATTGTGGACAAGCTCTTTTAAAGATGAACAGTTACAACAAATACAGGAGATTACAATAGAGGAAAAAAAGATAAAAAAAATAAAATAAAAAACCACCTTACTGCCCACTAGAGCAGACTGTTAGATTATGTCTTTTCAGAAATACATTTACCTATCAAAAAAAAAAAAGAACAACAACAAAAAAATCGCTTGACCATTTTCTCTTATACTGAAATTTGACATAACAGAACAACTTAACTCAGTAAATCAGACTGAGTCTCTTCACATACCAAGACCTGATGTCTGCATCACCACCTAGCATTTTCTATAAACTCACTGGTTTTTATAGTTCTTGTTCATAATGACCGGTATACTTGTAGAGACTTATAAATTAAGTAACTATTACAAATCAATGGGAACACTTAATTTATACATTTAAAACAACCAACATATGTTAAAATTAACTCATAGACATTCCAGATTGGCTCAGCTTTTAAGTGAGAAACTAGCAGATGGTATTACAGTAAATGTAAGAATCTGTAAAAACAGAAAAAAAGAAGATGCAAACAAGGTAATTAAGTGGCACATGGAAGACCGGGTAACCGCAGCTGGAGATTTTTGCTTTGGACAAGTAATCCAGACACCAAAATGTTGGAGGGCAGAGGGGTGCTTGTCCTCAGAATTAGTCCAAATTCTTGCCACCAGGGGCATCTTATACAGAAGCCTTGTACCACTTGCCACAAAGCAGCAAAAAAAGTCCAGTAAGGCTTGTGGTTAGATATGTATCATATGGAAAACCCTGCAGAGAACAAAATGCAACTTAAGAAAAAAAGTTTATTGCAAGGCAAAAAGCATCCTATCTACCTAAACCCTCATCTTGAGGGGTGTGGGGTTTTTTTGTTGCTGTAGCTGTTGGGGCCAGTGGTGTTTTTTTGGTGTCTGGTATATCATATGGAAATGACATGCATGTTGTAACATAATGCTCACTGAATTCTGTAACCCCAGCCTAAAATATAAGCGTTAATACAGTAGTAATAAATTGCATGTGATGTTCACCTTTTTGTCAACTTCACTGTCTGAATCGCTGGCAGACGAGCTTGAAGACACAAGTTCCTTTGACTTAGGCATTCTAGGAAGAGAAAAATAACATGAGAAAGCTATACAAGGAATACATCCCATTACAGCTGGAAAGCTATCTTCAGACCTGTTTGTAAAGGCTCATCTTATTCAAAACCCTCCTAAAGACATTTCTGCCATTTCAGACAAGGTTTAATACATGTAGTAGAGGAGTACACTCTTTCAATACTTTTCCCTCTTGCATCTCTTCTACTTTTTGTGGCAATTCATTAAATGCAGTGTTTTAATTTCTGAACTGTTTACAAAGGGAAAATTTTTCACCAGTTTTATATACCCCTAAATATGGCAGAAACCATAATGCTGGATGTGTAATACAGTACTGACCTCTAGTTGAAATCTTTATGCTACATTCACAAACATCCATGCTGGATGGGGCTTTGAGCAACCTTGTCTAGAGGGACGTGTCCCTGCCCATGGCAGGGGGTTTGGAACTCGATCTTTAAGGGCTCTTCCAATTCTAGCCATTCTATGATTCTATTAATGTAAACTATTAAGGCCCTAACATTATTTATACTCCTATGGAGACAATCTGCCTAGTTGGATTTGCAAACACCACACTTCATAGTCATCATACATGAAGCTTACGTTCCCACCAATAACACAAAAGTCTGAAAAAAACCTCAGTTACAGTGAACTACAGCATTGCAATGAGTATTTCCACTACAGCTTTAACACATCAGTCACTAGAGTCTAGTCATTTGGCCGGAAAAGTGGATGTTCAACTTTCCTTGAATGCATGCTGCCAGGTGTGCTTCTACATCTCTCTGGTATGCAAACACGTGGTTACATACAGCAGTTGCACATCTTGCCTGCCACTAGAAACTCTGTAATAAATGCATAGCTCATTTGTTCTTTCAGAACAAAAATACACATCCTAGAGAGCAACTGTATAAAATAAGCTACACTGAGGAAGAGCTAAGAAAAGATTCAAGAAGCGTTATCTCAGGAAAGAGAGGCAAATAGCAGTGTTTCTAAACTGGTAACAAGAAAAAGCATATGCAAATAAAAAAAAAAAAAAAAACCAACACCAGAGTCTGAATAATACTAATGGGCCACTGTGGTTCTAAAGCAGGGTAAGTTCTGTCGTAATAGCTTGGAGCACAACGATGGAAGCTGCTGAAAATGAAACGAAGTATGGGGCAGCAGACATAAGCCACGCTGCAGGATGGAAGCAGAGGAGAACTGTTACGGGACAATGCAAAAATAGGCA
>VZRU01014409.1:0-35879 GCA_013398155.1 Pedionomus torquatus
CCCCCCCTTCCCCCCCCTTTTTTTTTTTAAAGCAACCAGTTAATAAAGTCTGACACTTAGCAATGTTTTGAAATAATTTTTGCTGCTCTGCCAGCAGTTGGCTTTGCTGTGAATCTCTAAAGACAAATCCATCTACAGCGAATCTTAGCAAAATTCAGCTCCGTGTTGTATGTCAGGGTTGAGGACTACTTGTCAGCTCTGGCACTGTCAGATTTTATCTTTAAATATGACAGGCAATTTGTTCAGGGAGCACTTCTGAATGACAAGATATAGTGGTGTTGTAAAACATGGCACCTGTGTGGTATGCCCTGCCTTTGTGGACATCACAGGCTATTGTTTCCTTTGCTATTAGACAGCCACCGTCACACAAGAAGGTGTGTAAAATGTTCAGAGGAACCTTTTAAATGGAGTAGCAGGAAAGTAGATACCCTCCGGTCATTTAAGTCAGGCCATTTATCATTTTATCTTATAACACACAACATTTGCTAAAATACCATGTAAAGAGAAAACCAAACACTCTGCTGAGCAACGCCGGTGCAAGCCGAGGGTTTGAACCAGGCTGCAATAAAAAGGGGTTTATCTTTAAAGTGCCACACAATAGAAAAATTAGGATTTTAACTCCTTCCCAATGGGAGAGGGAGCAAGAGCCATTCAGAGGGCTGTGGCTGACACGTGGGATGAATAAGGTCCCGCTGAAAAACACACTGGTTGCTGCAGTGGGGCTTCCTGGAATGGGGCAGTCAGAGCAGATGATGAAACATTAATACACCCAATATGTTTGGTTTAAAAATAAATAAATAGAGGGTCGTAGTAGATAATGTTCTTACAGCCCAAACCAGATCTGGAGACATACTGTGGGTATGCCACTGCCAAAGTCAACGACGGGATTTCCCACACCCCAAGAGCCACGTTTTCATGGGAATGGTAGGTGGTAGGTAGTCTTCTTCAGAACATGAGTGTAAAACTTGAGTAACTCCAGAAGAATCTGGTACCACAAAGAGACAACGCAAGCGTATTCCGGCCTGTCTGTTCTTGAGCAGTGCTAATGCTCTCGCCCTCTGACAGCGAGTGGTGGCCCTATTCTGGAGGAAATGGGAGGGAGCCAACCAGTTCTTTTATCATAGAATCATCCAGGTTGGAAAAGACCCTTGGGATCATCGATTCCAACCATCGGCCCCACTCTGGAAACTTCTCCTCGACACCATAGCCCCCAACACCACATCTTAACAACTCTGAAACACATTCAGGGAAGGGGAGTCAACCACCTCACTATTTAGGCTCATGTTTGGTCGTGTTTCTCCTACCCAAGAAGCAGCCAAGGTGTTGCTGACCGAATGTCTCCTGCTCCTGCAAGTGCATGTCAGCAGGGACCGTTACCCTCCAGCAGAGCTGCCACCCTCCCTGTACCTGTTGCCCACCTGAACCAGCCCACCCCTTTACAACCTCTACAGGTTCCAGTGCCCCTTGCTGGCCTTGGCTATCTACAGACACCTGCAACTGCTGGAAAAGCAGGGGAAAAAGTTATAGGTCTGATCGCACAGAACAAAGAAGGTATTTAATGTGTGATGCGCATTTCAGTTGCCCTGGGTGGCCCAGGCAGGCACTGAGGCTCTGGTTGATCTGTGACATGGGAAGTTCATGACACACCTGGAGTCCTGTGTCCAGCTCTGGAGTCCTCAACACAGAAAGGACATGGACCTGTTGGAACGGGTCCAGCAGAGGGCCATGAAGATGCTGAGAGGGCTGGAGCACCTCTGCTGTGAAGACAGGCTGAGGGAGCTGGGGCTGTTCAGCCTGGAGAAGAGAAGGCTCCGGGGAGACCTTGGAGCAGCCTTCCAGGATCTGAAGGGAGCTCCAGGAGAGCTGGAGAGGGGCTCTTGGTCAGGGAGTGGAGTGACAGGACAAGGGGGAAGGGTTTTAAATTGAGGAGAGGAGAGATTTAGATTGGATCTTAGGAAGGACTTCTTTGCTGTGAGGGTGGTGAGGCACTGGAAGAGGTTGCCCCGAGAAGCTGTGGCTGCCCCATCCCTGGAGGGGTTCAAGGCCAGGCTGGATGGGGCTTGGAGCAACCTGGTGTGGTGGGAGGTGTCCCTGCCCAGGGCAGGGGGGTTGGATCTGGATGATCTTGAAGGTCCCTTCCAACTGTAACCATCCTATGATTCTAAGTCTGGGATAAGGCCATTAAGAACAAGGAAAGTATCGAAAGATAAGGGTTTGATTTGCAGTATTGCTGTGATCAGCTAACATTCCAACAGTTGGAAGGTGTGTAATATTTGCTATTTTTACTTAAGAGTCTCATGTCCTGGAAATTAGTGATCTGTAAGGATGCTGTTTCAGCTAGATTTTTCTGTTTGCAGCTGAATGGAATAGAAGTGAACTCTGCACAGTCAAACGCTAGGTGGCAAATACAGAGAGCCCAATTTAAAACATTTATTAGTTACAAAACTACAGGCTCCATCATTGCAGCCTTGCCCCATGAACGGCATTTAGTCGGGGTGGTCGTGAGCACACACATAGCTTCAGCCAGGCAGCTTGAACAAAACTCACTGTAATACCAGCTGATGGGTGCTGGGATGGGATCAGTGGTTAAAAAGATGCAGCGTGTGTGCCATTGGACCCCTCACTGGAAGGATTTGGCAGAGTTGAAATGTACTTTTGTGTTCCTCGTTCTGAATAGAAGTGAGACGTGCTGTCTTCTCACCTAGGTGTAGCTACTTTACAGGAAATTCTGCAGATGAAGAGAGGTAGCCTGTGCTATTTCCTTTGTGAGAGACAAAACTATTTGTTAGTAAAAGAGTATGAAGCCTTTTTTTTCAATATCATAATCATATTCGGAATTTATGAATTCCCATCAGATAATTCTTTATGCTTCTTTTTTACGTACAAGGTTGCCATCATTTTAGAACCACTGGGAAAACTGTACATTCATTTTATCTAAGCAAAGATCATTTGATAATTCGGTCCATATTCTAAGATGGTTTCCACAACCAGTGAAAAGCAAGAAGCAGCTCCAGGGGGTTAATCGTTACACCTCCTTTTGGTATTTATTTCAGGTTAGGATGAACCATATCTGAAGAAGCCTCTCTCTTCCCATCGACTCTAGGAAGAGCTAAGGTAATTTGCTTTTCTAACTTTCAGGTAGCTAAATGTGGTGGAGGAAAATCATCTTTAGTCATCCAAGTCATCTTTAGTCATCCAAGTCCCTTGACTTCTCCCAGATGTAAAAACCTAAATACATCACAAAGGTGTTTTTGAAGGATGTTTGCCTTCTCTGCGTTCACAAGCCCTTGACCATCTGTGCTATGTTAACTCATAATGGAATCTAATTCAAAGGGCTTTTAAAAACGAGGAGGAAGATTCTATTGTAACTACTAGTGATGGATGATTGGTATGGTCAGACAGAGCAACATCAATCTTTGTGCCATGCCCAATGCTGAAAAGCAGACAAACCAAATAGCTCAGGGAGCATAGGAAAGTCATAGAGGGAAGGGTTTGCAGACCTTACATCCATTAGGAGGGCAGATAAATGCCCAGTGAAGTAATTTTGGCTGCCCAGCACCAAATAACATACTCTGAAGCGAGGTGCTGCACTGCACTTCCACCCTCCTCAAGCAAGTGGCCTTGGCAGCGCTTTGAGAGGGAATGTTATTGGAGAGAAGAAAACCCCTCAGACTCCGTGAGGAAACCACATGCATCAAAATTAACTGCCCCAAATAATAGAATTAAATTTAATTGAGCATAGTTTTAGAAAATGTTTGTGTCCACATGATTATGAAGACCATGGTCACGAACAGCAAAAATTGTGAAAACTGCATTTCAGCTGCAAATCTTCACATTTGTACTATTTTTTTAAACTGGTTACAACAAAATAAGCTGATGCAATCATACTACAGAGCCACTCCTCAATGAGGAAAAAACCCAGGATACTGGGAGAGTTCCACAAGGAAAAATGAGAAGTGCTGCTGATAATTAGGAACAGTACTCTTTGTCCCCAAAACTTGAAAGTCTGCTGGCTGATGCCACCTCATCTTTCTACACGAGGGATTTTTTAATGCTCTACCGCCAGACCACTAGCAAAAAACTTTAGTGCTTCATAACCTAACAGAAAAGTATTGTGTTAATATATATGTGTCGAGAAAGAAGGAATTTCTAAAATTTGCATGCTGTTTTCTTCCACTGGCAGGCTGTCCCAGGAAATCCTCAGTTCAGAAAGTTTCTGCACACAGTTCAAAAATTGTGTGCAATTACCAGGTACCTACCTGCTGATTTTTATGGGGAATTTGATACAAAAGTACTTAATGTATCTTTCCCGCGTTGTGTATTCACTAGGATTTATGTTGAGCTGTTCCATAAAAACTACTGGGATTAAGGACCAGGAGGGACTATTTTTAAACAACAAAATTGAAAATCTGGGATAGAAGGGAACTGATCAGTAGTGAAAGGAAGTCATAGGCCCATCTCACAAATGGTGCACCAGTGGTCCATGTGTAATCTGGTGCTGTTATAGTGGTTTCTCCTCTAAAATACTGTAATTTGAATATTTCTATTACAGAGAAACCAAGGTGTGCTATGTAGGACTCCTAGAATCATAGAAAGGTTAGAGTTGGAAGGGACATTAAAGATCAGGGGGGTTCCAACCCCCCTGCCCTGGGCAGGGACACCTCCCACCACACCAGGTTGCTCCAAGCCCCATCCAGCCTGGCCTTGAACCCCTCCAGGGATGGGGCAGCCACAGCTTCTCTGGGAAACCTCTTCCAGTGCCTCACCACCCTCACAGCAAACAAGTTCTTCCTGAGATCCAGTCTAAATCTCCCTTCTTCTAGTTTTAAACCATTACCCCAAGAAGTAGTAGTCCTTCTAGTAGTTCTAGTAAAACCATTACCCCAAGAAGAAGTAGTTCATCATATTGCGCACTCTACAAATGTAATATGCTGGTGAGCATGTTTTAGTAGTTTCTTCTGTAGATGGTCCTCAGCTATCATTTAATGTTATCTGCAGTGAAAGTATTTCAAGTCCTTTTGGTGGAAACAGTAGGTTTTCTGCTTTAGTGAGCTCCTTGTGTCGCCTTGTGTAAGCCACGAAGGTGGTTATCGTATAAGTGTGAGCTGATACAGGGCTCAAAATACACGGGCTAGGCTTCCTTTGGTTGGGGAAAATTGCGATTCATTGATGTATAAGATGCCACCACCCTCTGGGTCCGAAACGTGAAGAACATGCTTATCCACAGCAATAGTAAGTCTGAGATGTCAGAAAATGGAAGCAAATATGCACAAGCTCCATTTACTTTCCCAGCTGCTCAGGAGGAAGCCTTGAGTCTGTGGCAATGGAGCGAGCTAGAAACGTGATGGGAAGGAACTCAAAGAGGCTGGAAGAAGCTGGTGGACATGCTGGGAGGCAGAAAGGTAGGTGGCAGTGCTCTGACACAGTTCTGAATTCATTATGGTGTTTTGCAGAAAAGCAGTGCTTTTAGAGGAGTAAATAAGTTAACACTTTCTGTGACTAAGAGATGAATGGAATTCAGGCACGGAATGTTCTCAGCGTGACTGTTCCATCTGTAGGAACAGGGCTTAGGTACCCCTGTGGACCCAACTTGGCTTGGGAAGACAACCTCTGCTGCTAAACTCTTTGTCCTAAATGAGAAGTCTGTAAATGCATTTTCATCATGTGTTTCCCTCTGAATTGTCCTAAAGACTTTTGAATTTATGGCCAGCTTTAATCAGATATGAAATAGACATTCATAGAATCATCCAGGCCAGAAGGGACCTCCAAAGGTCATCTAGTCTGACCTCCCCGCAGTCGCAGGGACACCCCCAACTAGACCAAGTTCCCCAGGGCCTCATCGAGCTTCACCTGGAATATCTCCAGGGAAAGGGGCCTCAACCACCTCCCTGGGCAACCTGCTCCAGTGTTCTACCACCCTCAGAGGAAAGAAATTTTTTCTAATATTCAACTTAAATCTACCCTTCTCCAACTTAAGTCCATTGCCCCTCGTTCATGTCTCCAAAAATGAAAATTCGGAAATTTTTGTCAAGTTTTTTAACGCGGTGGGAGAAGAGAGACATATGGCGGTGTCTCTTCTGAGGGGCAGCCACCAGGAGGTGACCATCACTGTCCCTTCGCAGCAGGCAGCCGGTCAGTCAATCCCAGCGGGCTCTGTCCTGGGCAGAGGAAACGCTAAACAACGTGGAGAGAGCGGGGCTATTGTGGTGAGGGGATAGGGGCAGGATTTTGGTGACAAAGAATTTGAATCCATGGGAAATTAGGCTTCATTAGTTCTGCTGCTCACAAAACAACTTCTTTCTGGTAACCCTGGGAAAACCACAACTCTCTCCGTTTTACACTTATAAATCAAGGGTGATGTTATTTAAAGTGCTTTGGCTATATAAAAGCTAACATTTTTCAAGCTTCCAGGAATTATCCACACACATTCTTAACTTTTGCTTGTAATAGTGTGAGAAACTTTGAGCAGAATTGGGCTAAGTATTGAGCTTCTGGGCCCCAAACCAGCAAAGCACTTGGGCTTGTATTTAGGTTTAAGTTGCACGAGTTTCCCAGCTGAGAAAATGTGTGAAGTGCTTTGCCTGGATCAGGGCTGGTGCTTTGCACCTCAATTTTCTAACTTCCCGAGCAGAGGTTATTTCAGAGGAGTACATCATTTAACCTGGCTGCCTAGAGAAGTGCGCTGCTTGCAGTTGTGCTGCGGGCTCATACACGTCTGTCTGTTAGTTCTGTACCTTAATCAGCCGAGGACCTATTTAAACCAAATTTAATTGAAGGGGAAGGTAAGTTTCTGCAGGTTTCATGAAACTAGAAAAGAGGTATTATTAATTCCAGTAAGGAAAAGGCTGGTTTGATAACTCAATCTTGCTTGTAGTCAGGCAGCCTACGCAGGTGTTAACTGATGAGAGAGAGCTCCATAGCAAGGGGAGAGTCCACTGAGAGCTGGAGAGGGACTCTTGGTCAGGGAGTGGAGGGATAGGACAAGGGGTAATGGGCGTTAAATTGGAAGAGGGGAGATTTCGATGAGATCTTAGGAAGAACTTCTTTTCTTTGAGGGTGGTGAGGCACTGGAAGAGGTTGCCCAGAGAAGCTGTGGCTGCCCCATCCCTGGAGGGGTTCAGGGCCAGGCTGGATGGGGCTTGGAGCAACCTGGTGTGGTGGGAGGTGTCCCTGCCCAGGGCAGGGGGGTTGGAACTGGATGATCTTGAAGGTCCCTTTCAACTCTAACCATTCTATGATTCTAAGTAAGAATTGGTGAGTCATATGGCTCAGGGAACTGTGTTTTCTACTGTGATAAATCTTTAAAGGTAAGACATCATAATCAAAACAACTGTTCAACATTTTTAAGCCAAAGTCTGGATCTCCTCCTTGCTGAGGGACACGTGTGGCAGGCTGCCCTTAATGCAGACCGTAGCCTCATCCAGAAGCAGGACAGGCGATCTCTGTGTCATCTGAGGAAGCTCCATTGCCTCTGGCCACCGGCTCCCTCCTCTCTTCCCCTTCCTAAACTCACAGAAGGGCAACAGTGAAAAGCAAGGTGGCCCAGACACACTAATCTGAGACCTAGGATGAACAACAAATAGCTTGTCACATCACAGAACTGGGTGGAGATAATGTTTCTGTTACTCCTACAAAGCGCTGGCAATTACATTGCAGCTTTATTTTGTTTTGCTTTTCTTAAAAATCAACTGCATATCAATCTACAATCAATAAAGAAAGTTGCCTATAGGCAGTTCTACCTTCAAATCTACTTCATGGATCAGCTGCTGGTAATTTATACGCAGTCAATAAGACACATTTCAAACGTGAGGTTTTTCTCCCAAAAGGCAAAACTGCTCTAATTTACAGCTGGATATGAACTGGGCAAACAACATACACCTGGAGTAAATGTAATTTCTAATTTACAAGAAACTCTAGTGAAAGATTAGATCTGATCTACTCTATGCAAGTAATCTATGGATATTTATATTATGATAACTGGAGAGCATAAATTGCTTTTGTTTTTCCTTTTGGGTATATTTTTCATTTGTTTGTTTAGCAAAACCTGCAGGGGAAACTAGAACAACTATAATTACAGTCACAGTTACAAGTTGTGGGGTCTGTAGATAATAAGCTACAAGGCATTTTTATTGTGCTTTTTTATTATTATTTCGTTAAAGAATGCCTTTTTCCCAAGACAATCCATCTGTATTTTGTAGGAAGGAGAATCAAAGCGCTAGCTGTCAAATATCAGTGAGATAGCAGATTTACAAATTAATCCCATCGCTTGGTATTTCCACAAAGGTTGAAATCTATAATTGGTGCTAGAAACTGTAATTAACTTATTAGAAGCGCTCAGGCGGCTAGGTGTGCAAAATGGCAGCAGGTGTGTAATATCATTAGAAATGCTCGGTATAAAAAGCACCTCGGAGTTTTATCCCTTTAGTTTCACGCTACCAGCTGCCAGTTTGATTGGTTAAGTAGTTTTGGGCCACGCAATACTCTTTTCTTTTGGATTGATGTGTTTATTACTTTTTATGACAGGGGGTCCCAAGGCAGATGTTCAATAAAGAAACAAGCTGCTACAGACCAGAGTAAAGAGATAGGTGGTGTAGATGCAGGAAATTGGGAAAGTTATCATATGCGCTAAGTTGTTATTGAAGATTTTGCTCCCAGCATTTGTAGCAGTTGTGTTATATACTCTTCCACAGACAGTAATCTAACAGGGAATTATTGAAAGCCGAGTGCCAAGATTTCAAATTGCACTCTCTGATCTGGAGCTGCTACTCAAGCAGGGAGCTGGAGCTCGGAAATGATAAAGATGTGGCCGTGCCATTGTTAGGAGAAGGGTTAGAGCTGCTCTGCTGCTGCCGAGCATCTTCTCGCCGAGACGCACAGCTGAAGAGCTGCTTTTCCTTCGCAGTCATTGACATTGGTACAAAGCGAATGGAAGTTCATTACTGGGAAGGAACACAGTTCAGAATGTGGGTAACGGGTGGACAGATTATAGTTGTTGGCAGAGATCTGACTCACGGATCGGCCAAAGCCAATTTCTCCTCTGTCTTCACCAGTCAAAATGCAGGATCATCCCATGTAAGTGAGTGGGAACATACAGACGGGTGCGTGGGCAAAAACAAGGAGGGATGAGTCTTTGAGCTCCTCTAACTGTTCACAGCTCCGTTTGCATTTTGCTTAGTCTTAAAGGGGAGAGAAAATACAAGTTTCTTTCGTTGCTTTCAGAAACTTTTGAATGCTCCTGTGTGGAAAAAGCAAATGTTTTCTAGGGAGACTTCATGGCATAAACCAGCTTTTATTTTTAAGTCTTTTAAAAGAATGTGATTGGCACAGAAGTATATTTTTCTGGGTTTGTGACTTTAATGTATTACAGCCAGATATGAGGAGAGCTAGTACTTCACGAGAGAGATGCTGTTTTCTAATTAGATTTTTGTTAATGCCCCTAAAGCTTGTGCCCAGAAGCAGAAGCCGCCCAGCAAATTTGAATGCTCTTGGGAGCAAACTGTCCTGCTTTGTCCACGTTCCTCTTGCTTTCCCTCTGATTCATGGTGGCAAGTATTCGTGTCATCCCTGAAATGTTACTCTTCCACCTGCATTTCGAAGGGCTGAGTATCTCGTTCTGCCTTTCACCACCTCTGAAACGCTTCCTGGCTCACCCCTGCGGTCTCTCCTGACCTTTCTGAGTCTCAGCTGTTCAAACTCTACAGGGCACAAAGTGCCGCCCTGCCTTCTCGGGCAAACAAGAAGGTGTGACTATGCCATCCCAAATCTTCCTGCTCCCCTCTGTGTTGACAGTCACTTGAAACCTCCTTTCTTTGGTTATAAGACTGGGGCAGGCTTGTTCCAGCCTGCCCGAGAGCCAGTGCCTTTTTGCACCCTCTGCGTTTTCCTCCTTATTTATGAATTATGGCATGGGCTACAGGAGAGAAAAAGGAGAGGTGTAATGGTCTCTGGCTGTCTGGAAGTGGAATACTGTTCAAATTCAAACAGTTCTGAGGGCTACAGGGCTTCCCCTGGCCTGAAATGACAAGTCTCATGGGCTGGGTCAAGTGTTCCCAGCTCTTCATTCTCCTCTGAGTGAAAAGCTACTGAAGCCTGGAGGGGGAAAGAAAAAGCTCAAGAAGTTAGAATCATAGAACGGTTAGAGTTGGAAGGAACCTTCAAGATCATCCAGTTCCAACCCCCCTGCCCTGGGCAGGGACACCTCCCACCACACCAGGTTGCTCCAAGCCCCATCCAGCCTGGCCCTGAACCCCTCCAGGGATGGGGCAGCCACAGCTTCTCTGGGCAACCTCTTCCAGTGCCTCACCACCCTCACAGCAAACAAGTTCTTCCTAATATCTCATCTAAATCTCCCCTCTTCCAGTTTAAAACCATTACCCCTTGTCCTATTACTCCCCTCCCTGACCAAGAGTCCCTCTCCAGCTCTCCTGGAGCTCCCTTCAGATCCTGGAAGGCTGCTCTAAAGCCTTCCCAGAGCCTACTCTTCTCCAGACTGAACAGCCCCAGCTCTCTCAGATTTAGGCCAGTTATTAGACTATGTGTCAGGCCAGGCTGGCCACGAAATTATATCTGCTACTTAAAATTTCTGTTGATCGCAGTTCAATTAGTGGAGGGGTCAGCGAAGGCTGGGGCTGCGTGGAAACAACCTAGAGAATCACCAAGGATGCGTTAAACATGTAAGGCAGAAAAGAAAAACTTGTGACGACAAAGTTGTGTTCGAGGCAGGGGTGAAGATAGAACTTGAGAGCGCTTTCAGTGAGGGGATATGTTCCGTCTGGGCGTCTCAAAGCACAAAGAAAGAGCGTTGGAAGAGACAGTGCAGACCTCGGGAGGCGAGGAGCAGAGGCACGGGGGAGAGGAGAATCATGCTAAAAAGCAATATAAGCAGTTGTGGGAAGTGACGTTTTTAAAACAAACCACTGTGGTTGCTGCATTGTACAAACCTAATAAGACATAGTGAAAAATATTGGATTTATTTTTACAAGTTAAAAGTGACCTTGTTGGCCTTATGAATGGATTCACTTCTCACAGTACCTCTTAAGGGCATTAGGGTTATGACTAACTCATAAAAATAAATCCAATATTTTCCCCTTGGCCATGTCATATCCAGTGTTGGAATTCAGCTGTGAGAACTGGTGGGGCTCCGACTTTCATTTAGTTTGACCTCGCATTATGAGAAGTACCTGGCTCTCAAACCTGGTGGGCTGCAGCCTGATTCCAACAGCGGTCGCGCCGCACAGAGAGCGCAAAGGAGAAAAAATCCAAGAAGGCCTAGAAAATAGCAGGTCGTGCATCACAGTATGTAACTGAAAGCAACATATGAAAGGAATATGTGTTTCAAATACCGATGGGGTGTTTTCCTTCCCTGTTTTTCATTTGACCTGCATAACAGATCAAGGCAGGACTGCCAGTTTAGTCATACACTGTATATAGGGGGGGGGGGAATAATCTCAGCTAATGATTTAACTCATACAGTTGTTCATTTCTGTTGCAATTAAAGGAACTTAAAAAAATCCAGTCGAGAAAATAACCAGAGAGCAAGCGGTTTAAAAATGTCGTGGAGGACTTTAAAGGTAATAGACCCACCTATCTAGTATTTGTGATAGCACAGGGCCTCTACTGAGCAATAACCTAGTCCAAAGCAGTAGGAAAAAGTCATAAAAACTGTTTTCAGCACCCATGGATGTCTACAGCTACAAATCTGAAGCTTGATTCCTGTACCTTATTGGGCTCTGTTGGTGGCTGAGGGTCTATATTGGGTCCATGCGTACAGGTGACTTGAGCGTAGGGTAGACACTGTCACGTGTGGATGTTCATTATAAGTGTATACCAGATGTGCTCTTTTTCTAACCCATGCATTCTGCATATCTGCTGTGTCTAATAACCATTCCATTTCTAAGAGGCTCAAGTGAGTTCATTCTCCTTTTGCCTGAATAACTTCTAAGGATCCAGGGCACCCGTCTGGGCACGCTCCTGGGCAACCAGCTCCAGGTGGCCCTGCTTGAGAAGGGAGGTTGGACCAGATGAACTCCAGAGGACGCTTCCCACCTCAATCATTCAGTGATACTCTTACCCTAAATCCAAGCTGTAATAGCACAGACCTACGTATAGGCTAATTTACTCAGTTGAGAAGTGTAAAGTGGGCAAAAAAGCAGTCGGTGACATAGGAGTGATGGGGTTATAGGGTTAATGAGGAGGTTTGCCAGGTAACATCAGTTAGGCCAAGCTAAAATAGAAGCAGCGTGAGATTAAAGATGCCTGCACTGCTACTGTCCTTGCAGGGGTGAACCCTTAGCTAGTATACTTTGGGTCAAACACAAACTCCAGTGCAAGCAACGTATAAATCCATTTATCTGAAGGCAGGATGGATTCCAGCCTCGGTTACTGGGAGGTTAATTTTGCCATTGTTCATTGTTGCCCTTTGTCCCCACCAGTTTTCTCCCAACAACTTGAGCAGCATGCTGAATTAGAACTGTAGAAAATCACGAATGACATGCATATGCTGGAAGCATTTTGGAGGTTGCGAGGCTAACAGTAAATATTCACACTTAAAATACTGAATTTAGGTTTATATGCCATGGAAATGTGGAGTACCTTCTTTGCTTTGTTTCCTCTGCCTCTGCTTTTCCCATGATTCTTTTATTACACTGAACAAGTTCCGTATCTGTAACGTCCAGGAGTTGAAGACTTCTCGTATTGCATTTCCTTATTTTATTTTTTTTTTCTGAAAAGTTTCAATGAGTATTATTTTACCTGCATCATTTTGGTGTCCAGAGCATTCCCATAGTCAGATCAATCCTGGGAAAATTTCCATTCCCCAGAAATGTAGAGGATCCAGAGGCAGGGGGTTCCCTAAGCCTGCGAGGTTTCAGCCCTGCTCCGTGCTGCTCCTCTCTGTGCTGCAGATGAACCCTTGGCTTTGCACACCCCAGGCCAGGCAGATTCCCTTCTGGGAGCATCCCGGTGGCTGCTGCGATGGCTGCCGCCCGCTGGAAAGGCGTGCTGGCAAGTGAGCCCTAACCACAGATTTAGCTTTCCTTTATGAGACAGCTTTGTCAGGATTTAAAGGTGTTTTTTTTTTCCTAAATGTGACAAATAAGCCTGCTGAACCAGCTAAGAACTCTTATTTATATAAACTGTCTCTGATGTTACCTTGTGTAAAATATGTTTAATTTTA
This sequence comes from Pedionomus torquatus, assembly GCA_013398155.1. Lineage (NCBI taxonomy): Eukaryota > Metazoa > Chordata > Aves > Charadriiformes > Pedionomidae > Pedionomus > Pedionomus torquatus. Next base: position 13,175 of record VZRU01014409.1, read on the forward strand.
TCCAATGCATATTTGAGTTATAGTTTCCATAAATATTTGTGAATACATTATGATAAAAATCTAAAACCTTGGCAACAGTTAAAAGAAGAGAGTTTGCAGATAAAAATCAATATTGCCTGCAGTATCCCGAGAGATCACACTGCTAGTGAAGTTTAAATTAGCTTTGCCCTAAAATCTAAGGCATTCCTGCAGCACACTTTAAAGCATCTTAAAGTGTGAAGGAGTTAAGCTAATTACTGTAGCACTTGAAGATGAGACATTTGTAAAATTAATGGGATAAAGTCTACAGCCTTTCATTCAGCAAAAATTCCTGCTGCAATTGTGTCTTTATTATGGAAGAGCTGTGGAACTTTGTCCCCCGCTTTTAAACCGTGGCATTTATCAAGAGAATAGCCCCGAACCTGGGGTTTTTAGAGAGGATCCCTATCCAGGCAGTGGCTGGATGGGGCTTTTGAGCAACCTGGTGTGGTGGGAGGTGTCCCTGCCCAGGGCAGGGGGGTTGGAACTGGATGATCTTGAAGGTCCCTTCCAACTCTAACCATTCTATGATTCTCCAATTCTCCGCTCCACAGTGGAGATCGGGAGGTTCACCTCAAAAGCGTGGTGCTCACCTGTCCTAACACACTAACGGAGCTGTGTCCTGACATACCAAAGGCTGCCTGCAGTCGCTGTGACCCCCGCTGGCATCTGCAGGGATGCTCCTGGGGGTACAGTGTCACCCAGATAAAAGTGCAGTGAAGGTAAGGGGACGCCAGGATGTCTTTATCTTCCTGTGGGAATCTGCTGAGGTGTAATGTCCATATCCTGATGGGAAATGGGACCGGTAGAACCTATTGGAGGGGACATCGCTGCAAGGTCGCTCTGTCTCCCTGCCCTCTGGTTGGTGTGAGGGCAGGAACTGGTGTCTGCCCGGCAGACGCAGAGCCCTGCGTTTGCTTTAGGCAGGATTTCCCATCAGCAGCTTTGTTCTATCTCGGTGTTGATGTTCTCACAGGGCCATGACTGCAGAGTGCAGAGACAGAGGCAGGGATTCCCTTAACAGCTTCCTTTGTGAGGTGTTAGAAGGTTGCAGCCCTCTGTTCAAGTATTTATAGGGCAAAGCACTGGCACTCGACAGTTCACAGAGTCACGGAATTGTCAGAGCTGGAAGGAACCTCTAGAGATCACCCAGCCCAACTCCCCTGCTAAAGCAGGGTTGCTCGGAGCACATCCCTCAGGACTGCAGCCAGGTGGGGCTTGAAGGTCTCCAGAGAAGGGGACTCCACACCCTCCCTGGGCAGCCTCTGCCAGGGCTCTGACACCCTCACCCCAAAGAAGTTCCTCCTCAGATTCCAATGGAACTTCCCATGTTCCAGCTTGTGCCCGTTGCCCCTCGTCCTGTAGCACTGGGAACCACTGAGAAGAATCCGGCTCCATCCTGCTTCAGCCCACCCTTCAGATGGCACTATGCGCTGTGACAGCCTGTGACCTCGGAGCTCAGGCTTAGGAAGGGCAACTGTCTGCTATTCAGGCTGATCCCAGCCTGTTTCTCCTCTAAACCATTCCAAATCAGTAGTGCACTTACAGAGACGACCCAAAAAACTCCTGTTGCCCCCGTAACGACAAGTAACCTTGTTCCTTCCAGGCTGCTGAGGCGTTTCTTCCACATCTGTTTTTTAACTGAAGATTTTTACAGGGCATTCACAAATGTGGAAAAATAAAATAAAATTAAAAAAACCCTCTAGCATATTATGTGAACATTTGCCCAGCTGCATTTTGCCAGGCTTTATTTTGGCTCTGGAAGCTGCTGGCTGGGAAAGGGTCAGTAGTACCGTAACAGGCTTCTTGGTCCTTGTTGTTTGACTGAGAGACTCCAGGTCTCGCTCACCTCAAAAAACAAAACAAAACAAAAAAAGCCTTACTTTGGTTTCCTGCCTGAGGTAGGACTCAATTAATAGACATTAAGAGCTGGTTTGAGATTGAGGGTGAGTGGCTGGGTCGGGGAGAGGATTGCTGCTGCTTGGGAATTTACGGCACGGGCTCCCTTGTTGGAAAATGGCTAAGGTGTGTTTCCCCTTTTTTTATCTAAATATAATTGCATTATGGAGTGTTGGCCAGATGAAAAGAAACAGGGCACCAGATGCAATTTATACGCAGACACACACACACATATATATGTGTATTTCTCTGCCTTTGATCTTTATAGAGAAATATTGTCCTTCCAGTAGATTCGTTTTCAGATGGACTTGCTTCTCTTTTTCCAATTCAAAGACGTAGTCGATAACTGGAGTTAGACTGGCAGAGCTGGTACAGAAAATTGTTCAGACTCACAGGAAAAGTGCGATAATTGCACTTTTTCAAGCTATTATCCAATGCAATTCAGTTTCACTGGACCAGCGACTGTTAGTATTTAGTTTCTTCCCAGCTATTTGAGGAATTTTTAGTAAAATAAAATTTTCTAAGTGTTCCTTAGCCGTCTGCGATGTTCTTATATTTCACTACGATTGCCCAAGTAATAAGCCTTTATTATTGCCAAAGCTACATTAGAATTGCTTGTGTAGTAGCTCTACAGCTCCTCAGCTTTTTGCAGGGTGTCTTCTGCTCTTCGCAGTGTATTGATTTAAACTGTGTTCTGAATCTGTCCCCTGCCTTTAAATTCTTTCAGCATTTCTCGATGCATCATTGACCTGCGAGACTTTCACCTTTTTTACTGCAGCTGCTCAGCGTCTCAAGCATCTTTTTGGCACGTAGCAGGAGCCTTCGGACTTCTTCCTTTAGCTGCTCCTCTTCAAGCTGGCAATAGCAAAGCCTTGGGAGCCCCAAGCCCCAGCAGGCAGGACTTTCCCCTTCATCCCCAGCCCTTTCAGAGCGGGCCGGGGAGCTCGCAGTCTCCTTGACAGACTCCAGAATGTCCTTTCTGAATTGTTTCTTCCCCAGGGCAATCTGAAGGCGTATGCCTCAGTTGACCGCATTCGAGCAAATCTCACCCTTGCGTTTCACTTGAGTCAATTTAAATCTCACACTTTCTGCTGTAGCCGAAGCCATTAGCCCGTGTCATCCTTCACTGTAATACGGAGCTGCTCCTATCTCATTACAACGTGCTTAGCTCTGCCACAGGCTCCGATACACACAAGCAGAGCTACGCTGAATTATTCAGGGTTTCACTGAAACCAGCAAGACTCGGGGAAGTTTTGAAACTCTGTCTTTAATGTGACCTGTAAGGTTTAAGTACTCAAGATGTCTCTCAACAGTTGATGTTTTTAATATGCTCTGTGCAGCACTTCAGATCTGTCAAATTACATGGATTTTGAGATATATGTATTCTGACTTTGGACAACTGGCTCTGTTGCAGCTTGGCTGTGAAAAAACCCCAAAACCTAAAAGCCTTTTCCTCTTATGTACATAAACAATGAAATCCTTAAATCTTCCTTGTCCGATGAAAGCCTGGGCATTCCATAATAATATTTTTCATGTGCCTTACAGTAGGAATTATTTTGAGTGTTCAACTTTGCCTCGGTAGGTCAGAGATGATATTCTTTTTATACAGATCTTTAATATAAGCAATATTCTCTCTCACCCCTGACTCATAATACAGCAGTTTTCCTTCAAAGCGTAAATTAAAGTGAAGCCACAAAAGGGTCATTAAAGGACTTAGTAGAGTCAATACCGAGGGTATCATGTACTGCCTGTTTAATATTAAAAGCAAAGTCGATGGAAGTATGGCCTTAATATATGTGGGCTTTGTGAATACCAACGAGACAGAGCAGAAAGTTTGAATTTAGGAGTGTGCAAGAGAGATGAAACCGCTTGCCATGAAGCATAACGTTGGGGTTCATTCCTGAAAACCCAGGAAAATATATGGCTGCAGCTAAAGGTCGGAAACTATTAGTGGGGATTAGGTTGGTGTCATCCACTGTGTTTCATAAGGGGAATTTTTAAAAAAAAATCAAATGGAAAGAAAAGATTTGTAATTACAGAGCCAGTAATATCCAAATCACTGGCTAAGCTTTTCTTTCAGAGTAAAGGATGGAAAGGCCAGAATGCCATACAAAAACCTCTTCACAACATACTCTGTGCGAGAGCTAATAGGACACACGTAACTTCATTCCACTTACAGTACGGGAGACTTTTAGAGGTCCAATTAAAAGAGACTTAAAATGCAATTAAAGTCAAAATCACTTGGCAACAAGGCGTTCGCTATCTCTCCAATCAGCACCGCATTAGCAAGCCTTTAGCAAGAGATTTGCCGGTGGATAAAATCTTTGTGAAGCGTAACAGTGGGGCTGAGAGCTAAAGCAACTGATGGGAGGTTCCAAGGGCCCGAGATGTTAATGGTGGCAGGTGATGGGAGAGAAAAGCATCTTCTGAGAGATGGCCGCGCTGGAGAAGAGGGAGCACAACCCTGCTCTTTTCACCCTCCTGATAAATGGCACTGCAGCAGGGAGCCCATCTGTTCCTACCACTGACAGGGCACATTGCTTTTTAATACCCGTCTCTCTTTCCCTGGTCGGAGGCAGCGTTGCCGTGGCTTGGATCCCTCTCCGTGGGTTCCTCACCAGAGGTGCTGGGGAGCAGCCGGGCACGGAGGGACATCGCTGCACCGCGGGGCAGCACCCGACCCTCACACCCTTGGAGTGCACCTTTGTACTGGGACAAGGTCGTATTTCTGATATTACTCAAAGTTCCTCTCTGTCAGAATCTGAGCCTGGAAGCCATAAAACAGAAAATTCTGCAGACGGTAAGAAGAGCTGCTTCTACTAAGAAAATGCCAATGGCAGAAGAAAGATTTATTATTTTTTTTTAATTTTTATTTTTCAAGGAACAAATCAGTAAGTCACAGGTTTGAGAGCTGGAGAGGGGCTCTTTGTCAGGGAGTGCAGTGACAGGACAAGGGGGAACGGTTTTAAACTGGAAGAGGGGAGATTTAGATGAGATCTTAGGAAGAACTTGTTTGCTGTGAGGGTGGTGAGGCACTGGAAGAGGCTGCCCAGAGAAGCTGTGGCTGCCCCATCCCTGGAGGGGTTCAAGGCCAGGCTGGATGGGGCTTGGAGCAACCTGGTGTGGTGGGAGGTGTCCCTGCCCAGGGCAGGAGGGGTGGAACTGGATGATCTTGAAGGTCCCTTCCAACTCTAACCAGTCTGTGATGTGATCTGTGGTGACGAGCTGTGACAAGAAATGGCTTCCAACCATCTCACACCAGAGCTGATCCCTGAACAGCTGGGACTGATCACACTTGCCCCCTCAGTGGTGGAGGAATAACCCCCCCCCCGCCCCGTCTCTGCAGTTACAGTTGAGCCGTGGTGGCCGTGACCGCGATGGGATTCCTGTAGAAACAACCAGGCCATGGGCTGAGAGGCCGCAGAACTCTTCTGCATTATTTGCAATAGCAAATATTAGGCAGGCAGTCCCGGGATCCACGCGCCTCCCTTCTCCCTGCGAAGTAGCTGTGAGCCACCTGCTGCAACTAATAATTTGCAGAAATGATGGTGAATTAATTTCTTTTTTCCTTTTTCCCGCTGCTGATTACCTTTCAGACACAACCCGGGCATTTCTTCGCAAAATGGCTCCGGATTTGCATAATTACAACCGCGATGCTTTTTCAAACTTTTATAGTGGATAATTAGAGGCAGGGAAATACCTTCAGAGAAAACAAAGCAGAGGCTTGGCCATTTCATTTTAAGCCGCATTGCGTGGACAATAAAGAATAATTAAATCCTCCACACGTTATCTAAAAGGAAGGAAAGGATGTTTCCCACCGCCTGCCCCTCCACGCAGCAGAGCCCTGGAAAGGGCCACTTGTTCAACCAAAAGCTCTGCGGACCCCGAGCTGCGAAGCCCCGCCGTGGAGCGTGGGGCTGACATGCCGATTTCGAAGCATCCCGTAAAATCTTAATCAGTGCAACCAAATTAGCAGAGGGAAGCTTTTACACCATGTTCATCGTTTACGCTTATCATTTTTAATAAATTTTAAATGCCTTTACAGGTGTGGAAATAGGCCTATTACCAAGATAATTTTCTTAATCGTAGTCATCTTCGATTGAGATGTGACGTTCACTGTGGTTCCCTTGCACTGTCTCGTAGCTTTCTGAAAGTTATCTCAGTTTCCAACACCATCTCTGGGGTAGAAGTGGTCTCTTGACTGACGTGCCTCCAAATATGCCTTTGAATAGCTTTCCATATTGGCCTTAAAATAATTCAGATGTCAAATTACCTCTCGCCAGACTTCCTGACTCCACCAGGCCTCTTGAATAGGTTTTTTAAAGTATTTAGGGGGAAAATATTAAATTTTTCTAAGCTGGGTCAGGGTTCATAGCATTTGCTAATAAAGAGGCAGGCAAGGAAGATGTTTACTTGGGGAAGGCTTTGAGTGTATTTTCTGCAACAGCTGCAGGTTGCAACAGCCTTTAGTTTGTGTTTCTGAGTTTGCGTGCTCCCAAGTTTTTGGCATCATTGAAATTATTTTTATCATATTTTCCTTTCAAAACAAATAAGGAAACAATTTTCCTCTTTTCACACCAAGCCTTTTTGCAAGGTCCACATATTCAAACCCCAGGTTGAACCTTTGACAGGGAACATGCTCCTGCTTCTCATTCTGTTCTTTAAAAATGTCCTTCCAGCTGAAACCTTGAGAAGCAGAGAGCACCTCCTGTCACCCTGAGCTCTGGTAGGTGTCCATCAGCCAGGGCGGGCTGCACTGCAGCTCTTCTGCAGTTGCTCTTATAGAATCATAGAATGGTCAGAGTTGGAAGGGACCTTCAAGATCATCGAGTTCCAACCCCCCTGCCCTGGGCAGGGACACCTCCCACCACACCAGGTTGCTCCAAGCCCCATCCAGCCTGGCCTTGAACCCCTCCAGGGATGGGGACATCTTCCTGGAAACGTTCATTCTAGATAACTAAGCTTCTGATCAAGATCTATTTGCTAGTATCTGTAATGTCATGAATTTAATGCAGAAAGGATGAAGGTGGTTGAATTTTATTTGCATTTTCTGCACCCTGTCTTGCATGCCCCCTTGAAGGTTTCAGCAGTGACACCACTGAGCTGGAGAGCAATGTCCTTCTAAGGCTGATGTGTTTCATCACATCATCATGTTGGAATGGGCCCAGTGGAGGGCCACCAAGATGATCAGAGGGCTGGAGCACCTCTGCGATGAGAGAGCTTGGGCTGTTCAGCCTGGAGAAGAGAAGTCTCCGGGGAGACCTTGGAGCAGCCTTCCAGGATCTGAAGGGAGCTCCAGGAGAGCTGGAGAGGGACTCTTGGTCAGGGAGGGGAGTGACAGGACAAGGAGGAAAGGCTTTAAATGGGAAGAGGGGAGATTTAGATTGGATCTTAGGAAGAACTTCTTTGGTGTGAGGGTGGTGAGGCACTGGAAGAGGTTGCCCCGAGAAGCTGTGGCTGCCCCATCCCTGGAGGGGTTCAAGGCCAGGCTGGATGGGGCTTGGAGCCACCTGGTGTGGTGGGAGGTGTCCCTGCCCAGGGCAGGGGGTTGGAACTGGATGATCTTTGAGGTCCCTTCCAACTCTAACCATTCTATGATTCTGTGAGTCTATGATAAATTGGGCATCCCCTCCATCAGGCCCTCTATCCAGTTTGCCCTGTGTGTTTCGCTTCTACTGGTTGTTTCCTATGACAGAACCACTTGAAGAAGTGGTTAGCTGCAGCTTATCGCCGTTAAGAACAAGTTTGCTGCAAGCATGTGATATTTGTCAGGTGGTACGGAAATGGTGGCAGAACCATCGACCTAAAATGCCCCCAAGTATTGTTTCCTTTGAAATAATTTCTTAGCATTAGCCTTATCTCGCAATGTAGACTCGAGTAATCTGAAAGGTAAATAATCAAAGAAGAGTTATTACCCAAGACTGTGCTTACAGTGCTTTGAAATCCAAGTCTCTCTGCGGTGTTCAAGGCGCTCTAGTTAATTTTAGAAACAAGCACGTGACAATAGTTACACGCCATCAAAAATGTTGAAATTCAATGATTACAATCAAAAAGTAATTATACACCGCATTCGAGAGCGACAGTCGAGTGCTTCTCAGAGATCAGTTACAACCCAAACGTGTGAGTAGGAGCAGTGAGCTTGTATGAGTGTCACGCAAAGCCCCGCCAAATTGCTATTCACTTCGATTAACTTTCAGTGACCGTGTCTATAGGCTGCTTGGTTAATGGTTCTCTGTCGATACTGTAAAAATGCTAACCTATCTTTACATCTGATCAATTTGGAAATGGCCCTTTACATAAATGGTCTATTCCTTCTCTTCATTAAAAAAAAGCAATCAGATAGGATTGAACTGAACAAGGGGTTGTAAAAAAAATACAATAATTAATTTGGAGTCGGTGGATTTTGAAGGAGTTGTCCTTGAGTATTTTCTTCATCACCATTTTTTAAAGGGCATTGAAAATCAATGTTTCACTTTACTATCATCCATCTTTATATAGTAATAAATTAAGTGGAAAGTATTGATATTTTTGACTGAGCTTTTAAAATTTACATACTAATGACAATTGTACCCTTGTGACTTTTGATTTCTGTTGCTGTTTACTGACACTGACTAGAGGGAAATTTCAGTCAGCTGGGGAGCATTTTTCCTCTGGAGAAGTAAGTCGATGTCGTATCTCTGGTAATATTATGATTGAGATCTTGGCTGTAGTATCTCTTGCTGGACTTCTTTTCCAAAAAGAACTTAGGCAGCGAAAATGCTTGAAACGCAAAGTGTGTCACTGTGTCTTGGTGTGTTCCATCTAGAGCCATCCATGTTGAAAATACAGCAGATGGGCCTGCAGGAAAATGATGTCCAGCATGACCTGGACAGGCTGGAGGGCTGGGCATAGAAGAACCTAATGAGGTTCAACAAGAGCAAGTGTAGAGTCCTGCACTGGGGGAGGAAGAATTCTGGGCACTGATATAGGTTGGGAGTGGACCTGGTGGAAAGGACTTCTGAGGAGAAGGATCTGGGGGTCCTGGGAGAAAATCAACTCTCCATGAGCCAGCAAAGGGCCCTTGTGGCCAAGAGGCCAATGGAATCCTGGGCTGTGCAGGGAAGAGTGTGGCCAGGAGGTGGAGGGAGGTCATTTTCCCCCTCTGCTCTGCACTGGGGAGGCCACAACTGGAATNGGAAGTTCCATTGGAATCTGAGGAGGAACTTCTTTGTGGTGAGGGTGTCAGAGCCCTGGCAGAGGCTGCCCAGGGAGGGTGTGGAGTCCCCTTCTCTGGAGACCTTCAAGCCCCACCTGGATGCAGTCCTGAGGGATGTGCTCTGGGCAACCCTGCTTTAGCAGGGGCGTTGGACTGGATGATCTCAAGAGGTCCCTTCCAGCTCTGACAATTCCCTCATTCTGTGAAAATCAGTGGGTGCAGTGGGTGACGGCAAAGAAAAACACTGTTGAGGAGCAGCGATGCCTCGGTGTGCCCTCGGTGCTGCAGTTGGCCTTGGGAGGACCAGGATCGCGTCCCGGCATGGATTTGGAAGGGGGAAAGATGAAGCTAGGACTGTCAATCCTATCTTACCCTTTCTGGCTCTTTTCCCGGTGGATGCTAGTCTCATAAGCAACGCCTGGGTTGTATGATAGCTGAAAAAAACCCTAAATCCGGTGCATAAAGGAAAGAAGCCTTCATGGATTCTATGATCATTTTAAAATGTATTATTTAGAATATAGCCCACTACTACAGCTGGAAGAGGGGTTATTTTTAGCGAAGAGCAAATACTTGAAAAAATTCTTTGTGGTATTTCAAAGGAAAGCTGCGAGTGTCTTTGACAGCACTTGCTCCGTCCTTGTTGACTTCCTGGGAACACTCTGAGCTGTTTTCTGGGTGTGAAAGCAAAGAGCTGGTGTGATGATGAAGTACTGGGGCCAAAAGCCGATGGTCCTCTTGTGTGTTCTTTGCTGGGAATGGGCTAAGCTGGTACAGCGGGGAGAGAGGGGTAAAAAAAAAACCACCACGGGACTCTGGTGGGGATGTGCTGAGCACAACCCCCTGCCCGCACACGCGGCGTGTGTCCAGAGCAAGAGTTGGGGTAAGGAACCTGCCCGTGAAGCGCGGGCGGCCGTTTGCTGACATGACCCATTTGCTGAGTAATTCCCAAACAGCAAATAGCTACGCAAGCTCGCTCTCTGTTTGCCCGTTGTTGGCAAACAAGAACAAGGAGTTACATTTGTTGAATAACTTGCTCATGGCACCTCTCTCCGTGATAGTTATTGCCTGTTGCTTATCCTCTACAGCAACAAAACAAGTCTTACCTCCTTCCACTTCCCGCATGATTTAGGCAGGCAGTATCTATTTTCACTTTTGAATGCCTTCTTATTAAAATGGTGAGTATCAGTGCTTATTTTATTGACTACTAATGCCCATTACCGTGTTAGCTCGCTCCTCTAATAACATACAGGTGGAAAACAAACTACTTTGCACTGAGCGATAAAACCAAATATTGACAGTGCAGCCTTGTTGGATTTTCTGCATGCAGCAGTGCGTAGGTGTGTTCATGGAAGAGTGTGTAAACACCGCGCTGGAATATGTTAAGTGAATACAAAAGTTAATGACAAATAGCATGCCAAAGGCCAGATTCTGAAATGTTTTACCGTGCCTCTTATTCCAAAAACCTGTCTTAGTGAAGTAAATGGCTTTCCCACGAATAACTCGGGAAGGGTTCGTCATTTGGGTTGGAAGGGCTCTCGGGAGATCTCTTGTCCATCCTCCTGCTGAAAGCAGGGTCAGCTGCAGGCTTTGAAGTGGTTGTTCAGGCCTTTTTCTTGCTGGGTCCTGAAAACTTCTAGGGATGGAGACAGCACAGCCTGTCTGGGCAACCTGTGCCCCTGCTTGGCTGGCCTCAGGGAGGAGTTTCTCCTGTTCTCCAGTCTGTACCACTCTTGTATCAGCTTCTGCCCATCGCATGTCATCCTCCCACCACGATGCCCTGTTGAAGAGCCTGGCTCCATCTCCTCGCAGACCCCCTCAGGGACCTGCTGTCAGGTCCCCTAAAGCTTCTCTCCTCCGGGCTGGACAAGTGCTGGTCCCCGAGCCTGTCCTTGCAGAGCAAGTGCTCCAGCCCCAGGCCACCCCCCCGCTCTAACCTGGGGCAGTCTGATGGAGCAGAAGAAGGGACCTGCTGTGCCCGCTCCTTTGGGGATGTGTCGAGCACCGAAAGCACCCGCTGAGCCCTTCCAACGGTTGGCAGCCCCCCTGCCACAGCCACGGAGGGGGATTCCTTGGCTTTTCCTGGCTCCTCTAGCCCAGAGGGTAGGAGCAGGCTCCAGGGCAAAAACCTAAAAAATTAATTCGGTGTCCTTCATAGTGCTGAGCAGCTCTTTGGTGGCGCTTCTCCCTCCGGTAGATGCTAATCCCTCTGGAAAAGAAGCCTGGGACACGAGTTAGGCTGCCGTGTGCTCACAGCAGCAATTTGTGAGGTGCGCTCTGTACTCACGCCAGGTTTTTCCTTTTTCCTTTTTATTTTTCTCCTTTCTTTCCTGTGAACAAACAGTGGTTCAGTCATAAAGGCTAATTTGCAGAGTAATATTGATCGCCTGCAACGCGCTCAATTCTGGGTGAGATTCCACGGGATAAAGATGCAGCAGCACTGACGCTTTTTTTTTTTTTCCCCTCTGGAACTTGAAGGGTGCTGGAAAAGACAAATAGAAAAGAAATTGTGCACCAAGGTACAGACAAACCGTATGTTTGCTGCGGCTCTCCCCAGGGCAAGGTGCTAAGTTTTGTTTACGTTTTGCCAAGACAGCAATAAATTGCTTGTTTACAGATGACGGGAAGAACCGGGATGTCTTTAAAACCGAGCTATGCACGGGGATGCAAACAGCAGCCCGGAGGATGCTCGTCTTTGAGCAAAGCACAATTAATGCCCCCTTCTTGGACAGACCCCCCCCACCTCCGCCTTTTATTTTGGAGGGGGGAAGAAGGTTAGCCGGTCCTGGGGGTCATTATGCCGGATTATAAAAATATTAAGGCTGATGAAAGTTTGCCTTCTCCGGTTTCCAGCCGAACGGTGTATTCCGCTATTAGATCCAACTGACCAGGATGTGCCTCGCAGCCCTGTCTATGCGCAGAGGACAGAAAATATGAGAGGTGTGGAGAAGGACTCACTTTCATCAAAGTATCAGTTTCCAGGATAGTTTGGAAGCCCACAGCATTATTGTATTACACGTTGCACAGAAGCGTGCCTTGTTCATTTTTTTTTAGTGTTTTTAGAAATAAAAGACTTTTCTTCCAAATTGCGCTGGGAGGCAAATTCTTCAACAGTGTAATAGAAAATGTTAGACAATATTCCTTACTGGAGCTATTGACATTTTTGGTAGTCGTGACACTTTGATTTTTCTCAAAACATATGGATCAAGCCTGAGTGTGTTATTGGACAGGAAGACCTGATGAAAGGCCTTCCTTTATCTTTCTTTGTATTTTTTTTTCCCCTCTGTTTGTTCATGGCTTTCTCTCTGAATATAATCGCGGTTTTCTTATGCTGCCCAGGGAGTCGTTATTGCCTTACTAAATATTTTATAGTGCACAGTGCACCATACCTGCCAACTGGTTATTATTTGTTATATAAAAAAATAAAGGGGTAGCATGTGAAAAGGCGTGTGTGCTAAAATTTCAAAACTACACATGGAATAATTTTAAACCCTTGAATTAGATGTCAGACTGGTTTGGGTTGGGGGATTATTTTTTTTTTCATTTGCTTGAAAAAAGGTTTGTTTATAGTTTGGGGTTTGGTTGTTGTTTTTTCCCCCTCCCTCTCTTTTTGGTATGTGTTCCTCTCTATGATTCCAAGCACTTGTTTCCTCACAGTTTCCTTTCCTATTTGTTCAAAAGGGAAAAGTTCAAAGCCACCTCTGGCAGCTGAGGGAAAAGCTTGCTGAATACTAACCCTCAAGTGTCTGTCTTGTCCTGACCTTGAGAAAGTAGCAGTAAACTGTTCTATTGCAAACACCACATGTGTGTTTTGTTAGACCAGGTTAGGAGGGGTCAGAGCTCACCTGAGGCTTGGACTGCAGATTTAGACTGCTTTTCAGAAGCGTAATGTATTTTTAAAAAGGGACATTCTCGCCTTTGTATGGGCCTAATATAGGCTCTGTTTAAAAACCTGTCAAAATCCCAAGCACACACTCCATAAAATATAAATAAGTACTTACTGTTTGCAGATGTTGCTTGTTTTTCATAATGTTTGTATTTGAAGTCCCGAATCCCCGCTCCCTGTCAGAGCCAGCCCTGTTGCTTTCGTCCATTTATTTCTGAAGGAACGGGAAGAACTTCAAAATGCAATTTCTCAATGAAGACACTTTCTGTCAAACCTGTCAGCGTTGGCGGCACAATTACCTTTTTTCAGACTCAGGCTGGCGTTTATGGCTTTGACTGCACACACAACCTCTCCCCCCCCTCCCCCCCCAGCTCAGCCAAAGCAGTTGCTGGTTTTTAAAAGGCTCCCACTTGCCATAAATTGTGGCTTCAGGTTCTTTCAAAGCAACGGGATAACGTGGCAGAGCTTGCTCCTATTTGCATGTTTTAATTCGTTTGATAACGGATAGGGAGCGTACTGTGGGGAACAATCCTGTCCTGGGAAAAGGGATAGATCGGATTTTTTCCCGTGCAATCTATCCAGCATCTCCCCCGGTAAGGTGAGCTCTGGGAGCCGTTTTATCAAAAGAGGAGAGAAAAGACAGGGAGGAAGAATTGTTTCGGGAAGACGGCTACCAGCTCGCCTCAAAAGAACAGCAGCTTCTTCTGACCTACTGTCTGTCTGAAGAGTAGATCATTTTTAGGGGACTGGCGAAATAATCCAAAGAGAATTTTTGCAGGTTTGGGTCGAGCTTCTGTCCTGCCCGCATTATAAGAAATAGCGCTTTTGGTGGGTGGCTTATCTGAGATCATTTAAGGTATTACTCGGGTGGGTTCTCGTACCGAAAAATGAAATCATCTGGACGGAGGACCTCACAAGTATTTCTTAAACAATTTTTGCGGGGGGGAAGGTGTTTTCCACGTGCGATGGTAGAGGAGAGCAGCACCGGGGGTGATTCCTGGGCATCTCACTGGGGACGGAGACCAGGCGCCGCTCAGCCTCCCCGTCCCTAACCCCTGCGGGCGATGGAAGTGTGTCTGATTTGTAAATACGCCTTTTTCCCGTTGGGTGAGGAAAGCTTTACCTCCCTCTGCCTGCTTTAGCCGCCATCCTTTTGCATTAAGTTTCTTTTCCCCTCCTCTGGCAGCGTAACCTCTCCGCTGACGGCGGGCTCTTTAGTGTGCGATGCCCCCGCACCCCTGGCAAGGAGAGGGGGGAGAAGAAAAGCTGCTCCTTTGTATTACAAATTCAAAGGGTCATTATTCCGTCGTTCCCTATGGGCGAATGTGTGAAGATTATTGTGGGAAGTTAGTATTTATTCTGAAGCCCTAATATGATCCTCTTGAACATTTTAATAATGCATCCTCTGGGGTCCGGGCTGCAAGTGTTTAAAAGGCAGCGATACGCGGTAGCGCTGAATGGCTGCTGCTTTGCTGGAATAGTCTAAGTTATGGGGTTGCTTTTGATCAGTCCCTGCTTTTTTTAAAAAAAAAAAATACACCCCACAAACACAAAAAAAAGCAAAAGTCCCTTTGCCCTCTTCCTCACCATCCCAGGGTTCTTTTATCAGTTACATTCATCTGGATGCAAGGACAAGGCCACAGTATTATATGTCTACATTTGTTACGCTGATTTACGAGTTTCTTAATTCTAAAACCCTTACCTTATCAATGGCCTCAGGAAGTCCTAAATCCCTGATATTAAGCAGAAAAAAAAAAAAAAGAGAACGTTGAGAATCGAAATAGGTGAGGTTGTTTTGTTGGAGACAAGTACGGGATAAACAGCATTCACTGGCAATTTGCTGCTTTCCCTATCATTTTAAAGCTTCCCTAAGCGTGCGGTGTTTCTGTAGGGTCTGATTATAAACATATGCGTGGGACCACGCGTGTACACGCCTGGATCAGGTCAGTGGCGTTTTCTTCATCTTTAAAGCTCAAAAACCCATAAATCAAGATGAAAATACTCCAGCCAAGAGCTTTACCAATTGATACAATTTTAAAATAGGCCGCTGCTAAGGCTTGGGGGAAAGCTGACATGATGACTTTTATAATAGCAGAACGTTTAAGGTTATAGAAATAAAAGGAAGAGGATGGAATCAGTCGCGTTGATCTTAGCCTGCAGGCTCTCTCAGCTAACTCGAAGCTCCAGCAATTATTTCTGCTCTGGCTTTTCCCCCTTTTTTCCAGCAGTCTGTTTGAAATGAAGCAGAACCAGGCATGGCAAGCTTATCAGTGTCGTTAGCTGACAGGGAGCACATCACACCTGCTTTTACTTGCTAGTTTTCCAGGCACTTTATGCCACAGAAGAATGTTGATTTTGTTCTTATAATGTGTAAAGATTCATTTATTTCACCTTTTGAACTTGGCAGAGCCACTCAGTTTTGATGGGAGCTTGTTTTCATCCTGGCATTTGGAAAACCCTGGCAATTACTGGACTGTGGCCCAAGGCTACCTTGATGAAACGTCGAGATGATCAGACCCTACAGCCTATGGATCTGCCCCAGCTAAAAAACCCAGCCTGACAAAACCCGGTGGGAAAAAAAAAGAGGGCTTTGGGGTGGCTGGGGCGCAGATGTGCTGGTGTCACCTTGTCTCCAAGCTGTTCTTGGAGAGAAGTGTCCCATGGATACCCACCAGAGCATCGGGCAACAGTCAGGCTTTGCAGCCCTGCAGGACCACTGGAAGAGTCCCGGGTAGAAATGATCGCAAGGATAGGTCCAGAAAGCTTCTCTTCATTTTTTGCCTCCTTTGGGGCTTTTAGTCATACCTGAGTTTTCTAATTTCTCCTTAGAGGTTGCCACGAGCATGACAGTTATTGCCCAACGTGTAGTTATTTTAGCGGCTGCTGCCTGTCTTGCTGTGTAATTGTATAAGATTAGGAGAATCAGAATCCATAATAAGAGGTCTAAGCCATCTTTTCAGAAAACCTGTTCTCCTCTGCGGTACAGATAGGTCATTCCTCCCGTGCCTTCCAGCCAGGCCCATCTAATCACATTGCTCAAGGAGCAAAGGAATTCATTCACCCAAAGGGTCCCATTACGAGATATTCTGTCATCTCCATTTTAAACCTGTAAAAGCCTTATTTTGAGTACCGCTGCCAAATGTGATAACAGGAGTCTTGCACAGCTGAAGAGAGCTCAAGTATCTGGGATCTGTGCTATGTAATTGTTCTTACACAGACCTACTTTCAGTTGCACAATGATGCTTGCAGGATTTGAGCTTGCAGCATTGAAAGCGGTAGGATCCTCTCTGCTGACTTTTAATGAGAACAGCTCAGACTTTCACCAAAGCAGGCACTCGGGCAAAAGATTTCAAATGTTTCTTGCAGCTATTGTTCTTTTCTAGCCAAACAACCTACCGGTGACAATTTTGTACCTATCAGATGCTCACAGACCACTGCCTAATAGACAAGACATGTCAAGTCTATATTCCAGGTACTCTCACAAAACCAGTACCGGATCAGAGCTCTGCTTTCCAGGCACAGGCGATCAGGTTTGGGGTATTTCCTTAACTGACGTGTCCTTTTTACACTGGGTCTTCGGGAGGGATTCTCACAGAAATTCAGAATTAATCTAGGCTGTGAGCCTATAATACGAACATACCCAGTCAAACTTGTGAAAAGTAAAAGCCAATGAAAATGCCAGACGTAGAAGCATTTCTAATGGTTGTTGGCAGAGAGAACAGCTAAAAATTAATACACATATTAATTAACTAATTTGGTGCACCGGAGATGGGATCCTTGGCACAATGTATGCTATTTCAATGAATTCCATTCTCAATTACAAACCAACGGGCTCGGGTTATTCCTAGGAGCGCAGGGAGCCGATGGGAGGCTGGACCGGGCCGTTAACCTGCCAGCCTTGTGTCGCCCTGGAAGCAGACAACGGGAAGCCCGACTCCCTAAATTGCCTCTTCCTTCCCCACTTTCCCGGAGGTGTAGGCTGGGATAGAGGCACATTCCATCCCCCAGTGCCCTATAGGGCTATAAAAGGATGGGGGGAGAAGCCCGAAGCTGCAGGTATCCGCTTTGCACCATCAGGCTTGGCTACGTTGCAGGTAGTCCCTGTCCTCCTGGGCGAGGATGGAGAGAAGAGGAAGGCTTACACCTTTATTTGCAGCTAGGTTTGTGGAATCATAGAAAACAGGGTTGGGAATGGCCACAGAGAGGTGTCTATTGGAAAAACCTCGGCTCTGGGGTGTGGGATGCTGGAAAGTGTCTGTGTGGGCAGGGTTTGGCCCTTAGTCTTCATTTAAGGACCCATTAAGACCCACCACCTAATGCTAATTTTTCTGAATCCAGTGATAAATATCTCAGAGAACTGGGTGATAGAAGTGCAGCAGAAACAATCGAAGTGCTGCTTATAATATTGGGGGGGTAGAAAAAACCCAACAGATTCTCTGCAAGCTCTTTCTTGTATCAGCTGTTCTGGGAGGATTTTCTGTTTGTTAAAGTGCCATACAAACATTTTTAATGAACCTGGATGATTTTATTTGGTTAATTGTCAGGATCATATTGAGAAAAAAAAATAATGATCTAATATATACTTATTTTAGCGGATGATCATTCAGCAGTATTATGAATTATTACTATTCAGCAGTATAACAGAATGAATTATTTTTCTGTTTGTGACGTACTTTAAAGTGATTCAATATGAAACAGTTAATCGAAGAGCATTTGAAATTGCAGCCGTAAAGATGTGATGATTAGGGGTGAAACATGGAGTTTGAAGATGGGGATTCCAAGGCTGCTCATTTTCTGGGGCTGTGCCCATCCCTTTTAAAGAATGCCTTGAGAAAAGGACAGGGTTGCAAACTGCACAATATTTACCCTCTCCTTCCCCTACAATTTCTAAGGGTTCAGGTTTTCTAGACTATGTGTAAGGGATAAAGAAATCGTAAGCGTGCAAGAAAGCTTCGTCAGGCTGCTCCTGTTCCAGCCTCAGCTGTAACCGTCCAGCATAATGTGTTGCACACAGGCATAAAATATGCTCCTATGCGCCTTTATGGATTAGGTGTTGATGAATATTTATTATATCTCATTATTGCAAAATGTTCCTGCGAAAGCATCTGATTGACAATTATTTTAGTGCTGTTGATTCGGTATCGTTTTTGGGCTTTAAAAGCTGACATGCATTTTCCTGTCTATATTAGGCTTCTGAAAATTGGTTGAAAAACGTATAAATTAAAACCAAAAAATTACCCAAAGCCAAGTAATCTTTGTTTGACCTTAGGTTATGTTTTGAGGTATCCTAATACCACCTCCATTATTCTCTTTGGTCTTTAGTTAATACTAATGGGCTGATATTGTGCTGGGCAACTTTAATTAGGGTGTCTGTTGCTTAGTAGGCAGCGTTTTTGCTTTCAGGCAAGTATGACATGCTGTACAGTAGAGACTTAATTCCTGTTTAGGGAAAAACCATGATACATCTCAGTTGCCAAGTGCATAGTGAGGAACCACTCTTAGGAAGGAGAAAAAAAAACCCAAAAAACCACCACCAACAACAAAAAAGGGTATTCTCCCTCCTAGATACAAACCACCCATAATCCCATTAATGTAAATGAGTGATTACACATGTGCATGTCACTGGGAGAATACATTGTCAGGAGATGCCAGAATTTTAGATGAGATAGAAATAGCACATAGCGTCTCATTTAATGAAGAGTCCCAAATATTCCCGTGAAGGAAGTTCTCGGTTACAGTCAGCTCTGAATCTCTGGATTTTTATTTTTATTGTCTCATTAGAATTATAGGAAAAGTAATCTCTGAGGCTCTATTGCTATATTAATAATTTTTTTTACCTTCAACATTCGACTCACAGCTTTTTAGATTTGCCTTGCAAATGCAAGCTCAGATTTACTGTAGGTGACTTTAATGAAAGGTGAGTTTGTTAGATGACATTGTGGGTGCACATATATTTCTGGAGATATTTTGTTGAAATGTTACAGTCCCTAGGACACATCATAAAATTCAATATCAGTGTTACTGACATATCTGCGAAAACAATCACAAAGATAAAGAAGGTGCTCCATCATGTGTTCATTTCCATCAAATTAATAATACATGAAGTTCATATAGTACAAAATGTCAATTATTTATTTTTTTGTATATGCAAAAAACAAGAGCAACTGTGCAGGAAGAATTGTGGTTGTCAGAAAATGTGAGTGTGAATTTAAAAGATCCCTGGTAATTGTTCCTTTTTAAAATAACAATTATTATTTCTACGAGACAGTAGGAGATACTATGAAAATACTTGTTTATACTGCGCTCAGTTGGGCCTTTTGTGAAAGCAGACTGAGATTTATACCTTAGTCCTTTCAGAATATACATTATAATAAATTAAGCTATACGTTACTATATTCCTAACCTCTATATGAAAGGAATAAAGGTGGACTATTGCGGTAAAACCGACCAGTGATTTTTAAGTTATCGTAA
The DNA here is from genome assembly GCA_013398155.1 of Pedionomus torquatus. NCBI lineage: Eukaryota > Metazoa > Chordata > Aves > Charadriiformes > Pedionomidae > Pedionomus > Pedionomus torquatus. Next base: position 32,641 of record VZRU01014409.1, read on the forward strand.
GACATTAAGACTGGGAAAACTCAGGTGAAAAGAAAAACCCTGTAAACATAATGAAGTTATTGATTTTAATTTTCTGGCTTTCTCATTGAAGAATGAAGCATCTGTAGAGGGTAGCTGATACAGAAGAGTGAAGGAATTGGAAATCTAGAGCGGATCCAGCAGAAGAGGGTGGTTTTTTTCAAAAGCTTTACGATAAATAAATTCCATTTTTTTATATGCTTGATGGGAAACAAAAAACCAACACCCAGATAGCATTAACTTTGTTGTATTCCCGTAAGCCTGTATGTTTGGACATATTTCTCACTGGTATTCAAGCATATATATGTCAGTCGCTTTAGCCCATTAACCAGTGAAAATGAGTTATTCTGAAAATCCAGACTCCCTTCCCCGGTCGGAAATGAAAGCAACCACACCAAAGCTCACACCTACAGAAAGTTGGGGGTTTGGGAGTAATTCAGTGACCCTGCCCTAGACTCTTATCTAATCCTGATCTCGCAAGGTATTTACTGTCTTTACGCCAGTAAAATAACAAATAATTTCTTGCCTGTAAGTAATTAGACTTGTTGTAAAGGTGGCTTTACTGAAGAAGCCATTCTTTTTTTTTTTTTTTTACAATGAAGTCTTCAGCAAAATCGTATTTTGCTTGGGTAGCTGTCTTGTCAAAACCAGAACTGGTCCAAATTGGTGTATGGGAAGTGCTGACCGAAACAGTTTCTTCTGGATTGTAATAGGATTTTCTCTGGAAGTTTAGTATTTTGTGCAACTGAAAGTAAAAATGTTTTTATAACACTGAAAATTTTCAGTTCTGGTATATTAAAAAGCTACGAAAAAACTCAGAAGGCGTATCAAAACAAAAAGCCTGAGCTGATAGAAACACGGAGGAACTGGAAATTCTGGGGTGGTTTTTTTTCCTATTTTGCTGTGTCTCTGACTTAAACAGCGATTTGCTTTATCTCCCTGCTTTCGTCTTCTATCTCTACAGTAGTGCTGTGAAGATTAATCCATTAATGATTGTAAAGTGCTCATATTAGTAGTGGTGGTGTAGTCGTGATAGCCTTAGAATAAAAGTGAGGCAAGATATTTAAGAAGATTCAGTATCTCTTATTAGTTATAGGCGTTATAGTTACATTACACAGAATTATGGAGAAACAGATAAGTATTTGGGCACACAAGATTCTTTTTCAGGTCTGAGGTACAAGCAGCAACCGTGAGGCATTCTGATAAATTGTTCCAAAATTCATCTAGCTCCCCCCCACCCAGCCATCCAGCCACGTAGGAGCAGGGCTGCTGTGAACAGCCATGGGAATACGCAGCATCACCACCACCAGAAAGCTCACAGGCCTTGGTGGAATAGTCCTGGTAGCCCATGAGCAAGAAAAAGACAGCGGGAGGCACGTTAGGGCTCTTCCAATATTCAATATATTCATTAATAACCTGGATGAGGGGACCGAGTGTACCCTCCGCAGGTTCACTGATGGTACCAAACTGGGAGGGCTGGCAGACACTCTGGAGGGCTGTGCCCCCATCCAGCGTGACCTGGACAGGCTGGAGAGCTGGGCAGAGAAGAACCTAATGAGGTTCATCAAGAGCAAGTGTAGAGTCCTGCACCTGGCGGGGGAGAATTCTGGGCACCGATATAGGTTAAGGGTGGACCTGCTGGGAAACACTTCTGAGGAGAAGGATCTGGGGGTCCTGGGAGAAAGTCAACTCTCCAGGAGCCAGCAATGGGCACTTGTGGCCAANCACAAGGATCTGAAGGGTGGGTTGAAGGAGGATGGAGCTGGATTTTTCTCAGTGTTTCCCAGTGACAGGACAAGGGGCAACGGGCACAAGCTGGAACACAGGAAGTTCCATTGGAATCTGAAGGAAAACTTTCTTTGAGGTGAGGGTGTCAGAGCCCTGGGAGAGGCTGCCCAGGGAGGTGGTGGAGTCTCCATCTCTGGAGACATTCCAAACCCATCTGGACACCTTCCTGTGGGACCTGCTCTGGGTGGACCTGCTTTGGCAAGGGGATTGACTAGATGCTCTCCAGAGGTCCCTTCCAACCCCATAGCATTCTGTGATTCTGTACCAAAGAACCTAAAGTAACCGCTGGTTATTTGGGGTTGATTCCAAGTACAGCCAGGGGATCCAATCTTGCAGTCTTTCCTTGCACGGCTGGTCAGGGCTCCTTCCGATGGATGTGCAGGTGAGGGCAGGACCACAGGCTGGCCGCTCACTCCTTGGTTGAACACTTGGTGTTTTTCATCAAGTTTTTTATGTTGAAGGACCATGGCACAGTAACGACAGGGGTTTGCGATGCCGAGAGAGGGAGATAGCCCAGGGTCACTGGGCCTGCCCACCTCCTTGAAGACCAGACATCTCAGGAAACTTAGTCACTCTGAGAATAGGATTTATAAAGTCTCAATGGCATTTGAGATGGCTGACAAGCTTTCAGATGCCAGGTCTTGGGTACAGACACCGAGCATAAGATACTAGAGACGTGGAACTGCTTTTTCTTAATAAAGACCCTTCTTGGCAGGACACAGCGATGCGGTTTGGGCAAAGGGCAGGGTTGTTGGGTGAGGCAGAGCCCTTGTGCAGCATCCAGAGGAGCCGTCATGAATGAAATAGTGTTTTGGTAAGATATACAACATCCCTTGGGACTTCTTTCATTACACAGTGGGTCTCATTTACCTTCCTAAGTACTTTAACTTGGCCGGGGCTGTGTAATTGCGCTGTGGTTGAGGGAGGACCCGGCTTAATTCCTCACTCCTGGATCCGGGCGGGATGGATTTTCCACCTACTCATAGCATTCTTATACTGACATCCCATCACTGATTTCAGTGAGCTTCTGATTTGTATGCTTTGATTGGAAAAAGAGAAAAAAAAAAAAGTAAATCTATAAACTGAGAAAATCTATAAACATCTGGGATCATTTTAAGGAACGCCGCTTCTAAAAAGATTATCTTCTGGATGTATTCAGAAAATTTGTATTCCTAGGTTTTCAGCTTAACCTAAATTAGAATGTGTAAAATATTTGGACTTCAAGTAATTTCACTTTTTAAAAAAAATACCCTCTTCTCACAAGCATTGCTATTAAGAACCAAACTGAAGATATAATATTGTATATAAATAACTGAAGATATAATATTGTATTGTAAATATTTGCATGAAACTATAGTACTGAGAGAAGAACCCTTATTTTTTTCAGAACAACTTACAATTTTTGTATATTGGATTTCCCTTTTTTTTTTTTT
>VZRU01014409.1:40342-50429 GCA_013398155.1 Pedionomus torquatus
TGTAGCGTGATGGAAACTTGCTCTAGCTCTTATGGCTAAGGTTGGAAAGACTCCAGAATGTGTTTCCTGGTCCAAACTCTGACTGAGGCTGTGAATTGTATTTGAAGTGACTGCATTTGGCTACTTTAATTAAAATATTTGTGTGTGTATATATATGTGTATATATATATACATATATAACAATATAATAATATATATATTATTATATCCTGCATCCAGTGCATTCCTGCATATAAGAGAACTTTGTGGAGTCTTCAGTGGTGACAGAGTTCTGCTCATGGAAATCAAAATACAAGATTTTCTTGTACGAGAGCAATCTCCCATCATATTGCTCAGATGTTCACTCCATCAGATCTCTTTTCTTGGGGAACTCACCCAAGTAGGCATGGTCAGTGCATCCTTCTTTCTCAGATGTCCCATAAAGTGACTGCTGCAGATCGCTGCTAGGGGACAGGATATCCCAAGGGGTTGAAGTGTAGCTGGGAAGAGCATTGCTTGTGCTGGGAACAGTGCTCTGCTGGCTTCAGACTGCAGGAACACCTGGGGCCGTACTGCAGCCTGGCAGATGTACACGCTGACTTGCAGACCAGAGGGAAACCTCAGCACAAATCCATTTAATCCATATGACAGCACAGCAAAAATTAGTGTTCTAATTTTGTGTGCATTTGAACTTTTCCAAACGTGCTTGAGTTTATTGAAACAATAGCCCACACACATCCTTTTCAGGGCAATTTGCCTGATGGAAACCTGTAGTTTGCAGATGACCAATCCCTTAGTCACCTGCGCTGTGAAGAGTGCTGTGTGTACATTTAGGTTGTGTAATACAGGTACAAAAACATCATGACTCAGGCATGGACTTGAAAAGGAGAAAAGTGATTTAAAAGTACTTGCCAGATGATAACTGTGCTTATGTGCCTATTTGAAAAGATTTTCCCTTGTTTTCAGGAGCCACAAGCTGTTGGTCAACTCTGCTAAGCATTTCTGAGACAGAATTGTAGAAGTCCCAAGCACTAAGCTTTCCCACAGGAGCCGAAAATCAATCTTCAATTTATTCTTTAGCGAGAAGTCTTCAAGTGTGCAAATACTGTAAGTTCTGAAGTCGTGCTGGTGAGAACTAAGTGGCGGGTTAGATGTTCAACTCCTTAAGCTGCACATGTGACCCGATGGCCCTGTCCTGCACAGTGCGGAGGGTCTGTACAGCCTACCTTGAACGGTTGTTGAAAGCAATGGGAAATGTAATGGATAAGGGGCTTGGCACTTCAAAACAGAAGGCCTAAGTCGTGCACAGAATGGCAGCCATCCAAAAATGGAGCAAACATATCAGAGAGAAAATTTGCAAGACTCAAACTGTAAAATCAGAGAAAGAACTTCCAAGAGCATTACATATTTTACGAAGAAAAAAAAAATTCAGACACGGGTTAAATAAAATCAAGCCGTAATAATATCACTTATATCCTACTACATAGTGATGCAGTCTATCTTTTTCTAAAAATAATAAAAAAAATACACACAAAATAGATATGCAGAAGGAATTAATTAATTGCCAAATTTCAGGTTTGAAACATAAATCATTTGATTACAAAAGAGCACTTGAAGGCACTGATGTATCTTATTTGCTTTGCCTTTGCATAATTTAAGAACCCAATTGATATTTCTTAATTTGGTATTTTATGAAATTCCCTCCAGGCCCAAGCACTTTCATTCCAGATTTCCTCCCAGTACAGATTTTTCTATGGCCAAGTTCTAAGCTCTTGACACAAGTTTAACAATAGCAATACAAACATGTTACTATAAGAGTACCATTCCCTTTAATTTTTCCCTTTCATCACGTTGCAAGCACAGACAGAAAACATGAGCCTCTCCATATGGAATTTTAAAGAGGCAAAGATGGAGCCACGTCAGAAGGGATGCTGCTGAGGGGCTGGGAAATCTCAGGGCGAGAGTGTGCCACAGCTGTTTTGAGAAGACGCTTTAGACCTATAAATTTAAAGTTTTGATTTTGCCCCTCCTATTTCCCCTTTAATTGTGAGCAAAGATGACTAGATAGAAGCAGCGGATAGTAATAGTGTGATCCTGTGGAAAAAATACAGCGTGAAGCTTTGTGTTAGTAGCAATACTGCAAAATATCACTGGGATGCCCTTATTTATTTGGGCCTCGAATAGTTGTTTGCGGAGCAAAACCTCTTGTTATGGGTCTGGCTGAATGCAGAAGAAAAAGGAAATTCCTAAAACAGATTTAGGAGTGAGTGAGGTGCTTTTTCCAAGATTACCTATATCCAGCTCTGCTACTGCCTTTTTTCATCATTTAATGTGTACTCACTGTCTGTCTGAGCTGAAATTGGTATGTGAGAAAAGATGCATCAAGGTCAGCAATTAAAGTGACTTCATCTAACTTGTTCCGACAGTTGAAGTAGCCGTGTTTGATTTTGCTTAGGAAATCATTAGCACCTTAGCAGAAGGCAGGAAACTTTGATCAAGATGTGATAGATGCAGATCGATATAACGTGTAAAGATTTTATTTAGCTGTGGTATTGGCATCTGGCAGAAGAACTGGTTTACAGCCAGTTCTCTCAAGAAGTTTGGGGAATTGTTCAATACTGGCCTGGTGTTTTACATGGGAAATAACACAAGCAGCATTCGAGTTATGTTTTATATAATTCTTTTTTTTCAAATTCCTGCAGAGACTGTTTATCTGTATTTCAAGGTGCTTTTTTAATGAGTAGGTACATAAGCAGGTGCAGTCAGTGGGGCAATCCCAGCAAGCACAGAACTGACCAGGGACACCTCATTTAGGAAGATGAAAAAAGCCAGATTGTGCAATTGAGGAGCTGGACGGGGGCAGCTGCCCCATCCTGCCTGAGCAGAGCAGGGTTAGGAGCTTCAGGAGCATCCCACACACACATACACCCTCCCCACTAAAGGTCACTGTCTCTCACATCTCCTGCCACAACGGCTCCCCTTTCTTTCTTGTATTTTGTCAGGGTTACCTGCTTTAATTTTAAAGGTTTTTTTTTTTTTATTTTCCTATAAATGGCTGGCTTTGACAGAGCAGAGGAGGGAGCAGCCAGAGGGCTTGGTGGAGGTGAGCAGAGGCCCATCACCTCCTGACCTGCCTCAGCTGCAGCCAGGGACCAGGCACTAATGGTGCTTTTCTTCTAGCTGAGCTTAGGTTGGTTGCTTTGCAGTGTCATAGCAAATTAAATTCACATCCTATCTTAATCCAGAATTAATTTCTTAGTCACCTTCTCAAGTCATTTTCAGGTTTGAACAGCGGGCTGTGGTTGCATCGCCTGGCTGAAAGATGCTCACTGTGCGTTCAAAGTGTCCATCCCTTGCTGTCAGATGGGGACAGGCCAGCAGAAGCACGTAGCTCCTTCCCTTTCCCCCAGGCTGCAGAGGGAAAGCTTTGGGTGTGTTACAGCTGGGATAAAAGGAGCTGCGGGGGTCCTGGGGGCACTTAGAGGTCTTGACAAGCCCCACCTGGGGGTTCTCCCCATGCCCCCGGCCCAGGTGCTTTGAATCAGCAGAGCCCTGGGCCATCAGTCCTACCTGAGAACTGGACTCCGCCTCGTTCCTCCCCTGCCTGACCACGGACCACTGATTCAGACCTCAGCCTGGCCTCAGCTCTACCATGTCACCGTGGGGTGGCCCTTGTCCTGCTGATTTTGCCATTCCCATCCCTCAGGGAATGAGGTCCCCACCTTCCATGACAGGCATCTTGAGGTGGGCCCAGCTTTTGGTCTGGACAAGAATCAGCCTTACTGCATGAGGACACTGTTGGTGGAGGGGCTTCCTCTTTGAGATGACCTGTAAGTAGCCTGTGGGGAATAAGCTGGGATTTTCTTTGCTTTGGGATGGAGTGTGTCTGTGTTGATGTGGTTTGGGGTGCGGAGGGTGGCCTGGGTGAATACCTGACCAGTGGGGCCCACGCTTGGTGGTGGTGAGACCAGTCACCTCTCTGGTGGACGTGTGTTTTTAGCTCTGAACATCTGTTTTTCATGGAATCATGGAACAGTTTGTCTTGAAAGAGACCTTCAAGATCATGGAGTTCCAACTCCCCTGCCCTGGGCAGGGACACCTCCCACCACACCAGGTTGCTCCAAGCCCCATCCAGCCTGGCCTTGAACCCCTCCAGGGATGGGGCAGCCACAGCTTCTCTGGGCAATCTATTACAAGTTTACTGTTAGATCTAAAGGGATTCAGCTGTTTCTAGTCTGGTAGTAGCAGCGTTCATCACAAAAATGTAGGCTACATTCATGACTTTGTTGTCTTTTGGTGATTTTATCTTTTCTCCTGCCTGAAGCCATGAGCAGTTCCGAAAGGTCCTACAGCAGCACTATCTTACTCCTCAAATATTTGGCTGGAGACCTTACTTATGTGGTTCCCCCATACCCAAGTGCTGAAAGGATTCGTTCATTGTGAGGGTAATAAAGAGAATTTTGGTTTTTAAAGATACTTTAGAATTCTTTAGGATGTTTGAAGAGGGACGAGGGACTCTTGAATACCTCTCGTTTTGTCCTATCTGTACTCCTTAAAGCTGTTCTCTTTTGTCAGGATCCTGTTAATGTCGTTCCCCCTCTGCACTAGATCTGTATGGCATTTCCTTTGGAGGACAGGCATTTGCAATTCTTTATTTAATAATTCTTTATTTAATTTAAAGATATGGTCACATAAGTGTCTTTAGTGTTCTCGGGGGAAAGAAAGCTTAAAAAGAGGGTAGGTTCAGGTGAATAAGCAGGTTGGCATGAAGAACTACGGTATTTAACAGAGGAGAAGGTTCACACACTGACATATTTGCTGAGGTGTTTAAAGGTATGCAGCAGTCGGACGACTTGTTCAGATTTGAATTTATGTTAGGCTCGGCTCTGCAGAGGATGACAAGGGAGTGGAATTCTGGGCACGCCGCAGTCGGCAGGAGGTGGAGGCAGCGCTGCTCAGCTCGGTGCTACCCATGTCCCTTTCCGGATTTAGCCCATTCCCACTCCATGCATATCCTATTATTTACTCAGGTGGATGTTTCTATCATTACTTAACATTTACAATGCGCTTTTAGAATGATGATCCCAATTTTGTCGACTTCTCTGATTTTTCTCTGTCTTTTGGTAACTGATGCTTTTCTTGGACTTCAAGATTTTATTTGAAATACACACGGAGCGATTTGTAGCCTACAGCATCAGAGAAGAAGGAACAAGATCGAGAATGCATTTATTCTTTCAGAAAGTTTGTGATTTTTATGGCAATGATTAAAGGGAGGATAGTAGTGTTGCAATCAACGGAACCCAGATACTGCAACGAGTATTGCTTAATATAGAGAATCCATATACTTAAAGCCTAACTAGTACCTATTTTGAAAGCATGCTCAAAGGAGTGGAAAAGCTCAATAATTCAGTAAGCCTGACACCTCAAAGAGGCTGGGATCCTTCTTCTGAATCCCTCTTCTGTAGTAACTAAAGGAGGGCTTACATGCATATATACTGCATCTTTTCAAAGCACGTTGCAGCTCAGCTCAAGAGGGGATGAGGATACATCCACACCTCCTACTAGTAATGTGTCCCGCTCCTGCTGCCTGAAACACGGAGGCTTTCAAAGCCGGAGGAGAGAGCCCCGAGTTATTCCAAATCCAGTGTCCTATTAATGAGAGTTAACCATCACTTGGGGTGGGAGTAGTTCTGTCGCTTCCAAATCTGTGTGTGTTGGCTTTTCAACCCCAGTAAGATCCAAGGCTCCAGTGGTATGAGCCAGAGAATGAAATACCAGAAGTACATGAATTATCACACCGCACACACCCCAGTTTTTCTCCCATTCCTGATTCATGTCCTTTGAAGTATTCCACTTTTTCTCCCTTCCCATAAAAAGCGCTGGGGATAGAGGAAGAGCTATAAAATATTCCCAAATAACCCCTCACAGCTACAAATAATAAATATTTAATATTTTGAGTTATTTATGTTTTGTGTGTTCCCAAATAGCATTTAATTTCTTCCACTCTTCCCTTCCTCCAGCTTTATTTAAGTCTCATCCCTTGCCTGTCAAACTTTCGTGCACTCTTTGTAACAGCTTGCTTCCAGGTGAGTTTTCCTGGGCTTCCTCAGCCCGTCTTCTGTGTCTTGAGAGATTTCTTGGTAAGACTCTCTCTGTAGTCCAGATATGACTAAGTGATTAACAAGGAACTTCCACTGAGTGGTTTTCCCTGACTCTCACAATCGAGTGAGTAGAGAATAAAGTAAAAGAAATAAGCAAAACAAATGATTCAGAAGAGGGATCTTGGTTTTTCTTAAGCCATATCTACTAGGAGAATGGTAGGTGTAAATTCCAGCTTTAAAATGCAGGCTTTTGATTTTTATCTCTGTCACACATCTGTCCTTTGGCAACAGGTTCCTCTCGAGTGGTGAGTGAGTGGTGAGTGAACTCCTTGAGCTGGAGCTGCGCATGGTTGGCCTCTCCCCAGCTGATCCAAGCTCTTGTGGCTCGGGATCCTCCTGGTTCCTTCACTCTCTCTGCTAACCTCCCACCCTTTGCTATAAAGGGGGTTCAGATCTGCAACGCTTTGGATGATGGTACAAGACAGTAATCTGTCCTTATCTCAGAGTATTATGTTAATTGTGTATCAGAAGCCATTGAATAAAATGACAACTGAGTTTTCACCCTGTGTACTCCACAGTGGAAAGCCAAATATTTCTTATGCAGTGGCTACTACCATTAGTATCTCCATGGAATATCCATATCTCCATGGAATGTCTCTGGGATAAGGTTCTTGATGGCGTCATTGTCTTTTCAGCAGTTGGACAGATGTAACTACACATGAAATATAGTGAACTAGAACGAGCCAGATATTTCCACAACAAAAAATTGGTGTATCTAAAAATAAAGCAGCTTTATTAATTATTTTAAAAACTGCAGTTTTACTCCCATTCAAAGTCTGAGGTGGACACTCCTATCTCAGCTTGCTCCTACCCAGCCTGCTGTCTGTGCTGCACCACACTGACACTGTGCAGCCTCTTCCCTGATTTTTTAATATAATTCAGCCAATTCAGACCTGATAAAGGAAGATCCCAGTTTGTGATCCCACCAAGCATGCGAGAGGAGTGGGAGCAGGGGAAGAACATAGCAGGGGTGGACACTGGCTGAAGTTCCTTCTCTTTTCCATCTCCTCATGTTTCAGCCAACAGTAGTTTCAGCCAACAGTAGTTATCCCCCCAGAGTCCCCCTTGTTCAGAGCCAACGTTGGCTGTGTTATCCTAATAAACTTGTGTCAAAAGTGGCTCTTGGAGGTAAAAGCCAATATGAACAGGCTGATGTGTGTCTTCTCTGTGTTCTGTTTCTTTATTTCTCCTTGGGTGTCATCACAAGTAACAGTCTAGTGAAGTAAACACATCTTTCACTCAACTATGTTTTTCTTAAATATGAACGAAAGGCTCAGTTTTACAACTTGTGCGTTTTGAGCAGGCCTGTCTTTGGTGGAAAAACTGTGTAGGATTGGGTCAAAAAAGGAGCAGTCTGTGGTGCGCTAGACGGTAGCTACGTCAGGTGGTAGCGTTGTCATTTATATGACAATGTTCTGTATTGTGCGTTATCGGCTATTTTACACATTAAGACTTCTCAGTATCTTTTTGTTGAAAGCTGCCCCAATATTTTTTCCCAATTAAGAGCTGCTGCTCTTCCCCGCAAGCTCTTTGTGCCTCTAATAAAGCCTGCTTTCTCCCAGGCAATCTTGAGGCATGCTGGGACCAGGCAGACGGCCACGTCCTCTCACTCCAGCGCTGGCCTATGACCTTACAAGTAGGGTCAGTCAACACGCTACAAAGCTTTCCTCGCCGTTTATCAAATAACAAAGCAAACCAAATTACATAGTTTCTATAGCAGGGCACTACAGTATGTAAACTGCGGAGAGGGCTTACGCTGCTTGCTCATTCTGCGGTGCCGACGACATGAAAGGCCCTTTCGTTCCAGTGCCGGAGCCCGTATTTGCCTGTCTCACCTATTACCAGGCAACAAAGGGGCTGCAGAGGTTGAGCAAGCAAATGGAAAATGAAAATGGAAGGAAAAAAAAAAAAAAACACAATCCACAATCGCCTGGCTTCGAAGAAGTGTTTGTCTAAAATGTATGCAGATGCATCTTGGGCTGTTTATAGGTGGTCAGGGCCCCTTTCTCTGCTCTCTCTCTGCATTAATAGAGTCAAAGAAAGGTTGAGACAATGTCTCCTTTTGCTGCGTAATATATTTATCCTCCTAACTGGTGAAGTGCTCGATAGCTGTCATGATTAATCAATTATATTAGTATTTCATCTCGGGCAGTCCCAGGCCCGCGTGTCGCTGCAGATGTATTTTCAGAGCTGCACAGCAGCATCACCAGTGCTGCCAAATGAGAACGCAACATCAAGTGGAGTTTGTCGTTGTGCAGAAAGTCTGCTCAGAACTGCTAACAAGTTAAGCAGTGGAGAGACATCCTCTTCAAAATCTAGAAAGAATCTACTGCTCCAGGGTATGGATTCCCATTTCTTGTCCATTCACTGAATTGCAGAATGAAACGGGGCTGGAAGGAACCTCTGGAGGTCTTCTAGTCCATCCCTCCTGCCAAAGCAGGTCCACCCAGAGCAGGTTGCACAGGAACATGCTCGTGTGGGTTTGGAATGTCTCCAGAGATGGAGACTCCACCACTTCTCTGGGCAGCCTCTGCCAGGGCTCTGCCACCCTCAAAGGGAAGAATTTTCTCCTCATGTTTAGATGGAACTTCTTATGTTCCAGTTTGTGCCCATTTCCTCTTGTCCTGTCAGGGGGCACCACTGCAAACAGACTGGCCCCATCCTCCTGACACCCATCCTTTAAGTATTTATAGTGGTTGATCAGTTCCCCCCCAGCGTTCTCTTCTCCAGACTGAAAAGACCCAAATCCCTCAGCGTTTCCTCATCAGAGAGATGCTCCAGGCCCCTCCTCATCTTTGTAGCCCTTTGCTGTACCCTCTCCAGCAGTTCCATGTCCTTCTTGAACTGGGGAGCCCATAACTGGACGCAGTACTCCAGATGGGCCTTTCATCCTGCCAAGGTGAGCACAGCTGGATTGGTGTAGACTGATGGTGTGCAAGCAAGCTCTGTCCGTTTTGTCTGAGCTCTGTGAAGTGTCCCTACCCTCAGCTAGGGAAGTGGCCACAGGCATTAGAACTCGATAATCTTTCAGGTCCCTTCCAGCTCTGACCGTTCTATGATTTAGGGATAGTCGCCAGGCTGCTGAGAGTGCTGGCCCTGGAAGGAAATGTGTGCCTACAGGCTAGATTTTGGTGGAGTGCTGGCTTTTCTGAAGGATAAATGATGGTAAGGACTTGCGTTCCCCCTCTGCTTGGCAGTGGCGAGAGCACATCTGGAGCGCGGTGTCCAATTCTGGGCACAGAAGCGGCAGCGTGAGAGATGTGGGCATGTTGGAGTGAGTCCAGCAAAAGGCTACGAAGGTGATGAAGGGTTTGGAGCATCTGTTATGTGAGGAGAGGCTGGGAGAGGTGGGATGTTTGAGCCTTACAGACAAGAAGAGATCACAGGGAGACCTTATCCATGTGAATAAATACCCGATGCCGTGGGGAGTAAAGCAGATGGAGGGCCAGGCTCTTCACAGTGGTGCTCAGTGAAAAGACAAAAGACAATGGGCCTAGATTAAACAGAATGTCCTGTATTTTAAACATAAGAAAGCCTTTTTTACCATAAGGATGATAGAACACTGAAAAACATTGCCCAAGAGGTTGTGGAGTCTGTCCCCTTGGAGATACTCAAAAGCCAAGTGGACATGGTCCTGGGCACCCTGCTCCAGCAGACCCTGCTTCAACAGGGAATTTGAACTAGATGGTTTCCAGAGGTCCCTTCCCAGCCCGTCTGTCCTGGGTGATCCCGTGGCTCAGCAGTTGCAAAGGGTGAGCACAGAACCTCTTCTGAATCTGAATCTCAGTGCTGTTGAAGAGCTTCCATGGATATAAAAGGTGGGACCTACGTGTGGAGGGCAAACATCCTCCCTCTGAAAAGGAAGGTAGTATGCAGTGGTATGAGGGTATCTGCACACATCCACAGTGAAACTTTTCTGACTTCCCTTTTTTTTTTTTTTTTTTTTT
>VZRU01014409.1:50456-74796 GCA_013398155.1 Pedionomus torquatus
TTTTTTGGAATCAGCAAAACGGTTGTTTTAATGGAAGGAGCTTATCTAGGCAGAAAGTAGAGAATCCTTCCCAAGGAAACAGAAGCCAAGGGTGAGTGCAGCAGGATGAATGGTGGTTGCACAAGAGTTGGCAAATGCAACTATTTCCAAATATAATGACATTAAGTGTTCATTGTGAAATTAGATCGGCTTTTTAAGAGCTGCAGGGTGAAAAAACACAGTATTCAGCTAATTAGACAAAGTTAAAAGATAATGTTAAACACTTTCCCTTCAAAACGTATTTGTCTGCACTACCATGCATTTTAAAATAGAACTGCTTGAGATGGCAGTGTTATCAAGTGATCTGCCATTAAAGGAATTATAATTCAGGTCTTTTTAATTCCCTATTGTGGAAATCTTTAAATTAGAACATATCTAAACTGTACAAATCGGTAGTTCTCCTAGAACAATGCTGACACAGTTCTCTGATGTTCATTAAAAATTTTTATGCCTTGATTTCTATATAATGGAACGTGAGGAAATTGAACTATACTTACTGGGGTTTGTGCCTGATCCAGCTAATTACTATAGTGTCTGCCTAACTTTAAACGTGTAAGTTGGTAAGACTACTGACGTGCTTAGATGAACTGCAACTCTAGTCCCCATTCTTCATCTGGAGTGCCGTGAGTCAAAGGCTATCGCTTCCAAGAATACAAGTCGAGTAGTTAGTCATCAAACGTGTATCCAGCCGAGACTATTAAAACTGACATCAAATGAATGGTTACTTTTGATAACTTACATCTGGGCGTTTAAAACCAGGCCTTACTCTTGCACGTGCTTATCGGCTGTTGGAAGTGCATTGCTCAGCAACTTTGAGGTTCTTTAATAGACTCTAGCAACAAGAAAGCTTGGTGATGAACCTCCTTTGTAATTAAAAAACCTCCTATTAATCATAGACAAAATGTTCTGTATTTTCAACAGATATCTTATAATCTTTCCATAAGAAAGCAATTTGCATATATATTTTTTTTTTTTTTCTAGAGCCAAAGGACTGTAACATTAACTACTGTCAGACAAATAATGTTACTGAGTAGGTATTTCCATTCTGTTTAGCTTTTTACTTTTTTTTTTTTTTTTTCTTTTTATGCTAAAGCTCTTTGAGATTGAAAGAAGTGGTGTAGAAGTGGGTCATAATTTGAAACAGGCATTTGGTTCATACTGGAAGTTTAATGTCATGGGGTTTTTGTTTTGGATAAGATTTGCTGTCCTCCTCCTAAAGATATCACACGGCCAAATTATTTATTTTGCTCTTCTTATCCCAGATCCTGCTTATACCAAAAAAAAAATAAAAAATCTAGTGATGTGCTTATCCTTAAGCATGTGCTTCCGTATACCCTTATGTAAAGATGTGTGTACTGGTGTAGCTTGGTGAATTAAGGACCAGAAGCGTAGAGTAATTTGATTATGAAATGTACTTGTCTGTCCCTGGGGGCCGTAGGCATGCTTTCAGTATTTAGTATAATATTTTCAGTCTTTGCTGCAAACGGAGCCACCGCAAAACAAATCTGAAAATAATTCTGCAACTCATGCCACATGTCTGCGATTCCACACGTCATCTGCGCCTGGGGAAGCAATGAGCTGCTCCTGGCAGACCTTCCAGCACGGTAGTGCTCAGCCTTGGGGACAAATCTCTGTGTGATCAGGGTCACCCCGTGTTCAGGCCTTTGAAGAAGGTGCCTAACTGTCTCGCAATCTGTGTACCATAAGGAGCTACTAAGATGCAATTGTTCAGATAATTAAAAGTACATTTCCAAGCAGTAATTGTGAGGTCATGCACTGCCATTCAAATATTTGACTTCATATAATTAAACAGTGCGTTACTGTTCCTTACAAATACATTCTGGCTGGAGAATTTTATCTTATTGCTTTTATTTGGGATGTATCTGGAGAATATTGTGCCTGGCGTGGAAGCTAGTTACTAGCTTACTGAAACTCCTTTTTTTTTTTATCCCCCCAGAGTTGTAAGGGGATTTTCTTAGCCTGTCTCAAATTAACGGAGTGCACTTGAAAGAAACTCCCAGTTCTGCTTTTGTCTGCTGATGGCAAGACTCCCACAGGCTCCTGTAGAAGTTAGTCTGGGCATAGAGATGAAAAAGATGTTGTTAATGCTGTGGGAAACCTTGCATATACGGGGAAAAAATTGAAGGACTGTCTTTGTAAAGGCTCTGCCCAATGAACTCCTGACCAAATTGACCCAAACAAGTAATATTACTAGTTAATAACATCCTAAACCAGTTGTTTGTCAATATTTTTGTATTATTTTCTATCTCAGAATGACACAATAAATTTCTAAGCTGTTTACGTATCAGAAAAAAAGGGATGGAGGATAAAGTTTTCTTTATGCTTTTTTTTCCCTTACTTTTATCAGATATAATATTTAAGGGAATTATACAGTATTTTCAGGAGAAAAAAAGAATGTCCTAGACGAATGGTACTTGCTTTGGAACTGGTTTTGCTGTGATTAAAGTAACAAGTGAATCGAATCAGTGCTCTGTGAAGTTTCAGTTGGAAACAAAAGAAATGATAAGAATTTGCCTTTTTGCTAAAGCTAGATTTTGTCAAACTTGAAATGGTTTCTGATAACATGAAAATGTCATAATGCAAACTTGCACAGTGTATAAACGCTTTAAGTTCCTTTTTTCCTTTTTAAAGTATCTTCTCTTGGACAGAAGGGCAAATTCTGCCAAGTGGAGCTACTTTCACCTTTGCGTGATACGGATGTAATTTAAAGTAGCCCTAGGTGGTGTTCTTCCTATTTATTTAAAGTATTTATACAAGAATAAAAGCCATTGAGATGAAACATCACATATCTGGAGCAGCCTGTCTGCGGTAAGAATAATATTGATTGCGGTGGCAGAAAACTGTGAAGCCAGGTCACCTTCCAGCCATTGATTATTGATTGTCTTCTTCCAACCTGCCAATGATGGCTGCATTAATCGTGCTGCTGAACTTAGCAATTTCTTACGTTGCTTATTTTTCCCTATTTTACCTCCGTCCATTTTCCTAAAATGATTGCAATGCAACAGCCATTAAAAAAAAAAAAAAAAGGCTTGAAATAGGAGCTAGAGGAGTTTAAAAGAAAAATGTTTTTAAAATGCTGATGGACAACATTAAATAAAATTAGTGTCGTTACAGTTCTCTTGGCGAGACTTAGCCAAATTGGGGAATGCAGACAGGAATAAGAAACCCAGGAAGAAATACAATGGGCTGCTAGGGGAAGATTTTTGGAAGATGGCAAAGAAAAAAAGAAAAAAGGAGTTGGTCTACAGCCCTATGTTAAATGTTTTATTTTGGCAGTTTGTTTTGGTAAGACAGAGTCCGGAGGAGGGCCGTGAAGATGCTCAGAGGGCTGGAGGACCTCTCCAATGAATACAGGCTCTGAGAGAGCTGGGGCTGTTCAGCCTGGAGAAGAGAAGGCTCTGGGAAGACTTTATTGTGGCCTTTCAGTTCTTAAAGGGGGCTTATAAGAAAGATGAGGACGAGCCTTTTGGCAGGGCCTGTTGTGACAGGACAAGGGGTAATGGCTTTAAACTAAAAGAGGGAAGATTCAAGCTAGATAGAAGGAAGAAATTTTTTACAGTGAGGGTGGTGAGACACTGACCCAGGTTGCCCAACAAGGTGGTAGATGCTGGAGGGGCTTTGAGTGATCCGATCTGGTTGAAGATGTCCCTGCTCATTGCAGGGACGTTGGACGAGATGACCTTTAAAGGTTCCTTCTGACCCGAGCTATTCTATGATTCTGTGAACGTGGCATTAATATGGGACCTCGTAACTCCTCTTCTATGTCTGCTCGGTGCTGCAGGGATGGAGGATGTGGCACGGGTTGTCTCCGGGAATGAGTACATATCATGCTTCTTTCCCAGTGATGGAAACTCCCATTCTTATCTAAGTGATGAGACATAACCTCTCCTGTGCAAAAAAACTCTCGAAGCTGGATTGTGTAGAAACTAACCCGGTATATCTGAGATGGATAAAGAGGAAGAAAAGAACGTAAAGAGTCATAATTTTAAATAGTAAGCAACAACAGTCCTAGGAGAGAGAGAAAATGAGATAATTTGTATCATTTATATCCAAGCATTTCCTTTTGAACTCTGTATCCCTAGTTCTGTTTAGAATTAACTTGCCTCAATATGGGGACACAGAAGACTGATTTCATGGAGTGATTAGATGGAAACACTTAAATGCACAGCGTGGCCGTGCCAAGCCCTGTTACTGGAAGATTTGTTTCTACCTCCTTATATTAGTTGCAGCAATACTCGCTTAAAGTGCTGATGAAATGGACGCTAAACAAAAGCTTTACAAGCATTTTACTTTGGGAGTCAGGAGACTTGCAGGCTGAAATCCTCAGTGAGCAGAGGGGAATGCTTCATTCCCTGCCCTGGAAGCTCCTGGGTGCTCTAACGTGGCCTTGGGTGGTTTGCATGCATCCTCAGTTGGTATGGTCACAGTTTTCTTGCTTCTGATGCCTAACTGTCCCTGAAATTCTGCTAGAGCAGGCAACCTGAGGGATCAGATCCTTCACAAGAGTTACTTTTGACTGGGTGGGTTGCCGTCATGGTTTCAGCCAAGTTTACCAAAACCAGATTGACAGATGGCCCTTCCTCCACCCAAAAGGAAAGGAGAGGAAGAGATAAGAGAGATTTAGGAGTTTAGAAAGAACTAAACTACTTGATTTTAGCATTAATACCTCTTTAAAGTAAGAAGAAACTAATGAACTAGATACAGTCTATACAAAACCATATCAAGTTCCCAGGATGATGCTCATGTCACCTGCAGACATCAGGAAAAGTCCGAAACTGGACTCGGTGATGGACAGGAGCTGGATTCCAGATCTGGAGTCAGGAACGCTCAGATTGGGGTCAGAGACAGGTGAACAGACAGGGTCCTCCTTGGATGTTGACCATGGAAGAAAGAGAGTTGACCCTTTGATGCCTCAGCTTTTCTACTGAGCATGATGTGGATGGGATGGAATCCCCCAGCTGGTCAGGTTTGGGTCCCCTGTCCTGTCCCCTCCTCCCCACAGGGGTGACCCCTCGAGGCTTTTCCTCTTCCCACCCTCCAACGGGGCAAATAAGGCAATTCCCTGCCCTTGGTTGTTCCAGCAAAGAGGATGAGCAAGGGCCTCTCTGCACCATCCCTTGGGGTCATCAGGTCTCATCGCTGGGACAGTGAGCAGTTTCTGAACAGTGTGCTGGGAATTGCAGGGTTTAGTGAGTTAGAAGAGGCCCAGCTAAAAAAGTAAAATTGTAAGACAGAAAATTGGTTCATTTTACCTCAAACCAGGGCAGTTGTGGTGGTTAGCATAGCAATTTCCAGGAGATGTGTGTTGAGCTTTCTTTGTATGTGTTGTCTGCATTTTTTTGAGCAGCTGGTGAGTGACTTTGAGCAACCTTTTCATTTCCAAGTTTAAGAATTGGATCGACAGAGCTGTTGTGGCACCCTCTAGATGATTGTCAGAGTTCTGGTTGCTGTTCTGCAGCTTCATCTATTTAATGATTAGAGGGATGGAGCACCTCTTCTATGAAGACGGGCTGAGGGAGCTGGGGCTGTTAAGACTGGAGAAGAGAAGGCTCCGGGGAGACCTTAGAGCAGCCTTCCAGGATCTGAAGGGAGCTCCAGGAGAGCTGGAGAGGGACTCTTGGTCAGGGAGATGAGTGATAGGACAAGGAGTAATGGTTTTAAACTGGAAGAGGGGAGATTTAGATGAGATATTAGGAAGAACTTGTTTGCTGTGAGGGTGGTGAGGCACTGGAAGAGGTTGCCCAGAGAAGCTGTGGCTGCCCCATCCCTGGAGGGGTTCAAGGCCAGGCTGGATGGGGCTTGGAGCAACCTGGTGTGGTGGGAGGTGTCCCAGCCCAGGGCAGGGGGGTTGGAACTGGATGATCTCTGAGGTCCCTTCCAACTCTAACCATTCTATGATTCTATTTTTTTCTTTTTAAGCATACGTGAACAAGAACATGTACAAACACGTGACTCCATTTGTGGTCCTTGTGTGCTTCATGTAGTGAGCATTCACGTTCTACTAAAGTAATGTACTCAGCCTGTGATAACCCCTGAATATATCCCAGCTGCAATAACAGTCCTGCTGTGCTATGGTGCATGCATGTATTCGGAGGTGCTCCAATTCTAGCTTAAGATACAATGAGTGGTTGTGATTATGGGCAAGAGGAAAGGAAAAGGTTGCCTGACCTCTTTCAGCAATGTAGCCCATGGTTTATCCCCAAATGCCCACAAACACCTGTATGGATTATATACATGGGCAGCACTGCTCCGCAGAAACCTCTCAAATTGGACGAGTGTCACGGAGGAGACGCGTGGAGTTTTCACGAAGGAATAACTAGAACTTGACAAGGCTCCAAGAGATATCAGAGAAAAGGTGTATTCATCCACAAGGGTGCCGTCCTTAGTCCTTATGTGCTCAAATCAAGGCATTTGTCTGGGTCTGTGCTTTTAAAGCCTGAATCAGCAAGTGCTGAACAAGCCACCGATAGCTGGTTTATAGCCATTTTCCACTCACCTGCAGCGCTGTGCTTGTGCCACTGACCTCCAATGAACATCCCCTCCCCAGGCAGGTCAGGAAACTAGACCTTTGTCTGTCTTTATTCTCCTTTCACTTGTGATAAAAGCTGGTTCCCCAACCAAAAAAGTGCTCTTGAAGAGCAGCAGCACTGACAAATGTCCCGTTTGAAAACACCGAGGCATTCATGAGTCCATGCAGCAAAAGCATCCTGGGTTTCTTTAGCTACTGGTTTAATTGAACTACGTACAATATAATATTGATGTTGCTCTTACCCAGTTTCATAATATAGGAGCGTTCAACACTTTGTAATACTCATTGTACTTATGTGTTCGTTTGATTCTCAATGTATTTAACGGTTTGCAAATGCGGAGGACAGAAAGTATTAATTTTCCTTTTTGTATGTGCTTTGCTGAAGAGGTCAGGCAAGATTTCGAGCAGAGCTTGCCGTGCTAATGGCATAGCTCCGGACACATTATGCATGCCAGAAAAAGAGCATCTGTAAATGTTGTTACAGAGAGATAGATGTACCATGACGTTTCAAAGGCCTGGAGAGGCATGTGGAAGCTGCTTCTGATAATACAGCTGACAAATTAATGATTGCTGGTATGAAGGTCTTAGAAAGCTTTCCTTTTTTTAAAATATCATAAGTCTGGCCATGTGGATTTTGGATATGTGGAAAAAAAATTGAGTTAAAGAGCTGCTAATTCAGGCTGTTGCAATAACAATTCCAAACCCTGATTTTAAAGGTCACCTCTGCCTTAAATGGCTTGAAAGGCAGTACCTTTTGTAGATACAGTGGGAAAGAAGCAACGCTCCTCATCCCTGCCTTTGATGACGAGGTGGAACATTCCTTAGGGAAATTTGTCTAGTGAGACAGGTTTCCAGGTTGGTGCTATAGGGCGGATGCATCTGGTATATCAGCATCTTCTTCATTCGTCTTTTCCACACGTTATCATGTTAGTACCTCATATCCACCCTTCCCACAGACAGCTGTGGCTTCGGTCTGGTGTCTTGTTTAGGTGGGGTAACAACTGCCCAAGTGTCACAATTTGCCTATTCCTTCAAATTATACGCAGTCTGCTCGAAGACCATTCCATTCTTCTTTTTTTTTTTTTGACAGGGGATTTATTAAATAAAAATGAGGAGGGTAGTATTGTTATCTGAGAAGATCAGATGTGTCATGTAAGCTGTAGAGTCAGGCACCTGCATCCATCAAATATTTAAGACAACATCTTAAGATAAAATGAAGCACAATTTTTTAATTTTATAATCCCTTCCTACAGTACAAAAACCATCCCCCTAGATACTCAGTTTCTAAAGGAAAGAAGACGTAAAATTGCATTTGATAATCAAATTTCTCCACCTGTGTCCCTGTTCTTTAAGTGTATGTTTAAAATTACGCACTGATACTTTTCAAAAAATTTCAGTAGATTTCTTACCTTTGCAAGATGATTTTTTTTCCCCGTGCTACTCAACTCCTCTCTATATTCCTTGAATTATTTTTTTTTACAGCAAACAATTCTGTATAAAGTACTAAACAAGTGTCATTATAACGTTATTCATAGTGCTCTCTGGAAGCATAAATTCAGAATTAACATCATACTCAAGAGAAGCTGAACGCATTTTAATAGATGTCCCCAGTGACTTCAGTGTCTGGTAGCCAGACAGAAACAAAAAGCCTACACGGTACAAGATGTTCTGAACTTTTCTATCGGAAGACGATAATAGGAGTTGTTTGCTAAGGTGCAGAAAACTGCAAAACAGATTAGACTGGGGAGAAGATTGTTCAATAGCCCTGTTCAATAGTGTCTATCTACTAATTGCAGCCAGTTAGGATGAAGTGAAAGATCCAGCTCTGCTTTGTCTGATTTTTGTAAAAGCAGCAAAAGCGGTGCGTGATTTCGATGCAGAAGGACATCTGTAAATGAGGAGAGGTTCAGTGAAGTATTTCGTTTCAGTAGCAGTAAAAAGAGCCTACTGCTCAAATCATTAACTGGCTAAAAATCTAGCATTCTTTTCGAAGACTTTACAAGTTTACATTAAGCATGCTTTCAGTTGTCAGGCTCCTGTTGTGACATATTGTTTGAGTCAGACTTCATCAATCTACAAAGCATTACTTGAGGTCTGGTGGCATGTGTGTACACTCAATATACTGCGTACGACTGGAAGTGATACAGGATTCTGTAATTACTGCATTTCTTTTTAACCCATAAATATTTGGTGCATTAAATTTCTGCCCTGCATTTTTTTTTTTTTTTTCAGAAAGCAATTAGTTGGTTGCTTTATCTGCACAAAGTAGATAAAATATCCTGGTATTGATGATTTTTCATGTGCAGATGTTTTTCCTTTTAGCACATCTGTATGCAATAAATCTATTTTCTGTGTAGGAATGGTATTTTATTATATGATTTAATATGGAATCTTGAATAAATAATTTAAATTGGAATTCTTTCTTTGGGAGCACACCAGAATTATTTTCCATAGCTGAGCATACCACATATATCCTTCTTTTGCACATAAATCCATTAGCCAATTGCTTTAAAAAAGCAATAGTTTTACTAATACTGCATTACACATAAATATATCTATGTTAAAAATTATTTTATGTGTAGCCTGCCCGGATTGTAGTTGTTTCTTATGTTTCTCCTAGTACAGATGTGCGAGCCTGGCAGATGGGGTTCGCGGCTACATTTGTGGCCTTGGCAGCAAGGAATAGGTGCACGGAGGGAAGAGTGGGGAAGTTGGTTTCCTTCTGTCTGTCTGTCTTCTGTCAGTCAGGCAGCAGTGGGATCGAGGCGGATGCAAAGCCAAGCCTCCTGTACTATAAAACCTATGTATGTTAGTGTCTAAGGACAAAATGATTTCTGGAGAGAGTGGAGCCAGCCGTGCACGCTCCCCAGGCAGAACGTTGGGTTAGCGAGGAACGGCTTTAATCCACAACCAGTAGTTCACCCACGAGATGCCAAAAGTGGGACTAGATGAGTTCTTCACTGTAATTTTAAGTACCAAATGCAGTGAGACTAAATCATTAGGGTGGCACAAGAGGTGAAGGGTTGTGGGGGCAGTGCGGTCCCTGGGGAAGCGAAGACACCGAGTCCCATTCTTCTGTAGGGTCTCGCTTCACAGAAGGTCTGGGAGAACATAACTCCTGCAACCTTTCTGGTTCGTCTCCCAGAGCCATTACCCAAGTGATGCTAAAGCAGCCACACAGGACCCTTCCTCAGCAGCAGAATCCCAGGGTCCATTACCTAATTCTACACTGAAAGAAGAACCACCGTTTCTCGCAAGGGAATCTGGCTCTAACGATGGATGAACGTGAAAGAAGATGCCTCTCCTCGGCCAGTCCTTGTCGTTCTCTCCCTGAGAAAGCAAGATAGGCAAATGGCGAGTAGTTTCCTTTCTTCAGCGTTTCTGTTTTCCATTTTAAATAGCTAAATGGACCGTGTGACTCTTTGTGATATCTGTGGTCAGAAGGCAACAAACTGTTTCCTCGCTGTGTCACCATCCAGCAGGTAGCTACGTGACTGTTTTGTAGGGTTGGTTTTTTTGGTCTTGTTGTTTTTCCTGCCAAATCTCAGCAGCCAGCTAGTTAACTTTATTACCAAAGAGAGCGCTTCTGTGTGATTATGGATAGTTCAGAGGCTTTGGCTCTTGTTTCTCCCGCTGGTCCATTGGAATTTGAGGATTATCGGGCAATAGTGCAAAGGGGTTTGTATCCTTTGTCTGCCTTTGAAGGGTTGGTTGTCTACATATATAAATATATGTATATAAACAAACATATTCAGGGCTGAAACAAATCCGTTTGGAGCTATTTGTTTGCTGGGTGTTTATTTCTCCTGATAGCAGGAGTCAGGTGCTTTCTGAAGTATTTTATTTGTGGTGTCAGCGTCCTGGTGCAGCCAGACTGAGCATATATTATATATTACAAATATCTATTCCTAGATACTATTCCAATTTTTTAAGTAATGCCCTAAATCCTTGTCAACTGATCTCTGGTAATGTTTTCAGAAGTAACCCTGGGCATCAAAAGTTTTTGAGGGTTTTTTTTTTTGGCCTTTTTTTTTTTTTTTTTTAAATTGCTGGTTTAAAGCAGAAACATGTGCTGCTTGCTAAGCATATGGTGTTCCCTAGTGCTATCAACATGACTGTTCTGGCTTTTATTCTTCAGGACGTGAGCCTGCGTATCCGTGTGTATACTCTGCCTAGATTGGGAAGTGCTGTCCGTGAATCTGACCACCTCCTTGGCTGGGCCACAATAAAAAAGCCCGTGATGCTTTTTGGTCGTGGCTGAGTGACTCTATGCTCTGGTCAGAGCAGCATGTCCCAGGGCCAAAGCACAGAAACCGTACTGGTTTTGCTTCCAGCCTTGAAGGCTGGGGTCTTTGTGGGGCTGGGTCGGGTTTTTTTGGGGTGTAGGGGTGTGTGCACATTTTGTCTCCAATCTTTGCCCCCGTAACCAGTCTGGGATTGGGCAATAGAACCTGGGAACCAAGAGGTTAGGAACCTTCATGTGTTAGGCAGCAGGAGTAACGTGTGGCTTGGCACCGGTGAGGTCTTCTGACTTGCGATCCCAGACGTAGAAGGCAACTTGACTGGGCTTGCAGGGCGGAGCATTTGCTAATATCTAGTGCAAGAGAAGCTTTAAACTGCTTTGAGAGAGATATAATGGTCCAGTAGGTGAGGAGCAAGGTAAGGCAGCATTCTTGGTTTCTATCCCTGGCTCTGCCAGCTGCTTGCTGTGTGACCTTGGGTGAAAGACTTATTTTCTCAGCGTCTCAGTTTACGCATTAGTGAAATGAGAGTAATGATACTTACCTATCTCGCTGGGGCTTTTTGAGGCTTAATTAATTGATGTTTGTAAATCACTTCGCGATCCTCTAGTGAAAGTTGTTAGAGAACTGCCAAGTATTTATCCTCTCTGTTGGTTTTTTTGGTTTTTTTTTTTTTTCCTCCTGCTAGTCTGCACTAATCCATCTAATATCTAAAAGCGTGCTCACAGCTAGCAACAGATAATAGCCAAATTGCTCTTAACAGGAGATGTATGGAAGCTTTTACAAAATTACTTTTGCAAATTGCCATGCTTTTTGAAGTACCACGTGCAGGGATGCAGTGAAGCGCAGTGCAGACAAGTGTCTGTGCTACTTGCTGAGCTGACTGCGGTTGTGATTTCTCATGTAATACCTTTCAACAGGTCCAAATGTGTAGGACTGTTTTGAATTTCAAATATGCCTTTCTTTTAATTGATTTGCCTTCGGAAAATTCTTTGGAGCTCCTAAAATTTTTTTTCCTATGTTTTTGATTTCACATAGGCATGCCAGTAGTTGGAATGCATGTCTTTTAGATTGGGGCAGCAGATGAGCATATAGATTGAGTACTATTTCTTATTTTGTGGTTTCATCTCAATCTGGGAGGAGCTTACAGACTGTCCTGCAAGATGTTTAAAGTGGGCAGAACCTTCAAGTGCTATAAAGCCTTGTGGAAGCCCATGGCTGCATCCTTGTAGGTACAGCATCATCATAAATTCCAATCCTCATTTGCTTTGCTGGTGTAAAGAACTAGTTTCTGACCCGGGTAACGCACTGAAAACACAAATGTGAGGAAATACAATCAATTCTTACTCAAAATGTGCCTTGAGACCTGGCAGAGTGCAGGTCTGAGCACAAGGGCAGGAGGTTGTCACTGGACATAAGAAACTGCTGCTCGAAGTGGTGGAGCTGGGCAGCAGAAAGAGCATCTGAGAAGCTATCAGGAAATTTAAATATTGGATGTTGCAATAAAATGGGAAGTGACCCATTTTAAACATAAACTAAACTTCTCAGCCTTTGTATTTCTTGTAGCCATCAGTGCCAGTGTTAAGGAAGGACAGAGGTTTTGTCTCCAGAATAGTGTGCTGGTTTAGCAAGAGAAAGTATGTGTGGTGGATAACGTATAGTCTCGTTTGGAAGTATAAGGACAAGCTCTGACAGAGGAAAATCCCCACTCTGCCCTTGCACTGGGTGGCCTGGGGCAGCCTGCAAGCCAGGCTTTGGCTCCTCCTTTTGCCCTGGCCCACTTCATCTTCCTGGCATGGCTCTCCATCTCTTCTTTACCTTCTGAGGTCCTGTTGTGGAGCCAGGCCTTGGAGCAGACTTGGACCGTGGTACCCAGGCTGTGAGCAGTGCCAGCGTCCATCGAGGGAGGGCAGGAAGAGTATGGAGCTCCTGATACTCCAGTTATACCAGTCCAAACATGCCTACCAGTGAATATAAAACAGAAATAAGCACAGGGCAGACCTTTACAAGCCTGCTGAGCCTCTGAAACCTTCCTTTCTTTAGTGGTACAGCTCATCTCCTGGTGGTTTTCTTTTCCAGTAGGTACAGCTGGAGGAAATAAGAACGTGCTAAGGGTTTTATTTCTCGCTGGAATTAAATGTAGAGATATTGATATTTCCTGTTAGAAATAAGTTCAGAGAAATAAGATGAACACAACATTCCCCAGAAAAATGGGACTGCTCAGCTACGCTATCTTTGAGTTTCTCTTTGCTTTCCTGTGGCTACGGGAAGCCCCAGGCTCATGGCAGTTTTGGGGGCATCTTTCCCCTGAATTTGAAGCAGCTGAGGGCTGAAAACACTGTCAGGTGTGTTTGAGATGTGCATATTGCATGTGGCATTGAGCAAGAGCCCAAAACGTTATGTTCCCTCACCTGACATGAGCCTGAAGGTCTTTCTCCAAGGCCTCCCTACCTCCTGTGCCATATGGGTGGTAGAGCTGTCCCGCAGCAGGGATGTCCTCGGTGGCAGAGCCAGAGCGCACCACGTGGACCTGTGGTGGACCTGGAAAGTTTGGGCTCCTCCTAGTTCAAAATCTGCATGCTTCCACAGAACGTTTATTTTTCTGCAAGTTGGTGTTTTCTCATGAAAGACATCTCCATGGAAAAGTCTCAGCCAGCAGTGGCATGAGGCCCATTGCTCTTCTGTTTATTTTCCTGTGTTTCAGGAGCATCTCTGCATCTAGCAGCTGAAAATCAACCCTAATTTCTACCAACATCGAAGATGCTCGTTATAGCCAGTGCGTGTGAAGGAATGCAGGGAAGCCTAGCAGGGGCTCACTGCTGTTTGTGGTCATTATTTAGCACTAAGTAAACCAGCAGCTCTGGTTACAATACAGAAGTACAGAGTGTCTTTGTTATTGTCAGAGGTGAACGTGGTGAGTGTGAGAATAAAAACAACCTGATTTTACTCAAAGCTGTGTTAAATTCCAGGGCCAGCAGAGTTCTTGTAGATGACAAATAGATGTCATATCTAGTACCGTATGCGCTCTCCTGTCCTTTCCTCCGTGCTAATCTTTACTTTCTGCCTGTTCACTCTCCTTCTGTTTGTTTTTTTTTTGTTGTTGTTTGAACTTCTCTCACCTTCCTGCTTTGAATCCTCTTTCCTCAGGAGTGCATTCCTAGATCTGCCTCTTCCTGCCACCTGAGCCCCTTTCCCATGCATCCCTTCAGCAAACCTGATCATCGCTCATCACCAGCTGGAGACATCCCTGCTGATGTTACCAAAGCACGTAGGGTGTCAGTATGTCCCGCATTTAGGTCCCAGTGTGTTTCTTGTGGTGGCAAAAATACTTTGTGGGGTATTTTAACTTGAATTGTTTTGGTGGCGCCGCTTTGACCTCAGCACCACGTTTGGATGAGTTTTGCAAATGAGCTGTTTTCCAGGGTGGGAGTGATCAGCTGGAGGGTGATGGGAGCTCCTTGAGTTGGCTTTGCTGCTGTTGGAAACCCATTTTGCAGTTACTCTCTTGGTAAACCATACGTAGAATTAAGTACTGCTATGGACAACTGAGCTTTTTTCTTTCCTTTTTTTTTTTTTTTTTTTTTAACCATTGCTGGTATTGCACTGGATAGACTGGAGTCTGGAACATGCACAGAAGGCCTGGTTTTACTCGAGTGGATGGATTAATTTGGAATAGTTCTAGAGTTTGGGAAAGATCTTCTGACATCTGTTAACAACGATGGGAGGAGTACTAAAAGCAACTGGGTAATACAGGATAGTAACAATGCTATTTTCTGTTGTGTATTGATACTCCCGCCACTGTTGGTTGCACCAATATAGAGTGCAAGCTGGAAGAGTTCCCA
Source organism: Pedionomus torquatus (assembly GCA_013398155.1). NCBI lineage: Eukaryota > Metazoa > Chordata > Aves > Charadriiformes > Pedionomidae > Pedionomus > Pedionomus torquatus. The sequence goes on from VZRU01014409.1 coordinate 65,129, forward strand.
GGCAGGAACCTAGAGCAGGTAAATCACATGCAAGATTTTAATTTTCCAATGTTAAACAAATGGCCTTCAGATGAGTGAATAGAAATGTAAATAGCAATCTGGTAACAATTTGGTGATAGATTTATTTTTTTTTTAACTTTGACTCTAGGCATACGCTTTTGGAAATTTCTCCTTTAATTTTATTTTAAAGTCTTTTATGTTAGGTGCAGTTTATTGGCCTTCTTAATGATGGCTGGTTTCACAAAAGAAAAAAAGAAGAAACAAAAGTAAAACAGACTTGAGCTGCTGTGGAAAATAACTGGAAGGTTGGACTGGACAAGAGAAATGAAAACTCCTCAGATCCTAAATGCATTGCTGCACCATTATGTCCGTTTAGAAAAGGACAGAATGCAAAATATTCAGAATAAGCCCTCCAAAGCTGAGCACACCGAGGCACAGGCAAAGCTCAGACTGTGCAAAGTAATGGGAGAAGCTTCCCTGGGTTTCCTGCCCTGTTTTATAGGTTGTTCTTCTGGTTTCAGTTGCTTTAGTTGTCTGGTTTATCGTAGCTCCTTGTCACACGGTCCAATGGGCAGAGTATACCTTAAGTGTGTTTTCCCTCTGTATTATTTCCTCAGTCGTAGCCTTGTTACATTGCTGCTCGTCTCACCATTAGTCGTATTTCGTAGGTGATGTTTCACTGGTTTTTTTTTTAGTTGGAAGGCAATGAAGTACGTTTGGGATAGAACTTTAGACTGAAAGGAAAAATTCCCTTCATGGCCCATCCATGTCAGTGCAGAGCTCCCAACCAGCTGATCGGCTGTCTCCTGGTGATGTGATAAGGGATTGCCTCTCCTCAGCAGATGTTCATAATCCTGCATTGGACCCCAACCTGTGTGCCTCCAAGTGAAATTTCCCTACTTCACAAAGGGAAACGCTTTGTGTGCGCATGTGTCTTTGCACACACAATGGTATTAAATACTGTACAAAACTTTTTCCCAAAGAGATCTCAAATGGCATTCCCAAGTATCCCATGTTATGACAAAGTCTCGCATCAGATCTGGTGATCTGTGATCAGATCTGTGACAGAAAGGTAAGGGTGAGAGTGTTCAGTGGATTAAGCTCAGACATAGACCACAGACAATTATGCAAAGAGCCCCTCCATTGAGATTTCTGCCTTGTCCCCAGGTACTTCTGCATCTTGATACTCTTTGCTCACAGAAATTTGGGGAGGATGTGGGGGGGGGTGTTCTGATCGCATGGACCTGAAGCCCAGCCTTGTCTGGGGCCGTCAGGTACTTGGCAAATACCTGTTGTTGTAGCTGGTCCAATATCTAGTCATAAGGTATGAAAAATAATCTGTGAGAATTGGAACAGGATTTTTCTCTGTTGAAATTTATGAAGCAAATCGCATGTGTGTGTGTGTTTTCACTTCCCCAAAGAGCGCTGCTCAAATGACTGTTTACAAAGTTGGATAGCTATCGGGAATTCATTTGGAAGTAGGCTTAAAATGCAATTAGCTTGCGGTGCAAAACCCTTATTGACAGAGGTTGCAGGGGTAGCAGTGAAATTATAAAATAAATCTACAACCCAACTATGAGTGTTTATTTAAAAGAGGGTGTTTTCGGCTACAGTTCTGAAATCAGTTGCAGTATGTACCACTGAAGTACTTGGGCTATAATTAGTGGGGTCTTAAATGAGATAAGCGTGGCAATTTAATTATCAGATAAGTTTAACAGATGCTTAAAAGAAATCCAGCTTGATAAGAATGGCGGTGATGTTTTCTACCGAGTGAAAATATCAACATCTAAATATTTAATACGGTCACAGGAAATTTTAAATGAAGTCAATTTTCAGAGAAAAACGAGGCAAAGCACTTCCCACAGCAATATGGTTGAGACAGGGTTTCCTTTTAATTTTTGATGAGTATTTGTTCTTCTGAGGGTTACATAAGCGATATCACAAAATTCTAAGGCCTCTTCTTTTTTTTCTTTCCCCCCCTTCCTCCATGGCACAACTAAAGGCACGTTTAGCTCGCATGTTAATTCAGAAACGCGCCTGAGAGCTCCACTCGACACCGCTGCCCTGCAACTTCATGATGTGAACGAATCTGGGAGCTGAGAACCCTCTATTCGATTTGCTCATGAAATCCAGCCGTACTTTATATAAGAATGCAGAGAAGAAAGACAAATGGTTTATCCTCTAAGCCACCCAGCATCCTGCTCTTGATATTTCGCTAACATATGCTAACATATGCTTTCCTCAAGAACTTCAAAAACATGCTTTTAGCAGCAATGAAAATAGTACCATACATCGAATTCAACTTTAAACCTCATAGTTTACCTCTAATACCATTACCTCATGTATAGAAGAAAATGTAAATCTGAAATATGCTGGTGATTATAACCTTTCTTCCTGACAGACACTGCAATATAAATGCACATAAATTGAATTTCTTCTTTAAAGAAATTTGAATACCTTTGGAGCATTTTAGCAAATCATCTCCAGCCCTTATGGCACAACTTCAATGGACTGTGGAAAAGTGCTCTCCCTATGGCATGACTCCTGCAATAGAGGGACACAGCAAGGCAGAGACATGCCAAGAAAAATAGAATGTACTCCATTGATATTCAAAATTTATTTTATTAAACTTGCACAAAAGACTGAAAAACTGGAAGCTGGTTTTATTAGAAAAGGCATTCAAATATTAACTCTACGAGTGCTGTTTGCATTGCTTGTCAGGGAAAAAAATAGCAATCGAAGATATACAGTTTGAACGGTTTGACTTTGCTCCCAAGGAGAGCTGTCCGATTCCTTGTGTTAACCATTAAATCAGAAACTGTGAGAGCGGGGAGTAGGAGATCCTGATGCATCAGACAAGAATTCTTCCGAGGGATTTCTCCCCTGGGGAAGAAATGAATGTATTTGAGCAATCTTGTGCTAATTAGTAAATACGCCAATTGGTGGATAACAGCCATGTTTCAGAATTCCATTTCTTGGGGAACATATGGCAATGTTCCTGAATACCATCAGCTGTCAGTGTTTATCTTAGAATAGGGATGGGAAATGAAGATGCCAAAAAAAGTATTTTTCAGAGCAGCAAATACTAATATTTCCATAATATGTTGGAAGGCTAAACTAACCCAAGTTTCCTCAGTGTTTGGTCGTGTGGATAATGGCCAAGTTTGCTCTAAATTGGTTGGATTGCTTTCCTGTTAATCAAAACAAGGCAGATGTTTACTTTAGCAAGGTGAGGTGCTTCAGTTTATTAAGGATCTTTACCTCTTCCTGCGTATAATTTACGGTAATCTAGGGGACTGAAAGAGCTGCTCGTGGATGTAGACTTGTCACGTGATATATTTTAAGATGATCTACTGCCAGGTAAATTCATGGGTTAAGAAAGTTACCTCAGGAGTGAAATATTGCCCGTAGCCTTTGGCTCCGCATGTGGTACGGACTTTGCAACTTCAGAACTTTAGAAATTGGTGAATGCTGTAACTTGTCAATAAATATGATATGTGTGTGTATGTGTCAACACTGCTCCAGTCTGCCATTACAGTTAATGGTCTGGATGTGTTTTTATTCCTACTATAACCACCTATTTTCAGAACGTTGTAATTTATGCATAAACATTTCCTTATGACAGAGATCTGGGATGCCATCTAAGCCAAAATTATTTTTGTTAAAAAAAAAAACCAACTTGTTTCTACACAAAGTTTACAAGTAGAAGTTTATATTCTAGAGAATTAGCTTTTTTTTTTGTAGAAGGGTGATGAATGAGGACTTCATTTATTCATTTTTTCTGAGTGACAATGCGTAGGCATCTGAGATGTGTGTGGAGCCGGGCCATGGTGCTGGACAACCCCAACGTTTTGCTAGAGTCCCGTTCCATTTCAGTAGAACCTAATTTTTCATTATAAACTCTATCACCATCCTCACCATTTCTCCATTCTAATTAGAAGAGAGAGTGGGTAAAAGTTTCAAAGTTTCTTGGTGGCTTAGGGCACGATGAGAGTTAAGGCTTTAAATGGCTGTTGAATTCTGTCCTTTGGACTCATTCTCAATAAAGCAACGAAGGTGCTTTAAGAGCCTCAGTCTCGTTGAGAGTCACTGGGATTTAGAATCCGATACACCGGTATTAAAGTGTCTAAAGATTCAAATAGTCACTTTGGTTATTTTTTCAAATGCATGTAGCTGTTTTCCTGCTCTTTCAGACACCTGATTGCACTTGGAAATCTGGTCCTGAGACGCAACTGAATGTCCTGCGCTCAAAATGTGAGCCAAGTCAGCTGGAGCAATGCATCTGTCAGTGCTAGCAATGTGAAGTAAAACTCCAATGAGATTTTAATGCTATTTAAATTTAAATTAATTCCAAATCCCAACTATAGAATCATAGAACCATAGAATGGTTAGAGTTGGAAGGGACCTTCAAGGTCATCCAGTTCCAACCCCCCTGCCCTGGGCAGGGACACCTCCCACCACACCAGGTTGCTCCAAGCCCCATCCAGCCTGGCCTTGAACCCCTCCAGGGATGGGGCAGCCACAGCTTCTCTGGGCAACCTCTTCCAGTGTTTTACCATCCTCACAGCAAAGTTCTTTCTAGTATCTAACCTGACCTCTTTAACAGAATCACAGAATGCTAAGGGAGCTCTGGAGATCATCTAGTCCAACCCCCTGCCAAAGCAGGTCCTCCTAGACAAGGTCCCACAGGAACATGTCCAGGTGGGTTTGAATGTCTCCAGAGATGGAGACTCCACCACCTCTCTGGGCAGCCTCTTCCAGGGCTCTGGCACCCTCAAAGGGAAGAAGTTCCTCCTCATGTTTAGATGGAACTTCTTATGTTCCAGTTTGTGCCCATTTCCTCTTGTCCTGTCAGGGGGCAGGGAAACCCACTGCAACAGGAGAGACCATGGAATAGTTGTGTCATCCTGTCCTGGCCAGGAGATCTGGGATGCTTAGTGCCACGGGTGGCCCGTGGTGCCAGCACCATGGGAGAGACTAGCGCAGAACTCGGCTGAGGAAACCCTGCCTGGAAGATTTTCTTGGTTTCCTGACCTCTTGGCATCCCTCTGGGGTTGAAGCCAAACACAACCTACTGATGATAATCCATAGTGTGTAGCCCAATGATTGTTTTAATCTGAAGAAGAGCAGCAGCCAGTGCAGGCCTGGGGGGAGCACAAGGAGTGAAAGAGCTGCCACTCGTGCTGTACCACACCAGAAGAAGGCATAGCCAAGAGTGCCTGTGGAAAGAAAATCACAGCCTTTGGAAACACAGACCAGAAATTGTTTGATAAAATGGCTACTCTTGTTCCTCTGACAGGTATTAAAAACATAGGATAACCTAGAATATAGTATAATACAGGGCTGGCAACTTTCTTGACTTTATCGTGACCCTCATTTATGTAGGTCAGTGTCCCGGGTTCAAGGATGGCATATTCTTTCGATAGTAAACACATAGTCCATTCAGGCTCCAAGAAAAGCTTGGTAATGCTGAAGTTCATAAAAAATGGAAGTATTGTAAAATGATGTCTGAATTTGTAATCTTTAGTCCCATGATTTTTAAGGCGAGCGTCTGATTTGAGGGCTCAGGTCGTGATATGTGAATGATGCTTGGGGTCGGTGGTGATGTAAAGAATGATAAAGTCATTCGAGCATCAGGCTGTCAGTTCTCACATTTGAAAGATCAATTCTTCCTGAAAGAATACTTGTTCCCTTCCAGTATTGATGTATTGATTAGACTGCTGGGTCTTTGGCAGCTTATTGTTTCTTTTGGAAATCTGAAATATATTTTATAAATCAATGCATAAGCTCCCCTTTCCCCGACCCCTGCAAAGATGTTCATCTGGAGATCATCTTCAATCACAAGTCCAGGCTCTGAAACTGGGGTTTACAATAGAAGTGCCAACAAAATTTTAACTGTGCCATAATACAATAGTTATGTAAATACAGTACATAATGTACTTAATATGCTAATCTCTGAACATCAGGAAGCAAAATCTCACTGGAGCAGAACTCAGCTATGGCCTAACAGCCTTTTGCTTGCAGGAAAAGAAAAAAAAGGCAAATGAATTACAAAGCCTGAAAGTGTGAGCTGCTTCTTTTGGTTAGCCCTGGCATTTCGGGGAGAATGAACAGCACTTCTTAATTTTCACTTCAACCACGACCTGTTTTTTCTTATGGTATGTCCTGCCAGTTCGGCTTGATTCTGCCATGTTTTTGATGATTTATTTTTGTTTCACAATAATGTAAAATACAAACCATCTGATCCTAGGTTTTAGCTCCATTAGCTGGGAACCACAAACCTATGCCATGTCACTTTTTCTTTTTATAGCGCTGTTTCAAACTTGCTGGCATAATTGATCGATCTTTTTCCTTGTCTGGATTAAATGATGTTTTTGGCCAGAGTTTCGTACCAGCGTGCCAAATTTTCTTACTCTTATGACTCCCATCTCGGTGTTGCACAGGACTAACGTTATAATATTCAAATGCCTCATTTGTAAACACACAATTATGTACACAAAACGTGCTTCTTAATGTTTCCCCAGTTTGGCTCTGCTGCTGCACTAGTGATGGCTGCTGGCATGCAGACCAACTAATTTGTGCCATGCCAGCACTCCGAAAGCTGAATTAAATTGAGCCTGGATAATGTACAAATACTGCAACTTAATGTTTTTTAAAAGGTCAGTCCCTAAGGAGCACGCATGCGGATGGATTTCTCTTAAATACGTGTATCTGTGCACGCACCTCTCATGCCAGTGTATGGATTTTAGTGAGGATCTGGTTAAGAGAGATGTGTTGGCACGTTATTCCTGAAGTGGTTCTTCCATGATGGGATGGAGCTCCCTAACCAAAAGAGCCCTCCTCAAAGTTTTTGGACAACAGGATCGCAGCCAATCCTCGCTCTCCCTTGTAAGCTGCTGCCTAGAGGGAGAAGGAAGAACAGCGTGATCTATGCAGGAGACCCTCGTCCTGCCCATGGAGGCTCACCACGAGGTGGTGGAGGCTCACCACGAGATGGTGGGGGTGCACCACGAGATGGTGGAGGCTCACCACGAGGTGGTGGAGGCGCACCACGAGGTGGTGGAGGCGCACCACGAGGTGGTGGAGGCGCACCACGAGATGGTGGGGGCGCACCACGAGATGGTGGGGGCGCACCACGAGATGGTGGGGGCGCACCACGAGATGGTGGGGGCTCACCACGAGATGGTGGGGGCTCACCACGAGATGGTGGAGGCGCACCACGAGATGGTGGAGGCGCACCACGAGATGATGGGGCTGCACCATGATGCTTTGCAGGAGCCAAGGGGTTGGGGCAGGCTGGAGCCGCTCTGTAAATGTGGGTCTCAAACCTGCACCTTTTGATTGTAGTAATCAACTTGTGTATCATTGAATTGAAGTTAAAGGGGTAATTTCAGCAGCTGTGAGAATGGTGTTTCTTACCTTGACGTAGGTGGTTTCTCATATCTGGCTTAGTAAAGTGTGATAGAACCTTTTTTGAAAGATGGTTATAAGTTTTACCTGATGTGGACCTCAATACACGTGTCTCATCAGCCACGCGCGGTCGTCAATTCACGCTCCAGAGAGTGAAGCATTAATAAGTCATAGAGGGTCAGGAAGAGATTCTTGTGTAAGAATCAAGGGGTCAACCCACCAAAATATGTCATACAACAGAAAATGCTTCATCTTTTTGGGAATGATCTTGTCACTAAGTTTGTGTTGTTTAACACACCCGGGTGCTTCAGTCTGGTTCCCTTGAAAACACAGAGGGAATAATCAGAGGAAAGCTCTGTCTTTCCAACTGTCTTAGCCCAGGTAGACCTTATTCACGTATTTTGAATCCGGGCACTCAAGTACACAGTGTAGCAATAAAAGAGAGTGGACAAAATAAAAGATCTTAGTACAGCAGAAAGAAAGAGGATGAAACCAGACCACGAAAAGCCTTTTTCACGTTTTAAACCTTCCCTTCACATCTGTGGGCTCTTCAGATGAGTTAACCACAAGCCAGCTGATATTTGCTGCTGTGGAAGCTAAGAGGGTGGATAAAAGACCTGGAGGGGGTGTGGGATGAAGTAGATGAAGTAGATTTTAAACTTGCCAGGTTTCTGAAGAGAGTTTTTAGCCGGGGAGGCACTGGGGGCGGTTGCTGGTGGTGGGTGCTCAGGGGGAGGAAGGCCACCGCTGTTTTCTTTGTGGAGAACCTGGTGAGCTGGTTCAGTTTATTCAGGGCTGCAGGTTTTGGCTAATTAACAAAGGAAAAAGCGAAATCAAAAGGAAATATTTCCTCAACTACAAGGTATTAATATCCTGTTCGATTTAATTCCTGCTTTCTGTTATTGTGAACCCTTTAATACGCAGCGTCAGCTTGGCACGGATTTTTCCGACAGTATCACAAGAGAATTTAGCCCTGGAATATTGTCACAGGAATTGCTGTGGCTCTCAAAGAAGCAGCAGTGGAGATGACTGCCCCAAGGAGAAGAGATCCCCTTTGGGCAAGGTACTGCCCCACCGTCCCCAGCGATCCGATGATAATTTCTACGGAGGCGTGTTAATACAAGGTGGATGCTGCAAGCTCCTAGCCCTGCGGATGTATGTACATCGCAGTACATGTACAACAGCAGTACATCGAGGGGGAAGAGGTGGGCTGGGTGCTGGGTTTTGGGCACCACCAGGCTGAGATAACCCCCCCGTGGACAAGGAGGCACAATGGTTGCCCAAGGAGGCCGCTCATCCAATGCATAAGTAGATTTCTTTGTGTTAGGAGGTAAAGCAGCTACGTGCTAATCTGTCGCATTATTATTTAAAAGATAAATATTCTCCACCTTCAACTCTATATTGATTTTTCTGATTAAGGAAAAAGAGCGTTTTCACACATTTCCTGCCTTTAAAATCTCATAGATCTCATGCTAAATTGCCCAGTGCTTTTTTTTTTTTTTTTCATGAAATGGTATTGTTACTGCCTGTTTGCTCCTGCTCAGATGAACCGCAGATGGAATTTGCCTACTTTCAGTCTTACATTAGTCATAAAACCACCAAAAAGATTTATTAAACTGAGATTTGAAAACGGAGCCCAATTCCCCTTTTCTGCAGTTTTCAGATTCCGAGTTTTGGGTTCTTGCTGGTTTTATTTGCAGGACGCTAGAGCCTGCACAAATTTACCTTCTTCTCGTGAATTACCCGTCAAGACGAATGAGAAAACATTTTGGGGCTGATTAGTATTAATTTCAGGAACGTTTTCTAAATTGTTCTCCCAGTGTTGAAAAGTGGGATAAAAATAGAAGAAATTGAGGATGCAAGATGTTGATAATTTTTATCTCTTTCACGAATCCATTTGGCTCAGGTCTGAGATTTATCTTTCTATTTGAATCCTGGAAAAGCAACTAAGCCAATGTTCCATGAAGGCCTTTTTATTTTTTTATCCCCTTGTCTTTATTAAGATATTTCCCCACAGTGGTCCCTTTTCCTTCTATCGCTAGACTATTTCCTTTGGAATTGTCTCAATTTCAGGGGTGACCAATGGCCTCAAGTCACCAATTGCATGACTTGAGCTGTACTCTGGAAATAATCCAGTAAATAGCAGCTGAGATAGGATGTACCTTTTTTTCTTTACCAAGACTCAGGTGGTAAATGGCTCGGGTATGTAGTGTTGGATGAGCAGCATGACTGACTTCTCCATTCAACACTCGTCCCTC